>CM017567.1:48133234-48733234 GCA_007844125.1 Sinonovacula constricta | reverse complement strand
TTCATAACATGTTTTAAAAAACATTGGCAAGTAATATTGTCTTCAACTCCGGTCTCCAGCTTATAATGTCTTCAGACATATTGCTTCTTGCTCAGTTACACAAGTTTTATATCACTGCCTTTCGTACTGCACTCAAATTGGCCCTGCGTCCTGAATGATCCCAATCCCGAGAACAAAGGTCAATGTCATATTAAGTTCAAAGCAGTTCCTGGTCAAACGACATCACTGTCTCTGATACAACTAGATACATCTCAACCTCTTAATCCAACCTCCCTCTCAATTGTGTATGGTTAACCGACCCATTAGTACTTTCAGTCCTTTGATTATTATATGCTCTGAAGAAAGTCTATGCTTCCTACCAATTGTCATCCGCAACAGTTATGTATGTTTTTTTCTGGCTATGTAACTGTTATGCTTCGAAGCAAGAAAAGTTGAATTGCAGCGGTAATAAAAAAATATATTAATATAAAATTAATTAAGTAAATCGTTGATCAGTTAGCAATTGTAAGAGTTTAGGAGTATACGGTGTTACTGTTTTATATAAAGGGGTACTTGAACTAATTAACGAGACAAAAAAAAATTGTTTAATTGTTAACATGTTCACTGGCATTTTTAGATTTTTGACAAATAATCATATATTCGAAAAACATGCGTCAAGATCAAGAAATAAACGATGGTCATTTATAAGCCCAACTTATATGGGCACTTAATAATAATAATTAAATTAATATACAGAAATGTTCAACAACGAATGAATACCTCAATTTTCGTTAAAAAAATCGGCGATCTAACCGACAGGCAGTAAACGTAGATTCGTTTTTGAAAGATAAATAGAAGATAAAAGAAGATATTTACAAAAAGATGACAGTCATGGATTAAGTCTCCTGCCATTGACATGTTATGCGTTTGTTCAAATTTACGATGTCGCACATTTTCATTATATCAAAGAATTCACATTTATATAAGCACTTTTTACGCAATAAACGAAAGCAGCGTTCGAGTTTATTCGACTTTCACAAAATACTGTCTTTAAAACGTTATATGAGTATACCTTACAACATTTATGTCGCTGTGTGTCTAAAAGTGTACATTTAAAAATGACAAAATGACACCAAAAACTTTTAAATTGAAAGAATGATACTTGTCTCATTTCCATAGTTTGTTAGTTTCTCATAACCCATTGTCTTACAACATCTCTTCTTCCATTTACTCGTCCCAAACAATGCAATTAAATCTAAGTGTAATGTAAGTATAAATGCCGAAATACTAACTCCTTTGACAAACTCGTCGACATGCAGTCGCTCTACAGAAAATGGTTATAGGGTTTATCATCCCACCGACAGTATTTCAGTTATCTTGGGATGGTGTGAAAAGGTTTATTTCACAAACGGCTTATTCGGAGAACTAGTTGGGTCAATTGTTTGCTAATTTGCCAATGTCGAACACTTTTGTTTGAGCAGTTTAAATTATTCGGTTAACACGTAATATGATGAAAACGACAAGAAGAGAAGAGTCAAACAAAAATAACCAAAAAAATATTAATGGGACAAAAAATATGTATGTACAATAAATTTAAGTTATTTTTGTTAAAGTAATTTATTACGAATTTACACAGTTAAAACGTGCAGAGAGTTATTTATAGTGGGAGCAATATACGTTGTATATAATAGACGCATAGACCACATTTTGGCTTGCATTGAATATGCTGCCACAATACAATCTGGATTGCGATGTTCCCATACTGATATATTTTATATTGAAATGTAAGAATTATACAAGCAAAAATCGTGGTTTCTATAAAGGTCGGATTTTTTTGTGAATAAAAACGGACAATACGTATTTTCAATTTTGCAAAACTGCTTTTCAATTCTGTTTATGCCTTATTATATTCCGGATATTGTGTATTAATATAGATATGCAATGTCAAGGGTGCCTTAACCTTATGTATTATTATATAAGCAAAGCCCGATAGTGAAGCTCCTTATCTTATGCACAGCTAATAATAAGCTGATGGATGGAGAATAAGAGGTGTTCCGAGGTAAATAAGCTTTATTGTCAGTATAAGGATACTGGGTGTAGTAAAAGTGAAGTCATGTCTACGTGCAAGCACTGTATCTGCTTTAGGTTGAGTGGCGAAACATCTTTATTTGCAGATCAAGCTTTGACTGGTGTCAGTTCTGGAACCGTAGTCGGTGCAGTTGTTGGTAAGTATCAATCAAATCACATCGGCATAATCCGTCCTATTCCATAAATCTCTGGTCTATTTCGTTTGGATGTTCCTTTTGGATATAGAGAATACCAGGTTAGTGTTGATATAGATAAATGTTATCATGCGAGGCTAAGAAAATCAGAATGCACGAGGCTTGCCGTTCTGACATTCCAATGCAATACACGAAATTCATGCGCGAGCAATAGAGTAATTCGGCTATAAGAAATAGTTCTATTTTACAATAAAAAAATAAGACAAAAACATGTTATTTTTTTATTTTATTTGCGCTATACATAAGGTTGTAATTTTATTGATTACGATAACTAAAAATAATGGTTAGAAAAAAAAGAACAACAAAAATCACAACCTAGTGTAAAGTTATACATGTAGTGTGTAATGTCAAGGCCGTGTAACATTAAAGTTGCTACGCACTTGGCATTAAAAAACGCGAATTACATTCGAGGTTTGTGTGTGCTTGTGAATGTAACAAACAGTAGCTCATGGATTTTAATTGTTGATGACATTGAAATTATGAACATTGAATATAACGCTTTGAAATTTCGAAGATAGTTGTGTTTTTGACAGGGTGACTTGCGAAATTTGGAGAAATGTTGGGATTGGAGGTGGTGGGTTGGTGTTCATGTTTACGTCTAGAAACTGTGATTTTTAGCACATTTGTCCAGATCTGTGCAATCAGCAGTATTTGATTCGACTTAAGATCGAGCTCTATCTAAACCATTCGAATGTTCATCATGTAACGACATTTGATCATCAGGGTCTGTCCTAAGGGCAGATGATTGCAATCTGAAAAAGTCACCACAGATTCAAAATCAGTTTACTTCTCAAAAATGTTCGAATTCAAGCCAGATTTTGCCTCGAAATCCTCGAAGCCCATCTCTTCAACACTGCTTAGGTTTTTACACGATTCTTCATCACATTCTTAGAATTCACACTAAATAACATCAAAATCAACGGGGACTCGCATGATCTGACATTTCGACAGTTGTTTTTATTTTTGCAGACTACAAATTCGTACTTTTATGGATTTTATTACTATTACTAAACAATTTTAATGATGTTCCTGTAATACATGTTGTTACATTTTTTTTATTTTATTTTTTTTTCAAATTTTCTATATCATTGTTAAATAAAACTTCGCGAGGAAATATCCGGTTAGCTCAGTCGGTTAAGACGCTGCTTCTTAAGTTTTCAATCCTGCAATACAGAGATCGAAACCGATTTCATCCTTTTTAAATAGCTTCTTTTGCTCTATTTAACCAATATTTATATTATGGACATTTTTGGGTGACCACAAGCAAAATTACGGGATAAATGAGTTTCGTTCTCGTAAACACTCCTGGTCGTTTCGTCAAAAAAGTAGTCCGACTTAGAGCAGGTGCGCGAATATCGGTTGATAAAGCCCATCTTTATCACACGGGTTATATCAACCGATATTTACAGAGATGGTGGGATAAAATTGTATCTTTGTAAGAATCCAGATGGTGCATCATCCGAGGTCCAGCGGTTTGAGTCACTGACTCGAGAACAATTAGACCCTCACCAACAGGGTTCGAATTTCATTCTGTACTAATGTTAAATAAAAGAGGATTTCGGTCGATCAGTAAACAAATACATGAACAGGTTTTTTCTCAACTAATACTTGCTAGAAGTCATAATAGCCTATCAGACTCTTTGACAATAATGGTGTTCCAGACGTATTGATGGTGATCCTAAATCTGCATTTTTATTTTAAGACAATCCTGCTGCTTTCATTATGCTCTCAGTTACGGTTTTCAGGACAGTCCCCTTACACATTTAGCTTGATGGACCATGCGTCCTGGTGGCTAGCTTACGTCCATATCGTTTTTATCCCTTTCTAAATCGTCCTCTTTGTTTTCTTAGTTATCGAACGATTACCAAAATATGTTTCTATGTAAATATGAAATTCCCCGCGATTCATGAATGGTATTGCTAAGCATGTCGACTTTATGAATAGTCATTTTACATCGGTTCCTTTATACATGTTCACTTTGGTTGTGAATATTATTATAATGTTTGCCTTGGCCCATAATGCGTTCTACAGGACTAGTTGATGTATAGACTCGTAATATCAGCGGCCTTTCTATTTCCGCATAGTCATACTCTTACTATCTTACTGCCTGCTTCATGTGGTAAGTCTTACAGCATTTGTATATATTAACTGTGTAACTTTAATATTTTAGGTACGCTGTTTGTGATTCATTGTATAATTATATGCTTTATTTCATTTTGCATGTTTCTGATTATTTGAAATAAAAATGAAATTCGATTATTACTATTTTCAATGAATGTTGATAAGGATGTTGAGCCTTCTTTTAACGCTTATTCTACCAATCGTAAATGTATTCTTTCAGTTTATAATGTATGGTAATGCAATGCTGCATCCTTGTTGATGGTGAACTTGTTCGCGGCCTTCCTAGCCCTGTTAATGATGGGTTATATGGCCCCAGTGCAACGTCAGCTTCTTCATTACCAGCTCCAGTACGAGACACCATTCAGGAGACCTTCTGGGGGCAAGGTATAATAGAGAGGCAAAGACTATCAATACAAACAAAATACGACATATCAATATCAATACGACAGCAACGTTATAAGCAATGTCTTAGTAGAAACCCGTGACAAAAGAAATCAAGAATAAAAGCAAATTAATAAGAAAAGTCTTATTGAACAGGTATAACACAAGCGACGCTAAACTGCGAGAGAGTGGCAAGAGTCTATGTACAAAGGTATTACGGAAGAAACCATTATAAAGTGTTTAACAGAAGTAAAATAATTAAAAAATGTTCAGACTTTATTGAAAGTAAAATTACAGGACAAGGCCATAAAACACAACATTGGTAAATTTAACTGGGAATTTGTTACCTTTGACCATACACATGATTGAAGCAAGATGCATTGTAAAAGGTGATATGGGGATTCACATCGGCTGCTCTTCCGTGGAATAAAATGCAATCAACAGCTGTTTTACAGTCCACAACCTACCCTTTCAATTATTTCGTTGTTTAGAGTACCGTTAGTATTACAGTAACATCATGTGTTGCTACATTTGCAGAAAACACAAGAAGACGACGATACCTATATCTATGGTGGAATGTCGTTGGAAGAGAAGCCATTGTGGCATGTTGACAGAAACCGGGTTACGATGGAGGAGATGATCAACAACGGTCATTTTGCCTGGATTTATCGGTCAACGTTAGATAAAGGTACTAAGAAACAGAAGGCCGTCGTCGCTAAGACTCTAAAGGGTTTAAATAATGGAGTGATATTTAAGATTGTCCACTTACTAAATGATTCTGTTTCTATTGATATCAGTTAAGAAAAGATTTACAAATATAATAAACCTTTTGAAAGAATAATCTTATATTTTACAATGTCTTACAAAGGTGTTCAAATCAGAGACCATGCTGATATTATTTGTTATTTTGAAGTAGATGTACTTCTTTTCCTTAAACTGGATTCCTTCAACATTCTGACAAACTGAATAAACATAAAACTACAACATTTGGTCGTTAATTTCTCTAGATGTTTTCCCCAAATATGACGAATTGCTGATGAAGGCAAAAATGAATTTCTGGGCTACACAAGTTGGAGAACATCCAAATGTGCTGCAATTCATTGGAGGAGTAGTTAATGACGCTACAAGTAAGTCTGCTCGCTAGAAAGCTCAGGATGTTTAGATAAAGGAAAGATCGCACACAGTAATGTGAGATATAAAACTAACAGTATTTATACTTTTTATCACACATGTCACACTAAGTTTAATTTGATAAGAGAGTTACAATCAAAAATAATAATGAAGGTAGCTTTAAATACTAACGATTCATCAAGTTCTCCGATACGTTCCCTTACAAATATGATATTTTATGTTGGGACTTATAATTGGTGACGATGAGGATGAGGAGGATGAGGATAAAAATGGTGACAATGACTAAGTCGATGATCATAATGTTTATCATATAAACGGCGACGATGGCAATAATTGATAATGATGATGATGCAAATGCTGTTTTATTTATGTTCAATTGTGCACTAGTGTCCAAGTGTGTTTACTTTATTACAATACTCCAGTCGGACCGTTCATATTGTACGAGTATTGTGAGAATGGATCCATATCGGACTACCTGAAGAAGCAAAAATCTGTCACAATGTCGCTGCAAGATACACTGTGTCGGTTTGGGTTGGACGTTGCAAACAGCATGGGATATTTGGCCTCAAAGGGGGCAAGCACAGTACTGTGTACACACCTTACCTCAATGGGTAACAACAAACTGACCAAAGACTTTTATCGATCCTTTCCTAAAGCAAATATTTGTCTTTATCATATGCTAATGAACTGATTTGCGCCGGTAGTTCTTCCTAAACATTTGTCTGTGGACTTCCTCTACAAATAATTAGTAAAATGTTGTCAATATGACCATAATTGAGTCTTTGCGATTTTAAAAAAAAACAACATATGAATACGAGAGTAAACTAGAGTTTGCTTAATTTGAATCACATGTGCAAAAGCAAAGAACGAACCATTTAGAACTAGAATAAATGCTTGTCCCAAATATATAAAGCTTAGGGTTTCGGAATGTTGTATCAGTGCCTATTATTACAGATTATTTATAGACATTTTAAGAATAACTTCAATTGCTTAGAGACTTGGTCGGTGTTAACTTTTTATCAACATTATCTTTTATTGTCTTTGATTATTATTTCATTTTCCATCGTTTTAGATTAAGAAAAACGCACCTTTGTAGTAGGTTTTTATTTAAACAGGTATTTATTTAATAAAAAAGCTTAATTTGGTAACATTTAAGTTACCTGGTATACAACGTTAAAAACAGATGGTAAAATTGGTTTAAATTTCGCAAAAGCAAGTGTTTCATTGACATTGCAAAAAGATCACTTACAGCTCGACGCGTAGCAAGAAAGTGTAAGGTCACACATGTTACTTCATCGAGCAGCCGCATTCTCCTATGACATTATTTACACAAAATAAACATCTGAACAAACAAAGTGGTGCATTTCAGATTGTTCACAATCGCTTGGCGGCGAGGAACATTTTGCTGAATTTCACAAACGAAGTGAAGATATATGGCTTTGGTCCCATGTCTTTAGACAAAGGAGACAGCGATGCGGAACCTGCTAAGAAGGTAAATTCTTATTATATTTATCATCTCCAGCATGATCACCATCATCATCATCAACTTTCTTTTTCTTTCTTCTTTTTCTACTTCTTCAATCGTTCATTCGATCATTCCTAACATAGAAAAAAGACAAGGACAGACCTAGGGTTATGAATGTTAAAGTCTCCTATTGCAATGTATTGGTATGCATTTGCGTGAAGCGGAATTGTGGTGAACATCTCTTCAGTTTCTAAAATACATGATCTTAGGTAATACATGTTATGCTTTGAGCTGCTTAAGGGACAATAGTGACATATTCTCGCCACGACCTTATTATCATTTTCCGAGCCTTCTTATTAAATTGGTGAAACCAGACAAATAACAGGAAAATACTTTTCCGTGAAAAAGCTTAATAACTTCTCATAAAACATTATTCATCATTTGTTGGTGAGAAAATGCAACGATAAGGGGCATCTCTAAAGCAACTGGCTGGTCAGATTTGACCATTCAGATGGCTGGAAAAAAAGCTTATGACTCCAAATTTGTTTATAAAATCTTGGTGTCCGCTTAAAATATTTAAGGAATGAATCCCCATCAAGTGGACGGCACCGGAATGCATGATGTCCTCAGTGGAGGTGAGCGAGGCCAGTGACGTTTGGTCGTATGCCGTTGTGTTGTGGGAAATATGTACGATTGGTATGCGTACGGAATTCTGGGGTCATATCACATGCAACAACGTCAAGTGTTTCTAGACATTTCAACCATTTTAAACAATGTCAAAAGGATGTGCGGCCTTGAGAGGGATTAAACTGGGGATCTATTGATTTAATTATGTATTATTTATAGCTGTTTACTTTTGAAGTGTACGATTAAATATTATTTTTGAAACTGAAAGCAAGAAAGACTTTGTGAAAATACATTGATGGAATTAAATATTTAACAAGGGTTTAAATAACATTATTTTTCAATGATTATTGCCGACTGACCGGCGGTAACTGTCGGGTTTGCTCTTACTATTAAATGACTCATCACAGATTTGTTCTCACATTTACATTTGGCATGCATGTGGATACCTTGGTCCTGTGTCTTTTCAATTTTTGTATATGTTGCAATGCTCATAGGACTTTGTCTTATATATTCTTATTGTATATCTGTTCACTTTTATGTCTCTTAAATAAGTGTCGGTTTACTACCTCTCGTTTTCGTTGGCTAACAGAAAACCTTTCTGAAAAGTATAACACATAGTATTATTAAATGGTGTATAGTCAAGTGAATAAGAGTGTTAAAACATCTGAACAGAGTAAATTTATAAAAGTATGTTTTATATATATATCAAGCTTTGAAAGACTTTTAGCATAGTTTTTGACACAGTTCAAACAAATTGTTTTTCGGTTATTTTCTATCGCTTGTGATTTTTCCAAAGTTATGTTTTTGTGCAGTTTGTTTTTAAAGAACGCTTTGCATAAGTTTCTGTTCTGTTTTTATTCAGTCTATTGTGTTCGATGTTTGAAAGTCTTTGAACTTTCTTTTATTTATTAGGGGCAACACTTTTTTCAAACAATTCATGTTGTTTCCATGCGTTTAAATTTAGTTTTTATTTGTTTATTTTTTTCTATGTTTGTTGATTTTGATTTTTATATTTATATTGTATTTCATTTTTTAAATTTGTTAATTTTATCGTTCATCCTAAACACGTTTTCTGGTAATTTTGACTGAAAGGGGTTTAATCAATACTCAATATTTGGACATTAACAGGGTGCTGTTGTTTGTTTTGTTGTGTTTTTATATAAATAAAACAACTTTTATTTAAACATACTGTATTGGTCATCGCTCGTTCTCTTTGGGAAAGTTTCCCTGCCAATGTTAACAGCTTAATAGTACATAAAATAAACAGCTTACTAGTACATTAAAATAAAAGCTTAATAGTGCCTTAAATTTACACAATAATAGTAAATTAAATTAACAGCTTAATAGTGCTTTTAAGTAACAGTTTAGGGGTACATTAAATTAACAACTTAACAGTATATTTAATTAACTGCAAAACAGAATGTGACATTAACAGCCCAAATGTGCTTTCATACATATTTGAATAGTTTTGGAAAATCTTTACGGGCTTGTTCTGTTTATAAAAATGATCGTTTGTAACTAAAACAATCATGTTTAAAGAATATGCATGATCTAAGAAACCAATGTTAAATAAATTGTAAGGTATAAAGTCTATACCAGGTTTACATGCATATCTGTCGTAACGGCATCCAGAAAACGCGTTTTAGGGTACATCAGTCAAACAGAGTCATGTTGTTATCATATTTGTTGATTTTCGTTTTTTACATTTTGCATTTTTTTTCGTTTTGGTTTGGTTTTATATAAAAGTATGTAACCGTTTTGTTACCTTTTTAATTGTAGTATTTTGATTGTAAACAGTCCATCCCAAACACGTTTCTGACGTGTTTATAAGTTAGATTAATGCTTACAATAAGTAGATTGTACATGTGATCTGAATGTCAATGGAAACTAAATGTGATTATATAAAATATTTTCAAATATCTGAACAAATTAATTAACTAAGATAAACAATAAAATATCGCTGATTTTTTTACATTGTGTTGCATATTCATTTGAAAGCAATATACAATATTTCAGCTTTATGACCATTTTAAATGCAGGATATGAACAAAGCTGGTTATATTTGTTAATTTGATAAACATTTATGAGTATGGTGTCTTATAGAAAATATCGAATTCCTCATTACTCCATCTGACCTTTCAGAAAATGTCCCACAAACATGTTTGGTTGTTTAATATTAAGGTTCAAAAGGAGGATAGGTTGAAGCACCGTAACGACAAGTTAATACAGACATATACATAGTTAATTAGTCGAATTGACTTTGACTATATTTTATTATTTTGTCCGATATATCAATAATTGGCCTTTCGAGCTCTCTATTGGTATTACATAGTGACGCGGTATCAACATGGTGCAACCTTACTTATGGGGTTTACCACAAATTAAATTTGGGGGAAAACGTATTCAAAAAGATAGGATATATAAATTCATCGATTTCTTGCTAATCTATAAAATTTTGTCAGATATGTTAATAATCGGCCTTTTGAATTCCCTACTGGTATTTAAATAATGATGCGGTATCGACAAGATATAACCCAACTTTATGATAAAAAAATCAACCCAACAATAAAATAGAATAAAAATATTTGTAACAAAATTGCGAAAAGTTTTATAAATTGCATTTGCCATAGATACTAGTCTAGGTATTAGGGAATGCCCTTTAGTACAGCTTTTTCCATATTTACGTCCAGAGACGGTGTTTGGGGATACATCGAACCAATTCATGTTGTTTATCATGTTTGCCGAATTTGAATTTTTATTTATCTTTTTTACTTTTTTGCCTTTGTTTGACTTTTGTATACAATAAAATATTTATCTCATCAGTGTAGTTATATACAATAAAATCATTAATCTTATCAATGTAGTTATTTAATTATCGCCTTTCTGCGCTGATTGTTCGGAATTAACCTTGGTTATTATGCGGCG
Source organism: Sinonovacula constricta (assembly GCA_007844125.1). NCBI lineage: Eukaryota > Metazoa > Mollusca > Bivalvia > Cardiida > Solecurtidae > Sinonovacula > Sinonovacula constricta. The sequence goes on along the minus strand of CM017567.1, from coordinate 48,722,323 downwards.
TCTTACTTGACATTTTTTCAGACAAAGTACAACCCTATAAAGCAATAATGATTGTTTATGAACTTTCTATAACAATCTTTCAAAAAAGGACAAATGTAAATGACCTTAAACCTGGTTTTGATGTTGACAAAACTGTAACAACTGCAACAGTTGAAGTTCTTGATTAACGTTTGTCCCACAATGATGATACTGGTAGAGACCAAGTTTATATATTAATGCAGTGTCCATATCTGGTCATTCAATGATATTACAATATGATGTTTCCAGGCTATCTTGGTATCAGTCAGGAGTATAATCAATGTTTAAATAAAAGAAACAATGTCCATATCTGTCATCTTACTGCTATCATTATGTAGTGAATCAGACACAGATATCTTACATAACGTTTGAAGAGATTGTCAAAAATACCGATCTAAAATATTATTATTATTAATAAGCTCCACAAAAATAATCTGTTTTGTTTGTTTATTGGTTTTGCCATCTCACCAACAGTATTTCAGTTATCTGGAGACGGTGTCCACTTGAAGCATATATAGTTGTGTCTTCACTGTGTATAGCATGCCGTGAACACCTGGCCTGATACCACACCCATTCACATTATCCTGACACAGGGTCTACCCGTCGTGGAATTACCCTTATATTTGCCTTCGTGTTAGTAAGGAAGCTATACCACTACTATCTTTAACGACTTTGGTATGACGCGGCCCGGGATCGAATCCGGGGCCTACCGTAACTGGATCAGACACTCTACCAATTGCGTTACCAGGTCCAGTGAATCTGTTCTGGTTTTGCACAAATATACACTTTCAATCGAATCATTTAGTGTACATACAAACTAAATTATCTCGTAATAAAACAATTCAAATGCTATCAGAGATTATGAGGTGAACTAAAAGGTGCTACCTTGAAAGTGGAGGTCAAGAATGTGTACATCGATATCGGCGTCATTGTAAACAGTTTCATACCATTTGAATGTAATTAAAATATTTAAATGATTTGTGTTGTTGTGTTGTGTTTTTGTTGTGTGTTTCTTTTTCAATTTTTAAATTGCTTTGACTTTATTGGTAGAATAAACGTCAAGGGTAATTAAAAACAATATCCAAATATTATCCTCTCGGATAAGTCTCGTTCGTCAGGAACATTGAATATTTTATGGTGGCAGAGAAATTGATATTAAAGGCACACGATCTCTGACGCGGAGATTGTTCGGCCATGTTTAACAATTGTTTTTTATTTTCACACCAAAAAAAATGTGATCATCGTATCTTTCGTGCTCATCTTTTTTTATAATTCACAAATGTACATATAGGTCTTAACTTGTAATTTAGCAGGGTTTAAATGATAATACTAAAATTCATAAACAGTCAAAAGATCTCTAAATGCATGTTGCTTATACACAACGATGACAATGTTTAAGGAATGAATCGTTGATGAACCGCGTTGGGCTGTTTTAAGTATCGTGAAGTCCGAAATAGCAAACACACTCTATCGTTTAGTTTACAAACCCGAATTTAGTTTATAACTCGGTATATCCAGAGTTAAACAGTCATTCACTTCGTACCTATCTACCAAATGTAGTATCATACATACGTACATAAGTACATATGTACGTACACACGCTCGACACACATATGCACACGTACAACACACACACACACACACACACGCACACCAACACCTACACACACTACACTAAACTACAGTACATACATTCATATAATTATATATTTTTGTTGCATGTATTCATTTAACTAAAAAATAACTAAGCAACCTAACAATGTAACCAGGTTCGCCACTATGAAGTAGTAGTGATAGATTGATTTCTTTTGCTAAAAGTATACATAAAACATGGAAATAACAAGATACATGATAATATCATAAGCCAATACACATTGATCAAAGAGTTACACACATGTATTAGCCATAAATGCATACCAATACCAGGGATAACATACAAAGAGAAACACTATTCTCTTATTTACATTATGGTCCCTGATACTGGCGGCATGACACATAAAGTCACGTTTTTGTTATAAAAGCATCGATTTTATTTCTCTAATACAATGATGAATTGAATAAAATTAAGATCACCCTTTATTTATCATAACCTTTTATCACTGAATTGTAAATTCGACAGATCACAGTCTTATTTAACATCCCACTACCAGCAGAAAATACCACATGAATTATTATTCATTTGAGAATCCTATTCTTGGAAGGAGTGGACAGCTATTCGTGATGTGGTACAGCGATCATCTACAGAAGACAGTGGGACAACATGTTCCCTGAGGTAAACACGACTTACCAGTTTAAAAGCTTACAATGCTCTAATCCTTCACGTGAAAGGTTCATACAAATCTGTGATGAGTTATTAAACAAAAAGAGCAAACCCAACAGTTACCACCTTGGAACGGCCATTAGGTAAAAGAAGCCAACTGTGGTGCTTAAACTGGTTTTACAGAGCACTAATCACGCACATTCTGGGGGATTTCTCAAATGCAAGCTATGAACAGAAAAAAACGATCTATTTGAATAAAAATTACAAGTGCAGACGTATTCTTAGTTTAGTTAGATCGTCGTTAAAATAAGCAGTGACGTAATGGAAAAATAATGACCACGTGGTATTAAGAAAAGAGAAGCAAAATGTTAATTGTAAATATAATTTATTTTTTTAATCAAGACGAATATTACCAGAGAAAATAAGCAAATGGTTGTGACATCCTGTTCATGCGTAGATGGAATTGAGGGAACAAAGTATAATGTCCATCAAAAGAAAACACACGTAAAAACCTAATAGGATGAATAAAATAACAACATAGAGTACATGCACGGGGAGATCTTTACGACCGACACACCCACACAGGTAAAAACATTGTTGTAATCATTAATTAGGAAATAAGACATAAGTCCTATGAGCCTTGCAACATATACCAAAATTCGAAAAGGCACAAGAAAAAAAGATTCACATGCAAGCCAAATTTTAAAAAGAACAAATCTGTGATAATTCAAAAGAGCAAAACCAACAGTTACCGCCTTGGAACGGACAGTTACCGACGGACAGTTACCGCCTTGGAACGGGTATTTTGCAAAAGATACCAACTGGGATGCTTAAACCGGTTTTACAAAGCTCTAACCTTGTACTTTCTGTGGGGTTTCTCAAATGCAAGCAATGAAAAGAAAGCCAATCTATTTGACAAAAATGTCCAATGGATGACGTTTTTATTATAAGTTATGACATTGTTAAAAGTAGTGACGTTATTGAAAAAAGGTCCACATGATATTTAGAAGAGAAAGAAGTATTATTGCTATTACAAGAACTACACAAATTTGTTGATTGTTAATGAAATTATTTTTTTGTTTCAAGAAAAAGTGACCAGAGAAGTAGTGTAAATGGTTGTAGCATACTGTTCATGTATAGAAGGAATAAGGAACCAAAATGTTCATTCAAAGAATATACATGTAACAGTACATTTTGTAAATCAAGGACAAATCTCGCCATATTACATTGATCCATTTGAAACATCATAAAATTGGATGAAAGATTGAGACAGGTATATGTAGACAAGCCATGTCTAAAACTAGAATGAACACAATATATAATCTTCTTATCATTCAAATAATAGTCTACTTGGTCATAAATAACCCTTTCAAACATCTTTGAAATGAAACACAAAATAGATACTGACCTGTAATATCCTACAGTAATCATTGTTGTACTAGGGAATAAGTCTAGCTGTATTAAAATCCTCCGGTACTACACACTGGATAACAGAAAGAATAATATGAATAGGTAAATAAGCCAAGATCCTATCAACATAACCCCAGATATTTAAATCTAAACTACCTCTAGACAAAGGCAAACAGGGTAAATGTGACAAAAACACAGAGACGCGACATAACACACAAAAGGAAAAAACAAGCAGTTACCGAATTGGAACAGTCATTCGGTAAACGGACCAACTGGGGTGCTTTAACCTGGTTTGTGGAGCGCTCCAACCTCGCACTTCCTGAAGGATTTTCTATCAAACATTGTAAATAAAAATATCCTGTCAAAATGAGACAACTAATATGAGTAAGGAGACAAGTATAAATGAATGTGCTGTTTCTTACAAACTTCCAGCTAGGTCAATGACAACAAACTGTTTTGAGAAGAATCTTTTTTTACCCATTATCCTCAAATAAGTTTTAGTGCACCATTATCCACAAATACCTTTAGAGATTTATAAAGTTCATCTATTGCATTGTTCTTTTTGCAATTGTTTTCAAATGTTTCTTTTTTGGTGCGAAACGTGAACCCAATTACCGCGCTTTTCCTCTTCGCATTTTCTCAAATAACTAATTTCTGAAGTCATATTTGTCATTGTGCTCAAAACACTCTGCACATTCAATCCCTTATGGTGGAAGTTTAGCTTGAGATCTTGAGTCACATTTCTGCCAACCGGCTTTGTTGTTTCTGTAGTTTCTGGTATAAGATGCTTAGTGTTGAAACTTGATATAGTTTTCAACCCAGCATGTTTTGCTTTGTTTTATTTTCATTTGTTTTTAAATGTTTATTTAGTGTACTTAGTCCAGTTCTAGCTCAGGGTTAAATTAATGATATTTAGATTTTTTTCTTGCTTTATAATATTTACTCCAAGGTAAAGCTGACAAGTTCAATCATAACACATGTTTCAAAATTTGTTTTGATTTAATGAATGTGATTTTATTTCAAAACACTCTGCATAATTACTGCATAAATCAAACTCATCACAAAAGGAACCATTTAGACAAAAAAACATCATATATAAACCCTACACTGGTGTTACTCAGAAAATCCTCTTTCATATCGGAATAATAACTTTGTTATTGGCTTTTGTAAATATTTGTCACAAGTGGTCCTCACATCAATGCGACATGTCGTGCGCAGCACTCGTGGAAGATTTCAATAGGTATTTTTTATAGTCCTAACCGAGTTGTGATCGCATCTGAAATATTGCAATATTGACTGCAAGTTCAATACAGATATGCACAAAATAAAAAATATGTGTCCAAAGACACGAACGACGCCGTAAACAGTACATGAATATGCCGCTATACAATTATACATCATTAAAATACTAGTTGACAAAGACCAATAGCCATAGCATGTTTAAAAACATCTCCACCTTTACTCAATCTATATACCAGGCCAAGTGTTTGTGGGTAAGTTTCATACAACCCCAAGAATTCGTATAGGAGTAGGTGCGTTTAAAGATATCAGACGGGCGCACTCAGATTTTGGGGGTGAATAGGCGCAACAAATTCGGGTCCATTGCGGTATAATCGATCGCCAGGAATAATATACTTTTTTGTACCCGAACAATCAACGAACAAATACAAACTTGGATATATACAACTATATTACTGACAAATACTGACAGCACACTCTGAAGATCCTGGATTAGGCTGTACTGTGGATCAAATTAGGATTCATGGAATAGTCAAAATAGTGATACAAAAAATTATCAAGTTAGTTTATTGTTTTATTGTCCTAACTTAAAATACTGCATCGTCGAGTCTGAACATCTAAAAACATTTTTGCAATTTTTAGGCTACAATGTTATTGTAGTTGTTGTTTTCAAATTACTTGCATCAGTCATATGTTTAGGTATTAACATTAACATGTAAGGCAAAAGCAATTAACAGTGAGCATTAATAACCCAAGGAAAAAAGTCAACGTGTTCATCAACATTATTGAATTTCTCCGACATAGGAACTGTATTGTCGCTTATGTTGTTGAAATACACATAGGTAAAACGAAATCTGAGTGGGTTTTATGACTTGATAGATAAATGAATTAATCATATCTGATTGGCTAATATTTATACATTTTCTTCTAATATCTTTTTTCCCCTGCTTCATACAGCCGTTTTTTAAAATTGCCACTAATGATACAACTGCTTATTCTTTCCCCTTTTTAAAGTGCTATCTTGCATACTATTGTTTTTTCAACTGCTACTTTTACAAAACTACTTCTCTTCCTCCCTACTGTATTGATCTTACTACTTCTATTTCCCCTTTAACTACTTGCAGTTGTTATACTAATTTTTCTATTTTTCTATTCTTCAATTGATTTCACTTATATTACTGCACAATAATATGCAGATTGTGACAACACATTCTGCGATTTTATAAGACCTGAAAAAAGATAAACACGTGCTATATGGATATGAATATATGTCAGAAATAGATTTTTACAGTTAGTAACATAACATTTACTATTTATAAACGTGCGATCGAAACTAAACCTGAAACTATTTTACTAATGAGAACATATTCAGAAGGCATTCAAATGTACATAACGCCCATACTAAACAAAATACTTTTTCCCAGATTAGGCACGACAACAAGCTAGCCTTTTTATAAAAAAACAAAACACGGAACATCTAAATTGATTGCCTTGAAGCAGTGTAATACAAATCAATAGATTTTATATGACACACTTCATGATTTTGCTACGATAATTTTTATTTCTAATTCATTTTATGAAGACATTTCCTATGTATCTTACTTTAAAAGACGACATCGGATGGCCAACTGGGTCAGTGTAAACCGTTTGCTTTCATTATGTATTAACTCTAACATGAGGTGCGGCGGAATTCCCCCAAGGACTTCGCCATCAATCATAGTTGGATATTACAAGAACGGCGACCATAAACTGTACTTAAAATTCCAACCAAGTCAAAGGTGAGCACATGTTACATGTAGAAAAACAACAATTTACTAAGTGACATTAGGTTGGGCTAATAAACTTTGTCATTATCCTTAATGGAACAAGGAAGCTCTGCTTGTCACCAGCCAAACATTTTGTTCTCAAGGAAAGTGTACAGTTTTCCTTATCGGTATTTTCTCTTCACCTTGAACATGCGTTACTATTAAAGAGGCATGCGCCAGGCTTAAAAGTTAGTGACAAAACTCCAGTTGTATACAATGAAAAACAGAAAATAGTTTGTAGGTCCTGTTAAAAGCTGTTTGTTGAGGCTATATGGTTGTTTGTAAGTTTCCATCAGCACATTTCTTTGTTAGGATTTTATCTATCTATGAATACCACCACAGTTATCTGATTCGGATAAGAACACGTGCTAGAAAGGTGACATAAACAGTTACTAATTATCATTTGAACCGGGCATTTACAACAACAGGAAAAATCAAAGAAAAGAAATAAACACAGTTGTTGTGCTATTATTTATCTTTCTGTATAATTGCATCAGAGTGTAAAAACTTGATAAAACTTTATTCACAATTAAAGAAAAAAAATTGCAAAATAACGTTGTTGATTAAATAAACTATAGCAATGTGTACTAAGTAAAGACAGATCAACAATCAACAATCGATTTGAGTTTATCAAGTAACGCATTTAACAGTAAAAAATGTCGGGTAGCCGTTTTTATAACACGTCGGGTAATAATGTCAAATGCTGAATTGGGTAAGTGACAAAACAGGTAGGTGAGGTTAGCACAACAACCGTACAATCGTATATTTATACAGCATACAGCCAGACTTTTGCCGATATCCGGCTAGCAAATTATAAGGATGTTACCTGTACTGTTGTAGGCTAGTTCTAAAGAAAAATAAATACATACAGACCCAGACGTATTTATTGTTTAAAACGTTATCATATTTAAACAGCTCCCTATTTCATTTTAAATTATAATAATATTGAAAAAAGCATAATGCACAACACGTGAAATCAAACTTGTGAATTTAAGATTAATAGATTGACAACTTATCCTTTACATCACGTATCATACGTGTCTGACACTGTCAAACAAATTCGTTTATCTGTTTAAAACAACGAACACCAGTTTACCTCCAGTCGGTAAAATTACAGAATCTAAACAGAAACTACATGAATTGCATTACATTTTCACCATGGACGGATCTGTCGACGGGGCAGATCTAAATTAAAATCATAAACTGGTTCAGAAGATTATCGTTAGAGAAAGGACATAGTTGCGCGACATAAAAGCATCTCAAAGAGCATGTTGTTAAAGCAATTTTACTGTTATAGTGCCATTATTGGCATTAACCAATTTTCGACGCCTTTTTTAACTAAACACGTCGATGAATAGTTCTATGTCCATTGTTTTTATTTATCCTGCCATCTCTGTAAATATCGGTTGATATAACCCGTGTGATAAAGATGAGCTTTATCAACCGATATTCGCGCACCTGCTCTAAGCCGGACTACTTTTTTGACGAAACGATTAGGAGTGTTTACGAGAACGAAACTTATTTATCCCGTAATTATGCTTGTGGTCACCAAAAAAAAATGTCCATAATATAAATATTGGTTAAATAGAGCATAAGAGGCTTTTAAAAAAAACCAGGAAGAGAGCGGTTTTGATCTCTGTCCTGCAGGATTAAAAACTTAAGTAGCAGCGTCTTAACCGACTGAGCTAACCGGACAGTTCTTTGCAATCTTCCGAAGTTTTATTTAACAATGATATAGAAAATTTGAAAACAAAAAAATAAATCTATCAGAAAAATGAAACAACATATATTACAGGAACATGATTTAAATTGTTTAGTAATAGTAATAAAATCAATAAAAGTACGAATTTGTAGTCTGCAAAAATAAAAACTGTCGAAATCATGCGAGTCCCCGATGTTTTAATGTTATTTAGTGTGAATTGAAAGAATGTGATGAAGAATCGTGTAAAAAACCTAAGCAGTGTTGATGAGATGAGCTACGAGGATTTCGAGGCAAAATCTGGCTTTAATCCGAACATTTTTGAGAAGTAAATTGATCTTGAATCTGTGGTGACTGTCTCAGATTGCAATCATCTGCCTAATCTTAGGACAGACCCTGATGATCAAATGTCGTTACATGATGAACATTTAAATGGTTTAGATAGAGCTCGATCTTTAGTCGAACCAAATAAAGCTGACTGCACAAATCTGGACAAATGTGCTAAAAAATCACAGTTTCTAGACGTAAACATGAACACCAACCCACCACCTCCAATCCCAACATTTCTCCAAATTTCGCAAAACACCCTGTCAAAAACACAACTATCTTCGAAATTTTAAAGCACTATATTCAATGTTTATAATTTCAATGTCATCAACAATTAAAATCCATGAGCTACTGTTTGTGACATCCACAAACACACACAAACCTCGAATGTAATTCGCGTTTCTTAATGCCAAGTGCGTAGCAACTTTAATGTTACACGTCCTTGGCATTACACACTACATGTATAACTTTACACGAGGTGTGATTTTTGTTGTTCTTTTTTTTCTAACCATTATTTTTAGTTATCGTAATCAATAAAATTACAAACTTATGTATAGCGCAAATAAAATATAAAAAAAAAAAAACATGTTAATTGTCTTATTTTTTTTATTGTTAAATAGAACTATTTCTTATGGCCGAATTACTCTATTACTCGCGCATGAATTTCATGTATTGCATTGGAATGTCAGATCATGTAAGGGAGGAGCAAAGGTAAATTTAAATGTTTCTATTTGAAAAGCTGTTGATGGTGGGATAAAAAGAATACCAGGTTAGTGTTGATATAGATAAATGTTATCATGCTCGTCCCGAAAATCAGAAAGCACTCGGCAAGCCTCGTGCTTTCTGATTTTCTTAGCCTCGCATGATAACATTTATCTATATCAACACTAGCCTGGTATTCTCTATATACTTTACAGCTGTTGTGTTTTCTTTTTATAGGGACTTTTAATATTGCACTGTTACCTCCGACATAAACTTGTGGTATAGATATATTGCACTGTTACCTCTGACATAAACTTGTGGTAAAGATATAGACTTGGTCAACTTTTCATTCCCAATTATTCCAACCATACATATTTGGTCATGGACGGACGTATAATTGTGTTAAGGATTAAGACCTCTTACCCATTTATTTATACCAACCGTACTTACGTTAGAGGTGTACCTTCCATAAATCACTGTGACTACATGTCTACATATATTATCGTGATTTTTGTCAACTAAACTAACCTGCAGTACCTTAATCCAACAATGCAGCCAAAGGTCTGTACAGTAAAATCAAGCAAGGAGAGCGTCTGCATAATCCAGAACAATGTGATGATACCATAAGTTAAACGGTTCTGTCTGTTTTATTTTAGGTTAATATTTTCTCACTAGAATATATGTATAATAAGAAAACTATGCAAAAACAAGATACTCTTAAAGTTACGTATGATGATAATGAACCAACATCTTGCAGTTACCTCTTGAAGAAAAATAAAAATTTGACTCTTAGAACCACAATGTAATTCTAAATCTTTTAACACAAATATCATGAAATAATATGAAATATTAATGCCATACTCTAAGGAAGTGTCACATGTGCAAAAAATAAATACTGCGCGGTCTAAATTTGAGCTGAATCAAGATCCCTGCTGACATGTTTCTGACATGTTTTTTTTTCTGCAAAAGGTACATGGAACTACCCTTAATATACATGTAAACAATAGAAGTAAGTACTAATACTATTAGTACTAATACTTAGTTTTACAGGTCAGTGTGCCTCTGTCTGGTATAGAATACTTGTGACTGAAGCAGTAAAACTCTTTGCATTTAGATTTATGCTAAATTGTTTACAGGGCAACTTCCCCACAGCAACATTTGGGCAGGCATAATAAGCACTCTATATAAAACATTCTTTATAAGCGGTTCAATATTATTATAATTGTATTTTTTATTTTAATAGTGTAACTTTTTGTTGAAAGAAAAAAAGAAACAATATACATGTGACCTTATTGTGTTTATAACACAGTAAATGCCCTTATAGGTACAAGCAATTAACTTTCAAATAAAACAGTACTAATTCTGATTAATTAAGATAAAATAAATAGATGCAAACCAAGCATTAAAGAAATATGTATGAAGTTAAATGCTTCCACAAAGAGTCATCATAAACTCAAATTGTAAGCTGTATTTGCAGAATGGTCACTGATGTTGTTTTTACAAAATAACCATTATTTTAGTAGCATTATCGTGAATTATATTCATAAATATAATATTTTATTTTTCACACTTTTAAAACAAGGTTATCGTGAATCATATTTATAAATATACTTTTTTCACACTTTTAAACCAAGGTTATCAGTCAGGTGTGTTTTGCACATAACTGGTTAGCGGTCAGATATGTACCTTAAATAAATCATTTAACCATTGCTCATTATCAATTATGACACTTCATAAGTGGCTTCATGTGGTAAAGACCAGAGATTACAGCCTGTCTAATGTTTATATGGCCATGTGCCTTTATTAAGAGGTGGTGCTGATCAGCGGTTAAAATACACTGAAAACAAAAGGGGGATAACCAAGCGGGGATTTGCCGGCATTTTTTCAAATACTGTGCAGCGACATTTCTATCCTTATAGCACAAGGGCACTTATGAGGTGCCCAGGGACGTAACTAGACCGGTCCATTATACTGACACTGACGTTTCAGCCGTAATGATGTCCCCTTAGCCCCGAGCGTTAGGAGGGAAGCCACTACTACTAACTTTAAAGTCTTTGGTTTGACCCGGCCGGGGTTTGAACTCGCGACCTCCCGATCCGCAAGCCGTCGTTCAACCAACTTCTGAAAGTAGAGGTTTTACAGTACATATCTGCATATAATTGTAAACTATTATTTAGTTTATCAAGCCTGGTTTTGATATTTAGACTGAAAGATAATACAACTGTAACAATTATATCATATAAAATGGACCGTAACGTTGAACGTACCACTTTGATGTTTTTCAGTTAATCGTTATACCCGTTATTATCAACCAATCGATGTTTGATTTAAAAATTGACAAATTGAATCGATTTGCATTATAATATTGTAGATGGTATCAAATCATTCGATAATGCTGGTGTAGCTCGATGACAAAGTGACCGACGTTTAAGGAAATCAACGCCACGCTTGATGTAAATTTTGGGGAACCAGCTAGTGACATGTTCTACGAGTAAATCTTGGCCACAGTTTGACAGTATGGGCGACATGTTTCGGATAATCATGTTAAGAGGAACGAAGACTACGCTATAATAAAATACAGTTTCTATAGGTTCTTGAATATGTATCTGAACCATAGTTTAAACATGAGCATTAGTTTACTAAGTCAAAAAACTACCTGGTTTATATGTCTTCGTCTTTGGCTGTGTTTATTGTGTTTTTAGCTAGATTGTTTGGTGGAGAGGGGTTTAAAATTGTTTTATCTTCGGACAGACAGCGCCTTATGCCTAATGGGACAAGAAGTGGCTTAGTTAATGACTTAGAATTACCTTTGACTGTATTTAATTATCTTTGTCAGATATACTTATAGTTGACCTTTCGAGTCCCCTATTTATATGTAAAAAATGGTATCACCATGCGGTAACCCAACTTTATGTTAGTGTACAAAATTATTCAAGAATATGTGATATGAATCCATCGATTCCTTGATTATGTTATAAAATCCAACATAACAATAACATGTATTTGTTTGTACCAAAACAGCAAGAAGTTTTATATGTATTTACGACGCCCAAAGAGCGTGCTTAAGGGTGTTGTTTATCATGTTTGCCAAATTTGTTGTTGTTTTTGTATTGTTTGTTTATTTTAGTTTTTCGTATCTGTTTCTTTTATATTTAGACGTTTGTCGTTTTTGAGTTAAAGCTTTTTAGTTCAACTTTGTATATAATAAAATTATAACTCTTATGAATGTAGTTATTTAACACCCTTTTAGGCGATGATTATCCGGAACATAACCTGGTTATTATGCGGAGAATTTTAATCTTACTTGACACATATTGATAAGACAAAGTACAACTCAATAAAGCAATAATTATTGTCAATGCACGTTGGTTAACTCTCTTCTTAAACTGGGGTGATCAAATTTAATTCAGTTTCCGTATAAACTTCATTGTATAAATTATTTTAAATATATGAAAAAGATCTGAAACCTGGTTTTGATATTAAAACAGACAGACAGACTGTAATAAGTGCAAACATTTTAGTTTGTCCCACTGACCATGTTAATCTTAGTAGTGACCGTGTTTACATAATAGAAGCATTATCTATATCTGGAAATCTAATCATATTTATGATACTGTGTACCAAACGAATATATCTTATAAAGAGGTCAAGATATAGTCCAAAAAGGGTTCCAATTCATAGAAATGTTGATTTAGTTTAGTTGTAGAAGCAGTGTCTTTATCTCCCGATGCGTTGAAACCACGATATAGTGTATAAGGTTATCTAACACAACTTTCAAATAAATATTAAACGACTTTAAATCTTTTTATACGAATGCTACTTAAAATTAATTCATTATACTATAAAGAACTATTTTACTATTTTTTAAAAATCTATACCAAAATATCTCAGATTTTTTTTAAAATTTATTTATTTATTTTTGCTGGCAGAGGTTACAGTGATCTGAAAGGCACGTAATCTTTGGAGTGGTGATTGTCCTCCTTGGAGGCCAAGACCCGAGTGATCTGAATGTGACCTATTACGTAGCGACAGATTATTACACTGTACATTTAATGAACAATTTAAAAGAGTACACACCAATCAGCGACCAGATGAATGATTTAGAACTGATTGCAATCTAAAAGCACTTAAGAGACAAAGTGTACATTTAAGAAATACTGCATGTTGCCTTTACAGCCGCGACCTAGATGCTGACATTGACGACGATATTAATCATGTTCATGTTGATATTGGAAATGACAAAGGAAGATAATAAATTTGATAGTGATAACGATGTTTTTAATGATAAACTACTAGATAATATTAACAATGATGACAATGCTGATGATAATGTTGACAATATGGTAAACATTTCCCATTGTGTTGCTATCTGCTTATCGCCTCAAATGAAACAATTGTATTGTAGACAGATTAGATATCACTAATGATATTAAACCTTACATTGATAATAACATAAATAAACATTTAAATCAGAAATGCAGCTGGATACAGATGTGGAGGTACGGTTCTAAACGTGTTCCGCAAAAATAAAAGGTGAAAACAGTTTTTCTTAAACATAGGACATGTTTTCCTGCATGTGTCAACACTTTATTCACTGTCGTGAGAATGCTAACAATGGAGGATTGCATTGAACACATCTGAAAGCATAAGGAGTTCGCACGGTTGCATACACGTTGACGTTAACCAATCAGAAAGCGTAAAAAGCGCCTCCAATATTGAGGTGTAGCAACAGTAACTAAGGAAGGTCAAACTATAAATTACTCAACCGTTCCAATCAATCTTTTTAAACCAATCAAGAGGTGGCAATTTTAGGTTATGTAGTCATAGCAGCAGTAAAATAATTTTGTGCTGATGACGATGTGATTAATAGTTGATTCAGAAAGGAGTTATATGATCGGTATTATGTGACAAGTGTGCTGTCGCCAAACAAAACACAACAGATAAACGTTGTTTTCTTCTAAAACTGGAATGTAACTGGAGATTATGTAAATATATAAAATACAAATTTTGGCCGAACCAACCATGTTAATGTTTAAAATTATACGCAATCAAAAGGTCGAGTGTCTGGTCATTTTTCTGTTTATCTCTTATCTGTGTGTTGTCCTTTTTCTGACCAAGTCGATAATGAATGACCATGATTCCAAAAATCTCCTTTTGGCGAGGCTTGCCAGAGACAAACCACTAAAGGGTACTTCTCGAATAAAACCAGAATCTCTCGGCATAACTAGCTCCAAACCACAACCTGAGATTGCAATTGAACAATTAAAACAAGCTGAGAAGAACAATAATACCTATTTGGACAAAATACGTTCGAAGGGTTTTGAGATAGAGACCAATGGACAAGACGGCCATCAGGCAAAGGACAAGTTGTCGTCAAACGACTTAAAATCATCTGAGGGAGATTACAGAATACTGTTGAATGGACATAAAGTAATCACCAGCAAAGTTCTTATGCCTTATAAAATGGTATTTTATGAAGGTCGGAACTCTTTTGAGGAGAAAAACAATCAGAGCAGGAAAGTTAACAAAGAGAATACTTCATACGGTAGACATACACGGGCATATTTCGATAATACTCAGATGCAAGGATCACATGGGTTGAGAAATAATAAACTGGTAAAGGGACTGATAGACAGAAATAAAGATATTACGAATCACAAAAGTGAAAATGACAGTTTTAGAAATAAAACAGTTCAAGCTGAGAATGATAAGATTCTTCTCCGGGTTTTACAGAAACAATTTAATAGCAAAGCGACGAAAACTTTGACTACGGCCAGGTCGCCAAATTTAAACCAGTCAATAAGGGACAAGCAAATTAGTTTTGTATCAATAAATAAATACATTTATATTTGTTCTGCTTTTCTGGACAATAGACGTGGACGATTTGTTCGTCTTGTGAGTATAGTGTTGTCAAAGCTTCCTGACGCCAATATAGATGTTGAGTGTTCGTTTGGTAACACTCTTCCAGTCATAGCAGAATTGTACAAAACGTGTGAAGACCATTCAAGACCATTTTCTGCTTTCTTAATAAGTTGTGCCATTCCAAAGACGGTGCCTGATTCTTACATCTTAAAACATGGAGTACGTGTAAAATCATGCGACAGGTTTAAATGCAGCAACGCCCAAACAGTGGACATAAAACAAAACGAAAATTCGGAAGAAGCAGCAAAGCAAGATTTTAACGTCTGTGTACCGCCATTGTTTAAGCATATTGGCGCGGAAAAGATCGTCCAATTCATCGAAATGACTAAACTTTTAGGTGCTGATCACTTCACGTTTTATGATTACGGTGTAGACAAAGACGCGAGGCGAGTTCTTGATTGGTATGAGGCAAGGGGTGAAATAACAGTGTTGCCCTGGAAGCTGCCAGTTCCGGACATGCTGATTTGGTACTACGGACAATCCGTCACCGTTTGGGATTGTCTGCTTAGAAACATGCATAGTTTTAAATATATTGCGTTCAATGATCTCGATGAGTTTATAGTCTCGCGGGAAGATATGACATGGATTCAGATGGTTCAACACATTCGTTCAAAGCTTGATCCCAAAAGTCTAGAATTCATTGCAGCGTTCAGATTTACAAGTTATGTTTTCGATGATAGATTACAGGACAAAAAAGGGTTGAGTATACCAATCGAGTTCAAACCTTTACCTGTGTTAAACACGGTTTGGAGAACGGGGATCGTCAGTGAAATTCGAACAAAGTTGATTGTTGACCCAAGTAAGGTTTTCGAACTTGGTATTCACCATCTTAGCAAGGCAATAGACAAGAGAATGTTCTCTGTAGATGTTCAGTCCAAACATGCAACAGTCCACCATTACAGAGAATGTCAGACGGGTTATGGAATGCGATGTAAAAATGCCACAATTGACACAACACTATGGCGGTACCAGTCTAAATTGGTGCCGAATTTTAAACGTGTTTTACATGATAGTTTGAGAAGATATTAGTTTTCGTAATTAAGAGTGTTTATGTGTTTATTTACCAATATTGGTCTTTTGATCTGACGACAAAAACTAACGAAACCATGTTTTTATTGTAAACGGGGCACGGGGGGGGGATAATAGGTTAGTGTTTTAATAGCTCGTTACTGTTCTAAGTAATATTTGTGATACTAAGTTGAAAGAACGTGTGGCGCGACCTTGATTCTGTATTTAATAATTGTCTCCATGTTAAATCGATTCTAAATGACCATATCAGGAATTGACTAGACCCTGGCAGGTCAGGTATTGGATTTTAAAAAAAGGCAGAAAGAGTATATCTAGTTCGTCATTACAGCTCTCGTTAGGATCTGGTTAAGCAGAATCTTTACCATTTGTTTTCTAATTAAAGAACAAAATGAATACTTTTAAAGGTGGTACTGGACAGTTTGGACCAAAGATTGTTTTCTTCAAATAATCACATAAATCATTGTTACTTGAAAAGATCCCTAAAAATGCAGTTCATTTAAGAACTAGATTTGTGTGAACAGTGAAGCACAAATTTCTAATGGTATACTATTTTAAAAATCTGTATCTATACCTCTCACTGCAAACAGTTATTACCTATATGACTCATGCTGCAGAGATAGTTATTTTAAATTAAATTTTCAACCACGTGACAACTTACTTTTGACATCACATTATGACGTCATCCAGGTGGTCCGTTCGTTCTGACGTCGATATCTATTTTTCACAGTCAGAATCCTGCTTATTTATAGATTTGGAAAGAATGAACATTTACATTGAATTTTTGTTGAAATATGTACTTCTAAAAATATAGGTAGTGTCAAAAATCATCTTTACTTAGATTAAAGTATGAGTTTATGCAGAAATTATGCCTAAATTCCCCAAAACAATGAAAAGATGGTTACTTGAATTGAATTGGATTAGCCGGCATTTTTGCCAATACTTTCCAGCGACATTTCTATCATTATAGAACAGGGGCACTTATGAGGTTCCCTGGAACTGAACCTGGCCGGTCAATTATACTGACACTGAAAAGTCATTCATTTGTAATGCTGTACCCTTAGGCCCAAGCATTAGGAGCGAAGCCACTACTACCAACTTTGGTTTGGTGTTTGGTTTGACCCGGCTGGGGTTTGATCCCGCCACCTCCCAATCCGCAAGCTGACACTCCACCAATTGAGCTACAGCGGCCGGTGAAAAGATGGTTACATGTAAATGATATAAGCCAACAGTCGGGCACCACCTTCAAAGTATTACAACAAACTTCTCTAGACTCACAGGATTAAAATAGATATGCAACAAACTTCCTTTTACAATTGTCAAACTGTTTAACAGTTTATGGTAAAGAAAGAATTGTCTTTTGGGCATTATTTATTATATATAAGAAAACCAAAAATGTCTTCATAATATTTTGTAATTTGTCAATATGTGATTTTGTCATAATAAATAAAAATACAAGGATAAAAAACACCAACACTGTAATGTAACAATGTAACCATTTGTAAAATAATCTTAAACAATAAATGCATCAATATGATATTTTATGGAATGTTAAAAATATCTATGAAATGGCAGACATTTGTTTAGTTTACTCTATAAATATAAACCTTGCCTTTAATTCATAATGTTTAATGTGGTCTTTTTCATACAATCAAAATATGTTCTTACATATAAGCAATTTTGTATTTTGGAATAATGTACTTAACAACATTTTATTATATAAACATATTCCTTCATTTGTTTGTTTGTTCATTTGGTTTATCATCCCACCAACAGTATTTCAGTTATCTGGAGAAGGTGTTCACTAGAAGTAGTATGCCATGAGTACCTGGCATGATACCACACCCAGTCATATTATCCTGACACCGGGCCTACCAGTTGTGGAACTACCCCCTTATATTTGCTTGAGTGTTAGCAAGGGAGCTAAACCACTACCATTATTTACAACTTTAGTATGTCGTGGCCCAGAATCGAACCCGGAGCCTCCCAGAAATTTGTCTAGGGTCTTTATCCCTCAACAATAGCTACACAACACTACAATGACTACGATTGTGTTGCTATGATGTATCTCCAAAAGTAAACAAATAAAACGCATTACCCAGATCCTTAACAATTTATAGGATATGTTCAGCAGAGTACAAATTCAGCCTGTATTGATAAATTTAGTTTTGTGTAAGTACTTTTTTTAATGTGCAGACATAAAGAAAATGATTTTTATTGCATGTTAAAAAAAAACAAGCTTTAAACACGTAGGAAATAAAATAATGTAGTAATACTTATTTTTACCATAACTAACCAAACATAAGGCATATAATGAGTATCTTAATTAGTTATTTTTATATTTTTTATTATGCAGAAAATAACAAATTAAAATTAAACATTTCCAATCCAACATCCGTTCATGTCTTTAACATGACAAGTTCATTGGATTTAGTTTTTTTGTCATGTTGAAAAAGGGTCAAAACAAAGTTTAAGATTCAATACATTAGAAATATCCCCATATAGGTAATTCTAAAATATTTTTCATTTTTGGTAAATAAATCACTGGGGTACCAGCCCCTTGATAAAACAGATAAAATGCTGTCTTCACCATGATAGCACTTGACATAATACAACATTCAGTCTTATCAACCCAACACTGGGCTTACCAGTCTTGGATCTATCTATATAAGTCAATATTGCTTGTGTGTATGCTATGAACTATACCACAAACACTTTTTACAACTTAAGTATGGTGTGGCTCGGGTTTGTAAAAGCAAACACAATCAGAACACCTCGGATAATTCACAAAATATCTCTTGGAGGTATGTAGGTAGTCAGTTCACCTCGGCCATTTTCCTGAATGGGACTACTTTTGTGACAGACATCAAAACAAAGATGGCAGCTTGGATGACAGCTCACTACAGTACAATGCCTCCAAAACTTTAATTTGTGGCGGCTTCAAATTGAAATCATTGAATTTTAATTTACCCAGTGCAGAAGACACGCAGCTGTCAAATGATGGCATTGTTTATGTTTTGTGTGAACTACATTTTAGGCATATTCTTCCGACTTCAGGCGATCAAAAACGATCGTGATTTCAGTAAATATCATTGCACCAGATACATCCGAGGGATGATTGTTCCAAGGACGGAATTACGCGAGGAGTTCCGATTAGAGCAAACACAGTACTTGCACTACCAGCGATTGGTAATGTATCATTATCCATCACACTCTCTGCCACAATTTTGTAATGCTTCCTATCAAAAACCAGAAAGAAAGCTAAGTTTTGCAGACATTGGTTTTGGTGTTAATGCAATAATGTCTATTGTTTTAAACATAATCAACAAAAATACACTATCATCTTTAAGGTTCTGTTTGACAATATGTAAAATTACAAAGATAAAGTGGAGAAGACAACAAAATTATTATCATAATTGATGCAATAAAGTTGCACATGTTGTACTTTATAACTTACCAAACACCAGTCTCTGCAAAGTGTTTTTCTTAAACCTACCCAGTGAGTAACAAAGTAAAGTTAAATGTATCACCCTAAACAATGGGGTACAGGGGTGAAATCGAAATTGTCTCCAATGTTAGTAAATATTTCGAGGTATTCCAAACAGTAGGTAGTCCTTTTAGTCGGAATCTTGGACTTTTGTAGATATTGCAATTACTAAACAGTGAAATTTAGTTACTTTAGCATAAATATAAGCTTAAAATAGTTTTAAATACTTATAGAGATATGTTATTTAAAAAAGAAAATGAAAGTGTTCGTTGATGACGGTTTACCTGGGTATCTAATATCTAAGGCCACAGGTTCAAGCCCAATATCTTTTCTGTCTTTGGTGGAGAACTTGTTAATTACTATGTATGTGTAAACAATGGGTATCATAAAACACAACTGTAACTGCTGCATGCAGATTGCAGTTTTACAGCTTACCTTATCAGGCAGTAAAAATGTAACCTAAATACCCACAACTATTTAAAAATAAAATTACGGTGAACCCATACATTGCTAGAGTTGAGCCAAAATTTCTCTGTATTTGTAAACAAAGAATACCCTATAAAACAAGGGCCAGTAACTGCTACAACTCCAATATACTGGTAGGCAACCACTGTATTATGATAGCTCATGTGTATCTGCCTTTTCTAATAACAATTGACGTCATTTTACAAATAAATTGTGTCGTTGGAAGTACTTCAAATCGTAAACAAGACCTTAAAACTATATAGACATCTCATTTACACAAAGAATGATTTTTCTCTACCCCATTTGTGGCCATGTGGACTTTATGCAACCAATGACTTCCCTCTACCCCTATTTGTGCCCCTACCCCTATCATGTCCCCTCCATTCCCCTCGGCCCCTTGACCTCTGTCCTCTTACCCAGTGACCCCTGGCTGACCCTGCTGGTCTATGACCTTGACCTTGAGAGCCATCACTACTGCAACTGTTATTTCTACGGCGCTGATGTCGAGAAGTAACATTAGTCCAACCTTCAAAAAAACTACTTTGATCTTGGTTGTTATTAGACATTAGATCTTTTTTTGTTGGATTACCATCGTTTGTAGCATTTATGGGATCTATGTCGTTATCAGCATGCTCATTTGCCACTAGAGTATAACTTTCTCCTCTTGTTCCTTGGTCTTCAACTGTTAGTGCTGAGACAGTTTCACACAAATCACTATTTTGTGTACGTTCAAAGTCGTGCCCATCTAGGGCACTAACTGCACGTCTTACTGCTGGCTGCCGCTCAACAGGTCTCAAAGAAGGCTCACTCCTCTGAGCTATGTTAGATAAAAGCCCCTGTGAATGTTTAAGATTAGATGAGTGACCCCGCGTACCCCTGTGATTAAAACCTTGACCCCTTCCGTATTGACCTCTATGATTGTGATATCTATTATCTGTTTGGTAACTAGGCCTATCAGATCCATGCCTTTGATAATTCTTAAAAGGCTTATCATAAGCAGTTTGACTTGGATTTTCTGACAAATAATCTTGAGATAATCCTCTGCCACTATCACTTTGATTATTTTGTCGTTTTTGATCTACAAACCTCCCGTCTTGACCCCACTTTGACCTTTCATGACCTCTATCTGACCTTTCATGACCCCTTTCTGACCTATGATCCCTATCTGATCCTTCAAATGCCCAATTTGACCTTTTATAACCCGATTTTGGCCTAACTTGGCCTTTTTGTGATCTTTCATGAGTTGTATTTACCCAGTTACTACTTATATGACCCTGACCTTGAACATGAGAACTATTTTCTCTTCCAGTCCTTTGATGCTGTCTACTCTGATCTAAGGTGTTGCTTTCATCTTTCCCATGGCCATACTTTGTACCACAATTTTTAAAATGTTGAGTTGCACCATCAGCAATTAGGGCATCAGCCTTGCAGCCATCATCTATTGTAGACTTGCACTTACTGCAGACAGAGGCGTATGACTTGGAAGTGTCTCCAACATGTTCACTGAACCCACTTTCAGTGCTTCTTGTTGATGCAGAATCACTAAGCTCAAACATTACTTTAGGTGAGCCTTGGTCTGCAGCAGCTCCGGCGCAGTTTCCTTGACCTTTTTTGTTTCCCTTTATATCAACATACTGCTGCAAGGGTGAAATTTCAGGATGCTCATCTATTTGACCTGGAGATAGATGACCTTGACCTTTGACCCCAGTTTGACCTTTGGC
Organism: Sinonovacula constricta; assembly: GCA_007844125.1. Classification (NCBI taxonomy): domain Eukaryota; kingdom Metazoa; phylum Mollusca; class Bivalvia; order Cardiida; family Solecurtidae; genus Sinonovacula; species Sinonovacula constricta. Next base: position 48,700,242 of record CM017567.1, on the reverse strand, counting down.
CATGTTCTGCCACATAAACAGCTGTCCAGGAGAAATCTGCCCAGGGGATGGAAATGAGCTCTTGTTGCTTGTTGAGGACGTTGATGATTTTGTCATTGGTGATGATGGAGGTGATGGAAAAGCTGTTGATACATAAGGACTTGACGGCCCATGCAGAGGAGCATGGAGGGTAATGGTGGTGCCAGGCACATGGCGTGGCTTGGGGAATTCCGAATTAGACAGCCGACGCCCGGCAACAATACTTGACCAGATAGCTGGAGCGCCTGTGAGCAAAATGATTGTGTAAATACTTAATGTTATGAGAGTAGTAAAGAATGCATCTCCAAGAAAAAATATATAGCAATAATGCTTTAGACTTAATTTAAAAACCGTAACAAGGGTTTAAAATACCACAAATCAAAGCATTATATACCTGAAGGACAAGTGACAAGTGCAAATTATAATTCATCCGTACAGAAAAAGAGTTGTTTGCTTAAACCCAGCCTGACTTGCTACTTAGCCACACACCCTTTTCAAACTGTAGGTTAATGATAATGCCTTTTTTAAGGCATGCCAGGAATAAATCAAATAAATAACAAGAACAATTCCATTGTGAACTTGGCATGCAGTGTTAACAAATAAAATATACTGAAAACTATAAATTAAAAAAATAAGCATGCAAAGACTTTGACAAAGAAAACAGTTACAAGAAATATTTCTTTTCTTTACACAAGATATGTAAAAAAAATGGCCAGTTTTAGCATAATATTTTTTCTAATATACTATAATGCCATAAAGTATGCAATGATTGAATAACAATAAAATGTTTGGTTACTCTAAAAGATTGTAGTTATTCAACAATCTACTAAAGTTGCTTTTCACATCAAAAGATGGCAATTACATTCACTTTAGATTTGCAACTTAACAATAGGTTTCAAAGATGGCAATTACAGTCTCTTAAAATTTGCATTTTTTCCTTAAATTTGCAACTTAAAAATAGGTTTAACTCTCGGTTTTCTAAGCTTGAACTGATTCAGCTGGGGGCTAGCTGATTTGGGCATATATTATTTTCTGCTAAATCTTTATTAAAACATCTTATCATCAATGCATGAAAGTGATAAACAATAAATCCAGTGATCATTTGTATAATATGTGCATTCCCCCACCCCTACTATTGCTTATCTTAAATTTCAGGACATGCATGTTTATTGGGTTTATCATCCCACCAACAGCATTTCAGTTACCTAGAGACAGTGTCCACATGAAGCAGATATAGTGCTGCCTTCGCTGTATATATCATGCCATGAACACCTGGCATGATACCCTACCTAGTCACATTATCCTGACACTGGGCCAACTAGTTGTGGATCTACCCTTATATTTGCTTGAGCATTAGAAAGGGAGCTATACCACTACCATTTTCGAATGACTTTGGTATGTTGCGGCTTGTAATCGAACCAAGGGTGCTACAAGGATCGGTCAAGATACACAATTTAAATAAGAAACTTAAAAACTTAGTAGTAAGAATTTAGTAAGGGATAAAAACACAAAATAAGGGCTAACCTTTGACTTCTGGTGCTGTGACAGGGGTAAATGTGTTTCTCTCTGACCAAGCACCTTTTAGTGTTGGAGCTGTCTTCACCATTCTCATCTCCGACTTTTGTGCTTTCTTAGAAGGAGAGCCACCCGCTTGGGGGCTCTTTGGTTGTTCCAAGGTCAAAGTAACAATCTTTTGTGCTGAGCTTGGCCCTGATTCTTGGATCTGGTGACTGTATTTGAACTGCTTGGGCTTTTTTACTTTTGCCTGTATTAAAATATCAATTAACTAATTTTGAATACTTTTTGCTAGTGTTAACTTAATAGTGATTTCATGAATTTAATCATCTGCATAATTTTATGAACTTTAATATACAACAGCATGTTTTTAGTTTTTTTTCTGTTTTTTTTCTTTTGTTTCTGGTGGTTTTTTAGTTGTTACATCACACTGACACAATTATGTTCATACTAGTGACACCCAGCTAAGTATTGGTGAAGGAAGACCCCAGACTTAGGCCTGGGTAGAAACACCTGTACACCCCATATTTGACTCTTCTGTCATTGTTAAGTTATAGGTAGAGTGCATAAGGTGATGTCCAAATATTTTTAAGACTATTCTTGTTAATTTTGTTGATAGGTATAACAAGGTATGGCTGTTGCTAAAATTTATAACATAAAAACTACTGAATTCTTTTAATTATATTATTTACAATTTTCAATTTTTCTAAAAAATTCTTCAGAGCTCAAAGATGATAACACATTGAGCTTGAGCCTGAGGTGATTTTCAACTGCCTGACTCAAATCTGTTTTTATACATACTCTCCCCAATCAAAGTTGTGAACATGTTAGTGACATCCTGCCATTTTCTGGTCAGAATCATCAACAAATCACAGGCCATCAGAAAGATCTCACATGGAAGGTGTAGTCCAGGCAGGGACTTCATAACCCTCACAATGTGGGGCTGAGGCATAAAATCCCATGGAACAAGACTCACCTTGCAATAATATTAATATGTTTTCTCAAAAACCTGAGCACAAAATCACATTCTTTTAACATTCAAAAATAAAAAAGGCCTTGGAACAATTTTTTGCTTATACTAAAACTCTAAAATAAAAGCTTACCCTGCAGAAAAAAATAAAATAAAGTCCATTCCTACATTTCTGATATTTAACTTCTAACAACAGACCAGGAAACATCTTTTTTTTTGTAAAACCTTACCTCAAATGTGACTACACACTCTATAACCATGTGGTCAGTGACACCTGAGCACCATTTCTCCATGATATAGGGAGGCTGGGTGACTTTGAAGGTGCCATGTTGGCTATCGGTGAAGGTCACATCCCGGATACACGTGAACCCACTCGTTTCATCCATCTCTTCCTCATCTATCTCAAGGTACATCTTCCACTTGTGAGCCTAGGAAAAGTTCAAAGTGCTTGAGAATTAGGCCAATCATGCTTATTTCTTTCATAAAACATGCAAACATATCTTATGTATTGTTTTATTTTTCAAATACATTGTGGCGATCATCGATATGATATGTGTATCAATACAAAAATAATTGATATTCGATATATCATATATTAGAACATACATGTAAGTGCTTATTATTGTTTTTCTCTTGTGTTAACAAATTAATAAACTATTGCCTGTTGTATAATATATACAATCCTTCTACTATAACGTGGTGTTTAGACTGGTCAAGTTTATACAAAGGAGGCTGTTTCCTTTAACATTAAAAAATCATGGTATCTATAGTACATATATGACTAAATAAATAATTGTCAGCGGGAAATTTGTTCCCTTGTATCAAAACATTCATGTCCTACTGATGAGGCCATAGAATTCAGACATTATTTGTTTTTAAAATGCCATCATCAATTTATTATTTTATATTATAATATTAGAAAATGAAGATAATGCATTAAATGAAATTTCTTTTCAAAATGTATAATGTCATAACACCCCACTCCCAAATGACAATTTCTTCACTTATCTAAAATAAGACCTGCACTGCTTTAAAATTGAACAGTTTCTAACTACGGGCATACTTGTATTAATATCGTTGACTCTACCAACTTTTCCCTGCAAACATATCTAAAGATATAACTGGAAACCCAGTACAAATGGTGCAGATCCCGATTAGAAAGTTCTCATCATCTGGAAGACATCCCCACACATTAAAGTCAACACTAACTGCTCGGCCTGGGGCGCCACTGACCATAACTGTACTAATGAAATTATAGTATATATGGTATACTCATTCATCCTAGTTGAAACACTAACCTTATTATTGCTTCCCAGACGAAGATGGTGTCCGAAGATTAAGGTTAGTGGCACAGTTTTAGGTGCCTCGGGGACTTCAGAAGACTGGGCCTAAGAAAAACAGGAAGTGAGTTATTAGCACATAAGAAGTCTCTCCTGGTATTCCAGTAAATAAATATGATATAATTTTTAGAATATGGACATTATGGTAATAATCAATCATAGAACTAAATGTTATCAAATTTTATTGCAGTTGTATTAAAAAAGCTTTAAAGATGAATTTGCCACCAAAAGAATAGATAAATAAGATTTGCAATCTGACTGGATTTTTTTAAAATTAGATTTGACATAAGCATTGTCCCAAATAATTGTCAAAATCAGATGTTTACCCCCACCGTCACATCCACCCCTAAAACGGCTAGGCTGACCCCACAACCCTCCCACACCTAAAAAATAAAATCAGACTTTTTAAAAAAATGATAATCCAATGTATACATGAAGATGAACAAAACTCAGAGCATGTTTAAAGGGAGATTACCTCTGATAGAAGTGGAGGAAAGTTGAGTAATCTGAAATTATGAGCCTTGAGCAGACCAATTTCTGTCTGAAAAAAATAAAATAAAAATGGTTTTATTTTCACATGCTCTCTCTCTCCTTCATCATTATCTATATATCTTTCAATTCTATCTCCATTCTCTCTCTATCTCCATATTCTTTATTGTCTCTCTTTTTTCTCGCTCTCCTGATCTTTTTCTTTATTCTACCACAAATATAAAGTTGCTTTCTGCATGTCTTTATATCATGGACAAAATGTATTCTCTCTCAAAAACATCCTTCTCCTTCCTTCACAAACCATGTGTGCAAATCTAGCAAAGTCTTAATATAAGTTCATGCCGATACCCAAGTAACTTTACACCAAGATGTAGAAGGTACTCCTTAACTAGATTAATTCTGTTATATATTTCTCTTTCTTTTCTCAATTCTCCTACTTTTTTTCTCAAACTTGCACATTTATGCATCAATATACACAATATACATTCTATATTTCTTTCAGAGTAATTTTTTGTTTAAATTCATACACAATATACATATATATACGATCTTATATTATCTGTCCACATTTTCTCTTTTTCTCTTGCTCTTTTTGGTCTCTCAAAACCCTTTTTTCAAACTCACCTTCTATACCTAAAAAGCATCATCTATATCTCTTACTAACACTTGTAAAAGAAACTAGGAGAGCCCTTACCAGGAGTTCATGTCGATGGCCGAGAGATTTTATACCAAGATGTAGAAGGTCCTCCTGACATAGGTTGAGGAGAACTTTTCCCGTCACATGATGTTCGAGAAACAAATTTGCATACTGGTCTAACTCCATATTGTGTGCTGAAGAGGGAAGACAATAAATAATAACATAGGGTTCTAGCCACATTTTAATAAAATGTGTCATTAACGATGCTATATACCCCGAGATAATGATTTATCACAGCTGCTCCAACAATGTCTGAGTTGTGTTTTGTTTTTGAAATACATTGCAGCCACCATTTATGATCATTATAGCAACGTCCAGCTTTTCGGTGGAGGAAGACCCCAAACATATGTCTGAGTAGAACCACCAACTCACCGCAAGTCAGCTGGAAGACCCTCTCACATTAAGTCCTTCGCCCCGAACAGGACTCGAACCCATGCAGTGAGAGGCTAAGCAGTACAAACTGGCGACTACCATTAATGTCTGAGAAAGTCTTGACTCAGTTAAAGAATAAAAGTATGATCATGATGTGCCAATCATATAAACAACTAGTCATGTAAAGTTAAATAAAATTCTGACCTGTGGTAACTGAGAAATAGAGCTGACTTAATCAAAATACACCAATATAATAACAGGCCGTTTCTCGGTTAAAATAGAAGAAAGCATGACATGCCACCAAATTTGCAAGAAGACTTGGTTATAAAATTTTTTAGATGAGCTAAATGCAAATATGACCTATGGTAGTGAAGAAATTGTGCCAACACAAATATTTGTAAAAAATATAAGAACCAAAACTCATTTTAAAAAAAAATCATGGTCATAATTAATTGTTACATTACTTTAAACAATAAACAAGTTACTATCAAATGAAAAAGCAGTCGCATCCTTTATCCCTATAAGACATTTCTTTGTTTTTATTTTTTATCTTTTTATCTTGCAGACTTAGCATGAGGTATAAGGCTTGATGATGATTGTTTTTGTACCAACCAGTACCCAAATCTACCTGAGTGCAAGCCTGCAAAAAAAGTTACATAAAGTCACAAACACATATGCTTGCCCTCAGTGTACATTTACATCTTGAATCAAATGCATCTTAAATCAAATTGCATTCATTTAGTTTGACCAGTAACCTCTAAAGTCTTTCACATACCTAAGGCCAGCTGTTTGATCCAATGAAACTGTAGAAACAGAGGAAAATAAACAATTTTAACATTTCACCTTAAAAATAGGAATATAAAACATTAGATTCTACCTTTAAAGTTAAAACTTATGTGTATCCTCTCAGTTCCAGTCAATAAGGAATACAATTTATTTCCTTACAAACTAAACATACTGTAAACTCTACAGAAAAAGGGCAGATCTTGATAAGCCAGCTCCAAGAGAGATTTGGTTGATCTGGATCTTCTCCATTTACATGAGCCTTGGCTTAAAACCAATGTTTAGCTCAAGTTGGTGGCAATTCCAACTTATTTGAGTGGTCAACATTTTTTTACAAAATTTCAAATCCAACCAATCAGATTCTTAAAGTTGTGCTGAACAGGCTAAGAGTAAAGTTTAAGTTTTATTTCTGATTATTAAAGTTCAGTGCAATGTATTTTTTAATTAAACAAACTAAGATACATACCACATCATTGTCAGTCCAAGTGTTCACATCATGGGAATCCAATGACTAGAAAGATAAAAAAAACTAGGGAATTTTTAAATATAAATTCATTAATCTGATTTGTTTTTCACTATTACGATAGAACAGTCTGAAGTAAATGGATATGTTTTCTGATATGGGCTTCAAATATTTTAAACAGATTCAATTATTTGTGTTTATTTGTTAATATGTAAAGTATATGTTATTTTGTAGTTTAAATAATCTGCTGATAAAAAAACAACACATAACTTAATTAATAATTCACATATAATATGTGCTATAAACCAACAAAAAAAACTGCTAATTGACAAAAACTGATTTTGTAATAAAAGACATAACTGGTAATCTCATGCAATTTGACACAAAATTGTAAAAATTGCAAAGGCAAATGTCTGATAATCTTATGCAATTTGACACAAAATTGTAAGAATTGCAAAAGCAAATGACTGATAATCTAATGCAATTTGACACAAAATTGTAAAAATTGCAAATACACATGAACATATAAAATGATGAATACCTCCAATACTGTTTTTTTCCACATTAAAAAATGTATAACTAAGGGGCATAACGCAGTTAAAATGAAGATGGACATGTGGTACAAACCATATGTGCAACTAGGATAGGTACTTAGTTCTATAAAAATTTGACCAATGGAAGCGGAGAAACAGTGCAAACAATCCTCACCTACAGACAGATGAACTGACCTAAAGACTGACCTAAAGACTGATTGCCTGACAGAGATGACCCCAGAAAAGCCCCCTGGATTAGAAATTTTGTTTTGGTTTTTGAGATACATCGCAGCAACCAGTTATGATCATTAAAGCAATGTCCAGCTGTTGTGGTGGTGGAAGACCCCAAACAAATGTCTGGGTAGAACCACCGGTGCACCGCAGGTCAGCTGAAAGACTATCCCATATTAAAACCTTCACCCCTAATGGGACTCAAACCCACGCGGTGGGAGGCTAAGCAGTCAGAGGAGTTACAAAACAGCGACTCTACCACTACGCCATCGGTGCCTCTTCCTGTACAATAAGTTGTTTTTATCTACAATATTTTTTTCAGAAAAACTTTAAGATAAATACAGTAAGCAAATGTATCTGTAAACAACATTATCATCCATAAACAGTTTTCAAATCTGGTTTACAAGGCCCCGTTGTCACAACTTATAATTGACACCAATAAACAAATTACGGCATTTTTATTGTTACACAGCTTTTCAGAGCTGGGAATATAAATTATAACGTGTTTTACGGGAAGCTAACTTACTGCAACATGAAGAAGATTTTCCAAACTTCTTTCTCTTGCCATAAGCTGCACTTCTCTCTCCCGGAGTTCTCTTTCCTTGTTACTTAGTTCACTTTCCGCTTTCTTCAGCCGATTTAAAGTCACCTCAATTTCTTTTCTGTAACAAAAAAAAATCAACCATTTAAGCTTCATTGTAGACTGAAATAATCTTAATTTGTTTCTGCTAACAGAGAACAAATAAGATTAGAGTTCATTCAACACACCACAATTTTACTGCTACCAACAAAGATCAACATGAGACAATAATCCTTGCTTTAAAATTACCTAAATTTCATCTTTGACAAAAGAAAATAATTACAATGCCTGATTAATCTCCATTTTATTGCTGCAAATATTCCTCCTCCGGTCTTGGCAGATAGCTGAATTCACTTGCCCAGTTGAGTATGAGTAAATGCTTGTTCAGGTATAACTGTTAATCTATCATCACTTTCGCGTATATAACCCAAGTTATCAGATACTGACTGCATATTTTTTTATTTTTCTTTGCAATTTGGTGAGATAAATTATCTTATTATCTTGCCACTTTGCTCAATTTACACCAAAAGCAAGATTTGAAAACTTTAGACAGTTTCCATCAAATGGCCTGTATAACTTCATTATAAGGATGGTTTCTCCAATTTTGTTATTGATTTCATGGCATATTAAACAATTTCCATCACACACCTTTATATAATATTGATATCATTTTAATAATAAAAAATGTAATTTTCTTTTTTTGCCATATTTGTTTTCCTTAAAATTTACAGCTTCTGTGCTGCATCAGGTAAAATTAGCATCATTTTCTGCTACAAGGCTGCCATGGTAAACTGAACATATTGTTAAACCTTTCCAGCATGTATATGCCATTTTACGCCTTTACAAACCATTCACAATCATTAGCAAATCTGCATGATGAGGGGTTTATATGTAGACTGGTTCCGTCTTAAATCTATTATTACAAGGTGAACATACATATATTAAATCCCATCTCTTTTTAAAAAAAAAAAAAAAAAAAAAGTCAAGTGAATTTTCAAAATTATAGATGAACTTTGAATGGGTTAAAGAAAACAAAAAGGTTTATGTTAGAGGTATAAAGATCCTCCTTCTGTTAACCTTACATGATTCTAACTATTCCCTCAGCTTCTGAAAAGATAGCACTAAATACATCAAGAATACCTGCATTTTGAGAACAACAAAACTTACTTCCAGTCTTCCCGATTCTCCAAGAAAGTGTTTGTCAAGTCCTGAATATCCTCTGTTAAAAGAAAATGATTTAATGAAGATTATTTTTTAACTAACTTCAGATATTATGAACATATTTTTACAACTGATTAATTTTAAAAAAAATGAAAATCTGAAACACAATTTGTACCTTAAAAATTACTCAAAGCTAAAAGCCATTTAAAAAAGTCTTAAATACAAATATTGCAAGGCCAACCTGAATCTTTTAAACAAACATGTTTGCTTCTCCAAAAAAATAAAATCAACTTTGCAGCATTTTAATAAAAAGGACAATGATGGTGTAGACCAAGATAACATACTATCCTCCAGAATTATGTCCAATTTGGTGAGAATCTGTCGGAATGAGGGCCTCTTCTTTGGCTCAAGCTGCCAACATTGTGTCATGATCTGAGAGAAACAGCCAGGACAATTACTGGGAATCGTCAAGCGCTATAAAAAGAAAAATACAATTTAATTCAATACAATTTGTGTTTTGCGCTAACATGGTTTTGATACTTTACATCATCATATATTGAGAAGTTGAGCTATTATTAGAGATAGAGTAGAACCAAGTTTAGGGTGTAACCAGATTTTTTAATTCTTTACTGATATTTTCCTGGTAGCACAATCAACACAGAGTCGGTTCCAGGTAAGGGAGGCCCTGTGTTCGATCGTGGGCCGCAACATACCAGAAGTCATAACAAATGATAGTGCTATAGCTCCCTTCCTAATGCTCAAGCAAATATAAGGGTATTTCCACAACTGGTTGGCCCAGTGTCAGGATAATGTGACTGGTGTGGTATCATGCCAGGTGTTCATGGCATGCTATATACAGTGACAGCAGCACTTTATCTGCTTCAAGTGGACACCATCTCCAGATAACTGAAATACTGTTGGTAGGACTATAAACTCGATACACAACAAACTGATATCTAAATTTAAGTCATAAGGTATCCAAGTTTAGGGTAAAGCCGGATTTTCACATTCTTTACGATTGTTTTATCGGATGTAATAATGAATCACTAGCACCAAGATACTCCTAGCCAGTGACAGAGGTAATTATCAGAGCAAGAAAACCCCTTAGTAGAACCTAGTTTAGGGTAAAGCCGAATTTTCAAAATCTTTACCAATGTTTTATCTGATGTAATAATGAATCACTAGCGATAAGATACTTCATGCCAGTGACTGTAATTATTGTAATAATTAGAGCAGGAAATCCCCTTAGTAGAACCTAGTTTACAGTGATGCCGAATCAAAACTTCTTTATTTAAAGTCCTTACTGATGTCTAACATGATGTCATATTGAGTCACTGGGCCTATGGTATTTTGAACCTATGACAGCCTGGTTTCAGTACACATAATATATAAAAATCCATCCCCATTTTTTTATTGTTGAGAATATGACAGCTAACAAACGTGTGAAGAATATTATATCATAATTTCAATTACAGGTACTGGCCAATCACAAAGTAGATATTTTGCAGGCGGTGAGATATTATCCACCTACCTCTTCTCTTTCCACCACTAACCAAGCTACCTGGAAACCCTCTATCCCATTAAAAGGCACCTCATGTGTAAGTAGTTCCCATAGCACCTGTAGACCAAAACAAAAATATTTTTTATATAAAAATATAAAATGCAAATACATTTTTGTTTTGTTTTTTTGTTACATCGAACCAACACAATTATGGTCATATTGACGACATTCACCTAATTATTGGTGGAGGAAGACCTCAGACTTACGTCTGGGTAGAACCACTGGCGCACCGCAGGTTAGCTGGAAAACCTTTCCGTGAATCGGTACACAAACCCACGCAGTGAGGGAGTGGGGAGTTTCAAGTCAGCGACTCTTACCACTCAGCAAAGGGCGCCCCCTTTAGACGTTTTTAAGCCTTGACCAGTACTCAAACCCATAAAATGTATGATGAAGGCTTAGTCTCTAACTGCTCAGCCATAAATACTTTAGCCAGTAGGTAAAAGACCTCTTCATGTCATATTATTTTGAATATGAATAATACATACCACTCCATATGACCAGGTATCACAAAATTCTGAGACAGGCTGACTTTGTATGACCTGTCCAAAAATGAATAATTAAACATATTAAACAAACAGAAAATTGCATTTACCTTAAGAAAACGGATAATATATGAATTAAGGAATTTAAAAAAGGTGACATCTCATTTCAACATTTACATTAGGAAAACATATACAGGCCGTCCACTGGTTCTCTATCACCAAAATATAGGAATGGTTTCAAATTATAGGAATTTTTGTAACCAAAATATAGGAAAATATAGGATTCAGAAAACAAGAAGCCTGTGTAGGTTTTGCCTCCTCCTCCACTCCCTACACCCTTTTTTATTTTACTTAAACAAAACATTAACAGACAAAATCTAAATTGTAAAATATATGCAAGTTTTAAACTAAACACCATGTGAAACATAGACTTAATACTGACTGATCATACAGTGTTCACAATCATATTTTGACTGGTAAAAAATGGTTGCAACACAGTGTAAGAAGTCCTCCTTGGACATTACAGAGATCATACCATAACAATAATGAAAATTGACAAAATATATTAATTCCTGAACTTCAGTTGTAGTAACAAACTTCAGGTATGCTGCACTATGAATACTAGTTTCTTATGCTTAAAAATGTACTACAGTTAGCAATGGTTCTATCCTTCTTGGACAAAAGAGAACATTTACCCAAATCAAAGTCAACTGAAAAAATACTTAAGTTTTAACAAATCACTGGTTATTTGTCCATTGATATCACAATAAAAAGTGGAAAAGAATAACTAAAAAAAACCCAGTGAATTAAAATGAAAAAAAAATGCAAGTATTTACATGGCACCATACAAACACATACTTTTGTGTTCACAAATGTACATTCTTTAAAATGGCATGTCCTAGAGGGTGCATCTATTCCAATCTTACTCAATTAAATCATCAGCACAAATGATCAGATGCCATCTTTGTATGTAAATTGCCATGAAAGACTGTGTATACAACTTAACAGGAACAAGTTAAAAATATGGCCTTATTTCTTCATGCCACTTGATGATTTCTTGCCTTTACCCTTGTGTTTCACAGAGCTAGATGATGGTTCTTGAGCTGCTTTGGAGGTAGATGCATTTGTCATCAGTTTTTGCTTCTTGCTTTCAATTGTCTCCTCTAACATCTTTCTTTTTTCCTTTCAACTTCTTTCTGACGAGTTCTTAAAGAATCCATCTCTTTCCTCAGTTTCTCAATTTTTGAACTGGCTGTTGCGATCATCATCTGAGCTACACTTGCACACTGCATGTCCTCATCCTCAAGAGCTTTTTTCAGCTTAGAATTTCCTTCTGACAATAAGAGTTCAGAGCTTAAAAGTTTTCCTCTTATAATGTCTTCTTCCTTGGACAGATTTTTCTCTTTATCCAACATAGATATTGTTCTTTCTTGTTGCTCTTTCCTCTGTTCTTGCTGTTTCTTATTCTTCAGATGTTCTCATTCCCTCTCTTTTTTCTGATGTTCTTTTTCCTCTTTCTGTATTCTTTCAAGATAGTTTCTGTGTGCTGCTTTCACATAACTGAACACTTCATTGTTGACTGGCACACTTTGTGGACATTCTTTTACAGGATCACTGAACTTTACTATGTCCTTGACCATTCTGATGGCATTGATTGTTTTCTCACCAATTGCTGGCCTATCGACAGTGACAACATTAGTGTTGACTGACAAACTTCTTTCAACATCTGCATTACCGTGGGGCAGCACAAGAGCCTTTTTTACTTCCTCTTGCCATCAGAGTGTTTGCTGTTCATTTCTTCTCTCCAGAAGTGATCAATTCTGGCCGGAGCTTCAAAGCCTAAGTCATTATCTGCCATGTACATTTTACATTCATCCTTGATGTTGACAATTGTCTTTTCTGGGTATCCAAACTGTCGTGCTAGTGTTTCAACCTCAGCGAGTGAAGTATCTGCAAATCGCTTTGATGGGGTCATACATGTAATTGACTTCAGGACAGCATTCTGTAGAGGGAGTTGTTTAATCAAATACTTTGTCACTGTACAGTAAAATGACCTCACACCTAGTATTTCCATGTGGACACCAGCGCTACTCATTTTCTTACTTTCATCCCTGTCCTCACCAAGCTCAATGACATCATCTTTCAGTTGGAATCCAATTCCAAAATCAATAGACGTAAGATTTTCCTTTCCATCCTCCACAACATCCTCCTTGAGGAATCTTTTCATGAAAGTTATCAAAAAGCTTGACATTCTAGTGTACAGGATGTGGATCAAAGGCTGCTCACTCTGAAATTCTCTCAAGAATTCTTCAAACAATGGAATGACAGACAACAGAAATAGAATCTTAAATTTCATATCTGGTTTGTGAATGGCATCTCTGATCAGCTTGAAGTTGACACTTTTTGGAACTGTTTTGGGGTGCTTCTCCAACTGAGCAACATAAGCACAGATGGCTTGCCACTGGTCAATTATCCTCTGCAGTGCAGGACCTATGCTTAACCAGCGTACTTGTGAGTGCTTGATGAAAAGCTCTTCATTGAGACTCATATTCACCTGTATTTGCTTAAAGTCCTCCCGTCGACCTGCTAAACTTTAAAGAGACCAAACAAACTCAAGGCAAAGTCTCTACATCTTGTCCATATTCATGTATTCCTTTGCAAAAAGCATTGTGCATTGTGTGTAGATTGCAAGTGTCGATATCTAGAAAACCTTGCCATCCAGGATGTGTGTCTTTTATCAAACTTGACAGCTCTCTGTTTATGGTCTTATTTACATTGGGGCCATCACTACCTAAAGCTATCAGCATTTCCAGCGGGAATCCATCTTCCTTCAATGCAGCATACATGCTTCTAGCTACTGTCTTACCATATGCGTTACTGAAGAATATAGATCGGTAATACCTACACCACACTTCATCATGTGTTGGGGACCAGTATCTGATTAAGATGTTCATCTGTTTTTTTACTTGAGCTTGGGTCGTTTCATCATACTGGATGGTGTAGCAGCTCTGAGAGTTTTTCACATCATAAAGCAGAGCTTTTGAGAAGGCAGGGTGCAGTCCGTCTGTTAACATGTATGAGAGTTTGGTCCTCCCAACACTGAATCCATCAGCAATTGGACACTTGAACATGGCTCTGAATGTGTCAGATATACCATCACTGGCTCTAAAGCTGATGTTTGAGTTCGCACATTTTACAGCCCAAATGATTTCTGCAGTCAGCACATCTTCACCAGGAAAAGAGAAAAAAAGTTTCAACTCTTCTTTTGACTTGCTACTAGATAGGACTTGCTCCCTAGATGTGCCTGGATCAGCTGCTGGGACAGAAACAGTTTTAAACACTAACTTTGTTTGTGATGATGAGAGAATTGTCTTGCACAGTTTCTTTTGCTGATTGCCTTTAGAATGCTGGATCAGTTGCTTCACGCCACTGTTGTCACATTTTATTTCAGTTTTACAAACTACACATCTTCCAGAGTACTCTGTATTGCCGAGAATACACCATTCCTTCATCTGAGTTCCGTTGGCATCTTTTTCCTCCAGCCATCTCTGATTGAATTTTGTTTTTTCACTTGGCATATTTACAGTTTACCATGGATAATGACAGTCAAATTTATTGTAACTTGCAAAGAAAATATCTTTCAATACTTCTGAAATATTTAGGGACTTTTGTTTCTATCTTAAAATACCTGAACATGGTTATTAAGATAGAAACAAATGGGCTGGGCTGGGCAGGGTTGCCACACCTGTAAGAATGTTGTATTCTGAAAGAAATTTCCATTACATGACCCTCTGTAGGATATTGAGATCTCCTGGGCACATTTAACAAATATTTTCATTCAAAATACATCTGTCTTAGCTTACCCATTATAATTTTTGTAAAAATATAGGAATTTATAGGAATTTTGGTCAATTATAGGAAAATATAGGAAAAAATAGGAGAGTTGTTGAAATATAGGAATTTATAGGAAAATATAGGAGAGTGGACACCCTGCATATAATATTCAAATTAAGGCATTTAAAAAAGTGAAATCTCATAATTTCTGCATTTACATAAGAAAACAGAAAATATTTATATTAAGAAGACAGACAAAACACATGAAACCTGATACACCACAGACTTGCTTAGAAGACCTCTTCAATCAAATTCATTCTACAACAAACCGAAGGCCTAATTTTTGGTTACTCTCACAACTCAGCCACAGTAAAAAAATGTTGAAAACCTGAATTTAATTATTATTAAATAAATGCCCATCAGAAACATTTATTAAAATACTGAAAGAAAAATTAATTGCTCGTTAAGGAGGCTGGACAGTCAAGTGAGATTAATACAAAATAAACAAATGTTCAAATTGCTTCTTAGGCACTTGGTCAGGTTAAGATAAAATAGCATAGATATAAATCAACCAGGGAGAGCTTTGTGATTGTGATTGACGGCATTTTGTCGATACTGCGTAGCGACATTTCTATCATTATAGCACATGTGCCCAGGGACTGACCCTGGCCGGTCTATTTTTATACTGACACCAACAAGCTAGGCGTAATCCTGTCCCCTTAGCCCCGAGCATTAGGAGGGAAAGGGAGAGCTTTCTAATCTGGATGAACACTATTTGCTGATACATCTTTATTTATGTCTAGTAACTTGAGCTTAAAATTGTTAGCAAATAATTAAGAATTTTGTATGTGCTATAAGCAAGTAAGATGGGCAAAGTGTTAAACTAGACTTGTTTTGTTTTGTTTTTGTTTTTGAAATACATTGCAGTGACCATTTATGATCATTAAAGCAATGTCTAGCAATTTGGTGGAGGAAGATCCCAGACACATGTCCAGGTAGAACCACCAGCACACCGCAAGTCAGCTGGAAGACCTTCTCACATTAAGTCCTTCATCCCAAACGGGACTCGAACCCATTAGGTGAGAGGCTAAGCTGTCAGAGGTGTTACATATTGACGACTCTACCACTACACCACAGGCACCCCTTAACTTTACTTACCTCAGGGGCCATCCAAGGGAAAGTTCCAGCTAGAGACATCTTTGTGGTACTGGCTGCAAACCTTGAGGCTCCAAAATCACAGATCTGGAAATAATAAATTTACTTTATAAAATGAAATACCTGTATTAATTATAATATTATAGCTGTAGTTTGTGGTTGGATTGAGTCTTATAAAAAACAATTACCAAAACAGTGTTTTTAGTAAGCTTTTTAACAAGAGCACTATTAATAAGTCAGAGCATTATTTGCCTGAAGAACATGCCAAGCCAATTATTTATAAAAACATTTTCTTTAAATAAAAAACAACAAAGGCAATATTTTGAAATAAACAATGCATCATATCAATGCAGGTTATCTTACCTTTATGCATAACTACAGTATCTATTATTAATGTAAGAATGAAGAAGTCATCCATGCAAGTTTGAAAAATTGAGATGTGATGCACGTATTACTTAAACTTCCTATTTTTAGCTCAATGCTAAAATGTTGCACAGGATATTATGTTTTGTTTTTTGTTACATCGCACCAACAAAATTATGGTCATATTGGTGACATCCAGCTAATTATTGGTGAAGGAAGACCCCAGACTTATGTCCTGGTAGAAACAAGATGCACAGCAGGTTAGCTGGAAAACCTTCCCGCATGAAAGTTCTTGCCTCAACTGGGGCTCAAACCCACGTGGTGAGGGGCTGAAAAGTTACAAGACAGCGGCTCTAACAGCTCGGCCAGGGTGTACCCTGGGAATGACCGTTGGTATTCATATGGAAATTTAAGATGGGAATGTCAAGCACAATATAATTAAAGAAAAGGTCCTATCGTGAAGATGCGCGATTGGACACAAAATGACTGATACCAGCCCACTCAATTTGTCAAGCAAAAGTAGCAAACAGAAGTATATGTACTCACTTTGCATACCCATTCTTCTGATATTACAACTACAAAAGAAACATACATATAATTTATAACCAGCCAAGTCAACATATCGAAATCATCTGCTTACAGCTCTACTTAAGGAGTTGGATTTAAAATAAATGTCTATTTTAGATTGACAAAATTAGCACATTTTCAGTGAGTTCATCATAAACACTCACTATTTGCAGATGAACAATCAAAAAATGAAGAAAAATTTTTTTTTCGCACTTTAAGCTGTACATGTCAAACAAAAAAATACTATTCAAATTAACAATTAAAAAGTAAAATATTTTCAATTTAAAGTGGAAAATCAAATCAAATTTTACCATTTTCGAGAATTACTACAATTCAAACCATTTTACCGGTAGTTAAAAATGTAACAACTTTAAAAACCAGTTAATATCCAAGAGTTTAAATGTTGAACTAATTTTATTAAGAGATATTTAGCCATTTTAAGATGGATATTTAACTGGCAACATCTTAGGTAGATATACAAGATTTTGCAATTTAAATACTATATGTAAATATGCAGAAAATCAAAGTTTTACCATTTTTAGATTTAAGGTCTCGGTGAATGACCTTGACTGGTGCCTCTCTATGAAGATAATTCATGCCTATAAACATACATATGTGTACATTATAAAACATACCTGAATAAAAATGAATAAAAAATTCATACATACATGTCATCGTTATAGTGATAAAGATAATAACAACATTAATAAAACAAATATGATGCCATCAGTACAAGTCAAAATAGTAGAATGCCATGATTCGGCAAAGGGTACTCCATTCATCTTATTTACTTTTTCCCTTAACCAGGGGCGTGCTTGCCGTTACACACTTACGCAAGTGCATACAGTGGCTTCCAGAAATTGAAAAAATAAAAACGCCAAAAAGCAAATAAAAATTGTCGCCTAACCCGGGTTAGGCACTACCTGTAAGATCTAGTGGTTTTCATCATTAAAATAAATATTATAATTTAAGATTTTGTACAACTTCTTCTGTAATCAATGAGGTATTTTGGTCTTCTGCTGTAAAGCAGTTCTGTGCACTGTTCGCCTTTGACCTGCATGTATTCATTATTGAATCTTGACCGTGTTTTTTATAATTTCGCATCCATAAGTGCGTGTATATATGTACATACATTTGAAACTTTTTTCATCGCTGTTCATTCTAAACATGTCTATTGTTCTGATTATGTAACTACAATTAATTTAGATATTTGATCACTGTTTAATTACAAATGTCTAACTTACATCCATCTCTTTCTTGTTTGACTATATACATATATAGTCTTAATTTTACTACTGTTACTTGTTTTCAGGAAAAAATGTTTTGTATAAATCATGAAGTGTTATAAAGACACCTGAAAAAGTATGACATATTTTCTATTTCAAGTGATAGTTATTGGCAATTTTTTTATGTTTAAAAACGCCCCAGAATGCAGCTACTGCGTTATGTAGTAAAAAAAAATTTCCAGGGCAGCATGCCCCCTAGCAGGAGTGCGTATACACAAAAGTCGTCTAGGCACGCCCCTGTTAACATAGGGGTTTTGGACTCGCACAAATATTTTTGTTCTTCCAACAATAAGTTTATATATTTTATTTTATTTATTTTTAATTAATTTATTTTTTTGTTACAACATATCTTGGCATTGTCCAGCTAATTATTGGAGGAGGAAGACCCCAGATTTATATCTGGGTAAAACCACCAGCGCAACGAAGGTTAAATGGAAAACCTCCCCACATGAAAGTTCTTGCCCCGACCGGGACTCGAACCCACGCGGTGAGGAGCTGAGGAGTTTCAAGTCAGCAAACTTTAACCGCTTGGCAATGGGCAACTCTTAAAGATTTACACTTGTAAAATTTATTCATACACCAGTCCTGAACTTTTCCACTTTTGGAGGGAGACTCTCACTTTTAAGGTTCAAAAGTACTTTAAAATGAAGGGTGTTTAAAACATTTTCAGAAATTTCCCTATTTGGAAACAGATAACTTTCTTCTATGTGTATATGAAAATAACAAATCTCCCACTTTGAAAGTGACAATCTCCACTTTGGCCTCAGAAAAAATTACATGTGTGTTTATTGTTTTTACATTTTTTCCTATCATGTCAACCTTCTTAAATCATTTTAAAAAATACTTTCAAAATATATGTTTTTCAAGATTTTTTTCAACAGTCTTACTTAAAAGTCTGTCAGTTATTTCTTTACCATTGGAATATGCAAGTCCCACCAATACAATAAGGCACAATTGTGAATTGTCTCCCCTTAATACTCCCTGAATGCAAGTTACTACTTTTACTTGGATTTTTTTTATTTTATGCTTGTAAATTTGTATGGGCTAAATTTTTTACTCATAAATAAATAATAATACAAAAACACTTAAAATAACAGTTAACATGGGGACTTTACCAAGGGCTATTTCCTTGGCCCACTGCAATATCTGGGAAAAATCGAGGTAGTTCTCTGAATTCTGGAGATATGCATACAGTGAACCATTGCAAGCATATTCTGAAACATACAAAATAAAATCTTTTGAGTTTGTCTTTTTCCAAACAAATCAGATGTGGCAACCAGAAACCTAATTTTCTTTTTAAATTAATTTGTTTAACTGACAAAATGCATACTTATTTTTCACAAGTAACCAAAGGCAATAAGCTTTGTTAATTTCTTGTATGTACATTTATTTTAAACTGGCAGTGCTATTATAAGAAAATGTATAAAATAAACTAATAGTATCTCTATTTTTATTATTTATGCATTTTCTTAAATAACTTTGGGGTTAAGAAATAATTTAAAGCTGGTAAAAAAGGAATAAAAGGTGGCAGAATGCAGTTAACCCCTGACAGTATACTGAAACTGTACTGAGAAGTCATTGAACTACTAGTACCCTTAGAGATGCTTTTTTTTTTTTCGTTGTTTGTTTTTGTTTTTTTTTGTTGTTAATTAAATACAATATAATAGTCTCTAAGTACTGTTGCCAAAGTACCATTGCCAAAGTCTGGCAAATTGTTTGAAATTATGTGCAATTATCACTTCAGTGACTTACAAAAGAGTCACTTGGTACTGCCTTTTAAGTTGTAAGAACAGAATATATATAAAATCTTCTTTCCCTCCTAGAAATGCAAAGTATATACCCCTTAGATTGCTTATAACTAAGAGAGTAAGACTACCATATTTTTTACAACTTCAATACATCGAGGCCGGTGCCAGACACAGCTTTACGTACCTTGAGCAAGCACTCAACCTTAACTAAACCAACCACCTTTCTTTTGAAACAACAATGCTACCTATTTAATTAGGCATAAAATACTAAAATATGAAATTGCTGCAAACACATTTTCAGAAAATGGCAACTGGCCACAATATTTATTAAAGTACATATTTTTTTATGAAGCATCTTTTTTAAATAAATGGCCATGCTAATGTAAACATTGGATGGTTTTTCTCAGTTTAATATGTATGTGTATTGAAGACACTCATAATTACACAAGAATTGTAGATATCACTAGAAAACCATTACATTTGCTTCTAGATATTCTCTGTGTGATGCTGCATTTCATTTCCCATCTGACTATGGATATATGTAGAACTACTTTTTAACGCCCAAGAAACAGGAATTGTCTTAAGTTGTTAGACTTGCAACTTCATGTGTGAGGACATAAATATGTATTAGTTTTCCACAGGGAACAACAACCATGACAATTTTCTATTTAAATTAATAAAATAACACTAAACAAAGAAAACAACTGTCCCCTAAGTGCAGTAATAGATGCATGTAACAGTAATATTTCTAAATGTCAAATTTTGTGACATAAAACACAAGATTTACAGAGCTTGTTTATTGATTTTATCGTCCCACAAACACTATTTCAGTTATCTGGCGACGGTGTACACTTGAAGCAGATTTAGTGTTGCCTTCACTGTGTATAGCATGCCATGAACACCTGTGATACCACACCCAGTCACATTATACTGACACCGGGCCAACCAGTCAAGGAACTACCCTTATATTTGCTTGTGGGTTAGCAAGGGAGCTATACCATTACCATTTTTTACGACTTGGGTATGTTACAACCCAGGATCGAACCTGGGGCTTCCCGTACCTTGAGACGACACTCTACTGATTGCGCTACCAGGTCAGGTTCTACTGAGCTTGAAATCCATTTATGATAATCTATACACATGTAATAAATATAGGAATATGGTTAAAAACTTCAGAGCAGCGTCTTTGTTAAACAGAGACATGACAAACAATATTACCTGTTACCAATTACTGCTTAAAATTTTAATTGTTTCAACTTTTGCATAAACTAGCAATCATATTTCACACATACCCATGACTAGACAGTAGTTGGGTTCCTCTATTACGGCCCCATAGAACTGGATAATGTTACGATGGGACAGGACACTCAACACCTGCGCCTGAAATATACATCCTTATCCTGCAACATTTGTAAAGCCACTTGGTCATAGTCAAAAAAAAATAATTCATATTCATTAAAAAATGTGTTTGCTTTTTAGTTAAGTTGCAAGGACACAATTATAGTAATATTGGTGCATTGGTCTAGCTACTTATTGGTGGAGGAAGACCATAGACATGTATCTGGGTAGAACTACCCTTGCACTACAGGTCAGCCTGAAATCCTCCCATCATAAAATTTCTTGACCCAACAGAAACTTGAACCTAGTTGGTGAGGGAATTCAATAAAAACAAATCTTATCAACAGTACCTTTGACCACTAGATTATACATGAACAGGAAGATTAAATTTAGGTTGGGGGGAAAAAAAGAATGTGTCTAAACTTCCGACCTGCCCATGCTATAATATATATCAAACCCAGGTTAAGACTGAAGATAATCTTTCTGCTAACAATCATGCATGTTTTGTTTGTTCAACTTATGCATAAAAATGTGCCTCCAGTCCTAATTTCAAAACCTTATTTCTTTTCTGAACTTTCCATCAAAATTGATGTGACATTTCCAATGAAGACCTACAATATAAGGTAAGGATGAGAATTTTTAAGTGAATCACGATTTTCTCTTATTGTCTGTAGATCTGCATGTGGTATAGGTATAAATTCCCGTATTTATGTGTACATAATTTACCTCTTTATCCAAGGCCAGCAGTTTTTTTACTGCTACTTCCATCTCATAGGGTCTCCATAGCGCCCGGTAAACACTACCAAACGTGCCTCCTCCTGTTTTCTCAAAGAAGAGCAAGTCTTCAAACTCTATTTCACAAAAACCAGGTGCAGCCATTGCTGATGATGGTTTTTTGTCACATTGGCTTACATTGCTATTCTGTAACAAAAGTTTATTAACTAGTTATACAGATGAACAATACTTTTCCTATATTGGTGTAATATTTTACAATGGCACATTTACAGTCATTAAGGTACTGTCTTGCTACTTTAAGGGATGGAATACCCAATGCAAATGTATGCAGGTTTACCCCTCGTCTTTTTGTACCTAAACAAAGGCATATTTCCACAAGTCAACCTATTTTTACCAAACAAGAAAAAAATCAAAACTATTAAAATTATTCCAAATATTAAATTTTGTCATCTGTGTGCTTTTCTATGACATACTCTAGAATGGGACTGGCATATGCAAAAACTGTCATTAGTACAAGTAACTGACCAATCCCATGGTGACCTTAATTGGCCAAGGTGTGGTCATTTGCATAGGCAGCAGGGTCCACAGTCTCGAATAAGCAATTGGTTTTTCGTAAGGGGAAGGAAAAGAAAACCAATTGTTTATGCCACAGACAGTACACCCAAGACAAAAAGAGTAGTGGTCATGTCTGTACTACATTATAAATGGACCTAGTACTGTACAATGCAGTATCCTGATCTCCAAGTCAATGAGCTTTTCAGAGGTAAACTAGAGAAGCTTTTAAGCCTATCCTTAGTTTAAAGACTTTGATATGCCATCAGCTGTGACTGGAATCTGTGTCTTCAGACATGTTAGGAGTAAGTTCTTCTCAAAGTTGTCTGCTCAAATAGATCACTTGCTATAGCACCTGACTTCAGAGCAGATCTTGAAGGTTATGGGTTCAAACCCAGCTCAGAATGAAATGGTTTTTATAGTAAATTTTGCAACAAGACATTCAACTGCACTCTATGGGCTATTTATGTCTGGCAGTTGCACTGGTAGTTTGTTCACAGAGCCACTATAGCTCAGTTGGTAGACTGACCCTCTAGTATTGAGGTCTGTGGTTCGAATCCCAGTGGAGGTTCACTTTTTCTGCTCCTGTTACATTTGCTGCTATGACATACTGCAGTAGTCTGTTTATGATATGCAACGGTGCTGTAGAGTAGAACCAGGGATGAGATTCAGGGCCAATCTCATTGTGTAAGGAGGAAGGAGTGTAGCACTTTCACTGGCAGTTTGTTCGCAGAGCCTCTATAGCTCAGTTGGTAGAGCAATCGATAGTATTGGGAAGGTCTGTGGTTCGAATCCCAGTGGAGGTTCACTTTTTCCGCTCCTGCTACATATGAAGACTATGACCCAAGGAGAGCAATTGACTCTGGAGCTGGAGGTTGAAGGTTCAAACTCCACTGTCAAGGTCTTTGGTGAAATGGTCTTTGCAGCTCAGTTTATAATAGGTCCATACTTGGCACTGATGCTCAAGTAACACAGAACCACTGACTTATCAGGATTATGAACCTGTTGACAGCACTCTTTCTATAGACTTGATCCTTGGTCATTTTACATCTGGATCTGACAGTAATGTTGTGTGCTTCTTGAACAGGACAGGTGACTGAATCTACACCCTTGGTTACAGTCTTGCAGAAGGGAGACAAATAGGAAACAAATTATGATGTATCTTTGTAAGGACAGTGAATAAAATATTATCGACAATAATGTATTTAGGCTTAATGACAAATCCGACTTGTAGCAAAACAAAAAATTCCAAGGCAAACTATTGACGAAAGAATAAACACGTGATTTAGCTCGTATTACCTGTTTACCAAAGTACAAATAATGGGCATGTCTCAAAATTGACAGACCGGAAGTTGGCTTTGCGACATCAAACTGCGAAATTAAATGTAATAGATCTATGTCATGATATTTTATATGTATTTAAAAGATTATATTATTAATTGAGGGCTTTTAAATACCATAAAAGAAATAATAATAGACTCCTTATATTTTAAATACCTTTTGACCAGTCTCTTTTCTCGTATTTGTTTATGTCGTAAAAACATCAATCCGACTTGTGTAAAAAAATGGATTTACGTGAGGGACGCATTCATTCTCTTTGCCGGTGACAAAATGTAAATAAAATGAGTTTTATTCTAAAATACTTCATCATAATTTGATTTTAAATGTATGCTGTTTTTACACGTAAACGAGATAGTAGGAATTGTCATTTTAGAATGATTTATCGAGCATCATAGAAACCATTTTTTGTTTTGTAATATTACCGCTATTTATCTTTTAAACAGGGGTGTCATTTAAACGCACCCCAGTGTAAAACGCTCAGCCCCCTCCCCTCCCCTCCCCCCCCCCCCACCCACACATGCCTGACTTTCACACCCGTTACATTTTCCAGCAGAAAAATTAAGTTATATGAAACTGTCAATAGGCCATGCAGATTATTTTAATCTTTTTTTTTTAAATAAATTGATATAACTAATTTGTCATTAATTCAATACATTATATCCTGATGAGCCCTATTAACAGTAACATAATTTTGTTTCAACCTAGTTAGCATGCTATTTTTTTTAACAGTCAGTAATCCCCAACTTTGAACAAAACTATTTAAATTTATATATATTACCTTAATTTTAGGCCACTTGTAGCTGTTTCTTTAGCATTTTTCAGTTAAGTATGTATTGCTGTATGAATGTGGACAGGCACGTATCTGGGCCATTTTTAAAGTTATGCACAATTACAAGGGAAATAACATTTGTAGTAATACTTTTGAATATATTCGGGGTTTTTTCTAATGAATAACAGAACACGCGAGGAATTTAACGCAAAATATGAACGTCTAAAATCCTGACATGTATAAGTTTAACCCTTTCACTCATGGTTTGGCGATGTTTGGCGTTGTGCGTCAGGCTAATAGTTTGGCGATCTTTGGCGTTGTGCGTCAGGCTCATGCATACGCGATTTTACGCTATGCTGTCATTTCCATAGTTTGGCGAAATTACGCCCTCAAAGTTAAGTGCAAAATCATAAGTGAATACTTCATGTAAAGTCTTTCTTTTATCTTTATTCAGTAAGATTAAGCCTTTATTTATACAATTAGTAAATAAAAAAGGGGGTTTGTTCTGAAAAAATTGTGACAATTTGCTAAGTTTGTAGAGCACCCTAATGGAATTTTCCATTGTTTACACTCGCTGGCAAATCTTACCATTTCTAAACCGCAACAACTCTCACATGGTCAGCCTTACAGTAAAAACCGAGTATGCCGATGTAATAAACATCCGCTTCCTTCACAATAAATGGAAGTGAAGTATTTGATGTTGAAAAATTTTGCCGACTTACCGGAACCCCCTGTTGCTTCGGGGCAGCATTGGATCATAAAACCCACTGACTAATGAAAGGGGCAAATTGTTTTATTGCTCTGTGGATCAACTTGGAAGGTATTTAAGCTTCAATTGATTGCCTCGTTCATAAGCATTCTAATCGCTGCATCGTAAACACCTATTGAAAAAGATCTTGTACACAAATTGTTTGATAATATTTTTTGATAGGCTCACTTTATCTTGCTTCAGAAGTATGCCTGATGCTTATGATATTTTGTTTGGTAGTGACACTGAGTCAGAATTTTCTGTTTTGGGGAATCAGATTGAAATGTTGTTATTTAAATAAAAAACCTTAGCAATTAATGAATATTTCAAACATAAAATAAAGAAATTGCCTATGACATATTTCTTTTGTTTTATTCAAACCTTTCTTCTAACAATTTATATAACCTCAAATGCATGAAAAGTATATCATCAGAAAGAAAAATTATTTCTGAATAAACTTTTTAATTACATAAATATGATTAAATAACTCATTCTAGCTTAAAAAATAGCTTAAACATAACTACAGTCAGCTTCCCACACAAAACCAATAATGCTCTATGAACCTGAGGTACCTTTGTCACCAGTTTACCTATGCATGCCAGGTGGCTTGATAAGCCATCTGGTTATGCATTAGGCATATGGTTATTTAGGAGAACTGTATGAGTGAAAGGGTTAATCATTTTAAACCTTTTCAACTTGGTGTGGTAATAAGGTTTTATAACATAGAAACTACGGGAATAAAATGTACCATTCCTAACCCATCGACTTTCTTAGTGTTTTGGGTACTTTTAGATTTTCAGTTTTTCGAACGGAGGTTACGCACATGCGTAAAGTGCGTAATGGCAGAAACGCGCCTGAATGTGGAAATCACTGGTATTTGGATATCACCGGTAATTGGGTCAAATACGATACACTTGCAGTGTTCCCACAGGCTCTCAGTTTTGGGGGAACAGTACCAGTACCTTCAGGTATTGGAATTTTTACTATGTTACACCCAGTAGGGGAAAATTTTAGACCTTTTTATATTATTTGTTATTTCTTACATTATGAAGAACGATGTGCTAATTATCGTGAATAGCCCTGTTTCTGTGACTGTCCTGTTTCGGTTCTTGTTTATTATGTATTTACCTTATCATATATGACGTCATTGTATCTTGTGTATCCAGTGTACTTTACTGTCGATCCCAAAGTGAAAATGCGCTATAAACAAGTAAGTTACACCTTTTGTATGTAATGCTTTGGTAATTTTACTTATTTACTTATTTTCATATGCCCATTATCACCCTGCCTTTAAACACACTCCAAAATTTGCATTAACTACTTTTTTTTACTGGTCAGATGGGAAGTCTGTTGTCTGCAATCCCAGAAAACTTTTTTGTTTTTGCAAAAAAGGGTCGTGTTAATTTTTTCAGGTACAGGGTGGGCTCAAATTGTCATGAACTCCTTATATTTTTTAACAAACTAATTAATTTAATAAAGCTAATTCAGGTTCAGTTGACAGTGACATTATTGAGGAAAAAGAATGTTTTGTCTGTGACAAATTTCAACTATATCAGTTAAAAAATCGCATCTCCCTTTTGTTCACCACATGGGCACAGTGTCATTACAACATGTGTAAAAACTGGACCCATCTTACATATTGCTGCAAGTAGAGGGTAGTCAGAAAGCATGAAAAATTCATTTGTCCATGCCATTCTGAGGTATAGATACTTGGCCAGCATAGTTTAAATATATTAGTTTCCAAGTTAAAAAATAAACAGTTACTGTTTTGTTAAATTTCTATTAAAAAGGGAAAAAGATTTGAACAAACCTGTACTGTTGATAAAAACCAAGGGTCACTGAATCTGGTTCCAGAGTTACTGCTATATAAAGCATGTAACTAGATCAATAAAATGGCGGTCTCACGTGGATTTCATGTTGTTATTAGGTTGATGCATGGTGGATTCAAAAGAAGCTAAGTCATTTTAAAGATAAGTCAAACAAGTTGTACATTCTAATTCTTCATACTTGTATGTTATTTTTCCATGATTAATTCTTAGTGTCACCAAAACAGGGCATTCCATTATAATTCCTGACTATATGCTGTATTACGTGGAACTCACAAGATAAAACTGTCAACCTTATGTAACAAAAAAAGAACTGTAGACCACAGGGGTGGATCCAGAAAATTTTGGTGGAGTTGGGGTATGAATCAAGATCCATTCAACTTTATTGCAGTAAATACTAGATACATATATATATATATATATACACACAGTAAGAGACGCTAACTTCGACCTAAGCTGTCAAGAGACAAAATTTACTTTAAAAGCTTAGTATTTTTTAAGCTTACATGTATCACAACTCTACTCTTTTACCTGGTTGGTGAGGGGGATACATCCCCCATCCCCCCACCCTCCACTCCTAGATCCATCCCTGGTAGACCACACAAGAAGGGGAAATATCATTTTCAATACAGAATGACTTTCTATTAATTTCTATTTTATAAAGATTATATCCTATAGTCCTATGGCTGTTTTGTACACAAATTTATAAGTAATTCAGTAATATGTTGATTAAGTTTACAGAACAAGTGCATTCACTTTCTACAGTAATCTGGATCGTTATGTAATCTTATTAAATGATTGATTATTTAGAAGTCTTACTGATCACATGTTGTTTAGGCTATTTAATTACATATTGCTGAGGTATCCTTAAGTAAATCCTCTGATCACTGATAATTCTCATTGTAGTTTTTGTTAAGATTGTTCGGGCTAAGGTTGTTTGTTTGTTTTTTTGTCTTTTGGGTGGATAAGGGAAATGGTGCACAATATTGACACTGAAAACAGGATATCAAGAGCCCCGTCCCATTAAGAGTTGAGAAAATGTAGTAGTCAGAGGGGCTGTCCCAATGTAATAAATTTAAACAAACCAGGGGTCATGTCAACCTTATCTCTCACTTTATTTATCTTTTACACAACTCTTTCCACACTAACTGTGCAGCCATCCATAATATCTATAATGAATATTGTATAACGTCACAAGGTCCGAAAACCGGACCTGTTAGCGCAATCAGGTTCGATCCCAGGCCCCAACATACCAAAGTCGTTAATAAAAATGG
The DNA here is from genome assembly GCA_007844125.1 of Sinonovacula constricta. Lineage (NCBI taxonomy): Eukaryota > Metazoa > Mollusca > Bivalvia > Cardiida > Solecurtidae > Sinonovacula > Sinonovacula constricta. The sequence goes on along the minus strand of CM017567.1, from coordinate 48,671,511 downwards.
TAGTGGTATAGCTCCCTTGCTAATGCTTCAGCAGATATAAGGGTAGTTCCACAACTGATTGGCCTGGTGTCAGGATAATGTGACCGGGTGTGGTATCATGCCAGGTGTTCACGGCATGCTATACACAATGAAGGCAGCACTATATCTGCTTCAAGTGGACACCATCTCCAGATAACTGAAATACTGTTGGTTGGACGATAAGCCCAATAAACAAACAAGGTCAGAAAAATAAATTTAGACAAATGGAAGAAATATTGCATTGAAATTCTGATCCAAAATGTCCATTTCATTTTCAAAATAATTAAAATTGTTCATTTAGGTAAAATTATACCTGTAATGGCAGTGATATGCTCCTGAATGTTTAAGATTGCTGTGAAAGAGTTTCTGTAGTTGGTTATGGTCTTATTAAGGTAAATTCATAAGTCTGGGACGTTCTTTTGGGGAGAAAGTTGCATATATGTGTGCATGTGTGTGTACATTTGTGTGATAATCTCAATTTAATTATTATTGGTATACGCATAAAAATTTATTTGGAAATTGCCAAAATGACCATTACAGACTTCACTTTGTTGCTTCAGCTTATATAACAGAGAAACTCAATAATATCAATGGTGAAAATTTTATTACAATTAACTTAAAATATTTTACCAATAAATATATTAATAGTGTAATAATATGTGTATTCTGTATAAAATACGGGTAATTGGCTTTAGTTGTAAATTACTCCCAGCATGCACTTCATGGAGCAGCTTGGGAATGCAGTTAATTTCCTAGTCTATAAATAGTACCTGTACCGACTTATAGCTGTTCCAGTGACTGATAACAGGCCCATTTACCTGTAGGTTTGGCACTATCTTTTCTTTGTTTATAAATATAATGTACCTGTGCCTGTTAAGATGTGTTCCATTTTTTTAGTGTTTTCATCAGTTGTGAGAATTTCATTGTTTCGGCAGTTCAGCATTAAGGTTCAAGTGGTTTACTGGTATGTGTTTGTGTTTTAATACTTTATCAGTGCTTAAAAAAATAAACTGACAAGATATTCTGCTTTTAAAATTTCACTTTTTCATAGAATACAATGGGATAACATCATACATGTGAACTCTCCCACTTTTGGAGGGAGACTCCCTCTTTTAAGGTTAAAAATGTTCTGCAATGAGGGGTGTTTTTCTCCCTTCTTGAAAACAGGTAACTTTCTTCCTTGTTTATATGAAAATAACAAATCTCCCACTTTGCAAGTGAAAATCTCCCACTTTGGCATCAGAAAGTTCACATGTATGTTACATCTATTCACTAGCTATTTTATTTCTGCTCCAATTGGCTTAAGTTCTTGTTAATAAAATAACTTCTATTCACTAGCTATTTTATTTCTGCTAGGTATCTTTCATTGTTTATTGCTAGGTTGGGGCCTCACAAACAGCATCAAAAGCACATGAGCACCATGTTGTTGCTTTTGCAAAGTAGGTCAAGTGTGTTACACTTGCACTGATTGCTAAATTAATGTATTTATGCAATGTCCAGGTAAATATTCTTGGAGATAGACCCCAAACTTACTTCTTGGTAGAACCACTGGCACACCATAGGTTAAAACAATTTGTGTAAACAGACTAAAATGAATAACAGCTTTAGGAACTATCCAGTGCTGTAGAGTTTCCAGCAATACATAATTATACATCTATTTTTCTATTATACATTTCATAAAAGGTAATAACAAATTATTTGAATAATAAAAATAACAAATTATTTTAGTCAATGAGAAGAGATATGCAATAAAATGCTATACAGCAGCAGGTAGCAATAAAATGGTATCATAACTGTACATTTATTGACATGGGCAGGTAGTAAGAAGTAAATAACTTGGAGTTAGTTGCTGGATTTTACAACTTGTTACACCACTTTCAATAATGAATAAAACCTTTGACTTAGGGATGTTAAAATAATCAATGGAATAGAGTTATCATGATGGGTGTTTTCATTTTAATGAGCTTTTGTTTATGTATTTTATAGTCGAATATGGGCTGTTTTCCAATGCCAAAAAATGATGAAAATTCCATAAATATGAAAATATGGTGTTTGTACCCAATTAAGTGTTAAAGATTCCCAGTTAAAAGCTAGACATCCTAGGGCTACCCAATATCGGCTCAGATACCTATTTTCTACAGATACTACCCAATCAAGTATAATCTTGTTCTAAAACAATGCCTACCACAGTGTTGTTGTGTTTTTTTGACAGTCTACTGTAACATCAAAATGTTTGTCCTTTGAAAGGTCCTGTCCTACAATTATTTTTTACATATAATTTTCATTTCCATAAAAATAAATGAAAATTAAATTATTTTTTTCGAGGACCTTGAGAGGATAGCATGAAAGCATTTGACCATACAGATGCTACTTTTCTGTTGTTCATTTTTGTTGTTGACTAAACTAGACTTTATAACAAAATAATAAGCATTTTTGTTGAAGAACTGTCCTGTTACTTTTTTTAAATTTGTAACATGCATCTTTTTTTGCATTTGAACCAACAGGATGATAGGACCTGACAAGGAATTTAATTTTATGACCAGTAATAGGTCTGCAATGTACTATATATTCATGATAATCCTATTTTTCCAATAATTCAAATAAGCAGGCTGTTCATTTGAATTCACAGCACCGGGTTCAGTCCCTGGGCACCTCATAAGTGCCCCTGTGCTATAATGATAGAAATGTTGCTGCACAGTATCAGCAAAAATGCCGGCAAATCCATCAGTATTTTACAAATGTAACAGTTCCAGGGTAAAAAAAAATGACGCAGAAGAGGGGTGGGGTAATATTTACCAACATTCTCTGCAGCTTCTACCTCTGACGCAATAACTATGTACAAAATATTCCGCCTGTCTCTGCCAGTCAGACACTTCACAAACCAGCATTACCTGTAGTTCTGTCAGACGGTGCAGTTAGATCTCAGGATATTCTGCGTAGGATAATTTACGTTGATTCATGGCCTGGTGGGACTAATGATACATTTTTCAGGCAAGACATACAAGGTTATTATCATTGCTTTATTATTGTTTTGTTTTGGTATACATACACATGTTCCACTTTGCAGAAACGTTTCTCAGTTAATATTTTGCTAAATCTCATTTTTATTGCACATTTATAAATTACTTGCTATATCTTTAACACTTCATTTTAATACACAACCTTTTCTACCCAACCTTGTCTAAGTTGATGGCATATATAAAAAAAAACTATAATAATTCTGCAAGTGGGAAAAGAAGTGCTTATGTGCATAATGTGTTAAATTGAGGCTCTATTATATTAGATAAAGTGTATATGCCTCTGAGCCAATCTGGCATCAAATTTAATTTATATAAAATTCAACTTCATTGAATTAAGTACTTGATTCTTAACACTGTACAAACTACATTTAATAAAAAACAGTACACAGTTTTCACATGTTTTTTAATACCAGTATGTATTATATACCAAAAGAACAAGACAAAGTCCTCAGCACCTCACCACGTGGGTTTGAGTCTCTTTCGGGGCAAGAACTTTCATGTGGGGAGGTTTTCCAGCTTACCTGCGGTGCGCCAGTGGTTCTACACAGGCATAAGTCTGGGGTCTTCCACCTATAATAATTAGCTGGATGTTGCCAATACGGCCATTATTGTGTCGGTGTAATGTAACAAAAAAAGCAAACACAACAAGCAAAACAAGACAGTCAATGCCAGACACTGAGGAGCAAATTGTGCACATCGAGATCCTCCTGTGGAGCTGGCAGATTTGTATTTACATTTTTTGCCATTGCACAATCAATTTAGGTGTAGCAGGCTGATAGTTAATAAAAATGGGTACTTTTGCTACTGTAGTAGATGTTGAGTACAATACTTGCATGTTTCTGTAGCTACTTCAGATCATGTCATACCAGATTAATTGATGAGTAAGTGTGGTTTTCTTTTTTATAGACATATTTTACAGCTACGGCTATGCTAAGATATAAGTGTATGGTGAAAAAAAGTTTGGTTATACAGACCCAAATACTAGTTCATGTATTCAGAACCAGTCCCAATGTTGTTGTTTTTGTTGTGATTGGTGGTGGTGGTTGTTGTTGGGGGGTTCAGGAAGTTACATTAGTCCAGACTTGAAAGGTTAAAAAGAGGCCAGAATTCACACAGGTCTGATTATGTAATCAAAAAAACAAAATAATTACATTTTTTTTAACCAATATAAATGTTACTTTTTTTTTGTCTTAAAGATGTTTTATTTAAAATTATGTTTACACGTACCTGCGTACCAGATCTGATATCGCATCAGGTACAGATCAAACCCAGGTCGCAACATAGCAAAGTCATGAAATATAATTCTCTTGCTTCAAGCAATCATTAGTTTAGTTTTACAAATGGTTTGACCCGGTGTTAGGATAATGTGACTGGGTGTGGTGTCACGCCAGATGTTCATGGCATGCTACAAACAGTGAAGGCAGCACTCTGCTTCAAGTGGACACCATCAATCATTTAATCACCAAGGATTACAAATATATTGTTGGTTGAATGATTTATTTTCAACAAAAAACATGTTACTATCTTAAAACTGTTATCCTGTATAATATACATTTACCTCTTAGTCAAATGGTATTCATTGGACCTGGTAGCGCAATCAGTAGAGGGTCGGCTCCAGGTATAGGAGGCCCAGGGTTCGATCCTGGGCTACGACATACCAAAGTCATTCAAAATGGTAGTGGTAAAGCTCCCTTGCTAACACTCAAGCAAATATAAGGGTAGTTCCACGACTGTTTGGCACGGTGTCAGGATAATGTGACTGGGTGCGGTATCATGCCAGGTGTTCACAGCATGCTATACACAGTGAAGGCAGCAGTATATCTGCTTCAAGTGTACACCATCTCCAGAATACTGAAATACTGTTAGTGGGACGATAAACCCAATAAAGAAACAAACAAACAAATGGTACTCAATGGTCAATACACACATTAATATTTTGTTTTATTCATTAAATTACTTTTGTTCTATATTCTGTTTTATCCAATTAATAGCTTTATTTAATCAAAAATTATTTCACAGTTGTAGAGGCTGAAATGTTGGCAATGTCTGTTTTCATGAAAAAATTAACAACTTTTTTTTTAATCTGCTTATATGAAATAAGTTAAAATAATTTTCTTAAACACACTCATTTTAATCTCTTTTTAAAACATTCCATTTTTCAACCCATTTATTGACATAACGAAGACAAACAGACTTCGATATGTACAAACTAGATTATGTCAATACTAAAGGACTGTTTATCGGATGATATTTGATAAGACCACAATATACAACCATGGAAGAGCTGGCCTAAGGCCTAATTTGACTTGTATCACAGAAATTGTGTTTTGTTTTTGTCTTTTTGATATTCCATATACATTGCAGTATCACAATCAGGGCTACAAATATGTTGAAAGAAGGGTCGAGAACCCATACAAAGATCTGGGTAGAACCACTGGTGCCCTGCAAGTCATCTGTAAGACTTTCTGTCATGTTTTTTTTTAAATGCTTGACTCAAACCACAGGGTGAGTGGCTAACGGCTAATCAGTCAGTGACTGTAATTGCACAGTTTTCAGAGCCCATCCACCATGTTAATCTTGGTGATGTTTCACATGTAGCTGTTAAGATTCTAGTGCATTATTATTGCTACAGTTAAAATAATTATTGTAATTTGTTTGTCATTTGAGCTTATTCATTGTATTTTTTTTGTTTACATGTAGGATGGTATGTTTTTCAGTTAGGCAAATTGATTCTTCTTTATTTGTCAACTCTTGGCCTGGTGAGTTATTCACTTAGACACATGCACCTTAATTTTTCTTTTAGCTCTGCTAAGTTCATCAGCAGAGCATGATTATTGCCTTGTGTATACACATTTTGGAAGATTTATGTGGCCGGGCTAATAAGATGATGTACAGTAGGGTAGATTTGTGTTTGTTTTTTGTTCTTCGGTGGGGGATGCCAATTCTGACTAAGGAAGGAATTGTCAATTTGCCAGCTGTAGTTCAATCTTTGTTCCTTGACTAAGCCTTTAGTGATGCTAGTTATTTAATGTTTATTTGGGTTTTTAACTGTTTGTTTTGTCAGTTGGAATCATTATGATCATAGTTATTATTATCTTTATCAATTTCATATTTGTAATAATCATCATCATTATGATTATCACCTCTTCATCATTATAATAATAACCATCAAAATCTCAAGCATCATCTTCGTCATCACCATCTCTATAACTACACGCTCATCATCACCACCAACACGGGACCCGGTAGTGCAGTCGGTAGTCGGCTCTTAGTATGGGAGGCTCTGGCTTTGGTTCCGGGCTGTGACATACCAAAGTCGTCAAAAATGGTAGTGGTATAGCTAGTTCCCTAGCTAACACTCAAGCAAATATGAGGTTATTTTCACAACAGGTTGGTCTTTGTCAGGCTAATGTGACTGGGTGTGGTATCATGTCAGGTGTTCACAGCATGCTACGCTCAGTGATGGCAGCATTATATCTGCTTCAATTGGACACCATCTTCAGATAACTGGAATACTTTTGGTGGGGTGATAAACCCAATTAACAATCACCAACATAATAATAAAAAATCATCATCATCAACAATGATTGCAAGCATATAATTATATTTTAGTGTAAAGCATTATGCATCCGACCCTCTTAATAATAAAAAAAAAAACAGTCGACTTTCTTATTCAGATATCTGAGTGTGAATTCCATATGCTCAACCTGTATTGTTCCTATTGTTCCTAATGATAACACTGCTGTTGCAGATTGAGTAGATAATTCATAAGGTTGATGCCAGTTCATTGCCATCTGTACATTCCAGGCAGCAAGATTTCACCCACACACATCACCCCCTCTCCCCCCAGCTGTGTGCAGCTGTTCTAACTAATCTGAATCAAACATTACAGGATCTGGTATAGAACCGTTGAGCTAAGTTGTATTCAGGAATATAGCCTCTATGCCAATGTAACTGGGTGTGTCAAACATTACCAGGTTTCATTTTGTTGTTTTCTGTTTTAATAAATACATGTAGTTTATAGCTACATTGCAGAATTGTGTGAAAAAAGACAATTTAAAACCCAACCTGTGTAATTAACATGTGACCTTTTTTGAAAAAGAAGTTTTAAATATATGGTAAATCTTAAATATTGGCATCAAGGAGTATAAGTCATTATATTCAGTCTTATCATGATGCGGTAGTTATTGACAAACTTTTGGCGTCCACGCTAAAGCGCAGGGCCCTTAATGGAATTAATTTGAAATTTGGCAATGGGCTGTTGTTGTTGTTATCATGTCTTTTGTAACAACTTGGCGGTATAGGGGCATGTCTATATCCTAGATGTCGCCATACATTTGTAGCCAATCAGCTATGTATGAAAATTCCTCAGTGATTTTCAACAGAACTCCTTTCTATTTTCTATTTTACAATGAACAAACTTTATCAATCTATTTTACTATAAGAGTCATTTTTTTCTATGCATGTGCAACAAAACCCACATTCTGGCTTGACTCCTCCCCTTTTGACGACTATTTGAACATGTCAATACAATTGACAGTTTGATTGACAGTTTTATGGGGCAGATAGAAGTGAGGTGGGGATTTCCAAGTCGAATAGAATCTTATTAAACGCTGCGCTCATTTCGGCTTTTAGTTTCTATAGAAACATCTTAATAGACTCTATCCTATACATAGAAATTGGCGAGGTGTTGCCAGTGGTTATTAGGTGTTTCAAATTTGTATCACTTCAACTTTTTACCACGTATATAACACACCTTTTTTGGCAACATCAAACCACATGGGTTATGCATGTTTTATTCTCACCTGTAAGCAGTGCTGTACGAGGATTTTAAGATTGTTACTCTTTCAATATTTCTTAAATGTGTTTCTTAAAAGATTGGTTGCATTATGAATTGAATTGTTTGATAGATTTAGACAATACACAATATAAATGGTGCAGTGTATGTTATGTCCAAGTGAAGGCTTATTGTTTGATCATATTTTCAGCGCACTTTAAGTCAACCGATGTTTGGCACTGTTGTTCATCAGATAACGTATTGTGGTTTTTAAACATATATTGGATGCACTTTGATGCTTTGCATCAATGCTTTTCTTGTAAAATGATATGCAGAACTATTCACAAGGCTGAATTACATATCCCAAAAATTGGCTTATTGTAACAGTGATGCGTCAAAATATAGAAGTTGCTATAACCTGTTGACATAACCATTTATTTATACAATGTATATTGTAGCAGCATAATTATTTCTATTCTGCTGATGTCCAGATAACTTTGATCCACAAGAATACCCAAGACAAATATCCTTCCATATCTTTAAGACAAAATCCCATCCATTTACATGTATTTACAAAGACGGACAAGATTTTGTCCACCCTAGGTATCAATAAGGCATAAAAAAAAATTGTCACATGCTCTCCAGGATTAGGTATGGTAGGTTTTTGGGGGGTTATTTTGTTCCCATTTTAGATATTTAATATTCCTGGGTAGAATCAGCTCAAACCGTACTGGCTCCTCAAACCTATGACCCCTTGATTGATTGACAAGTTACAAGGTAACAGATGGAATATGTTACAGTCATTTCCGCTAATATCGTTGGTCTAAACTTTTACCATGGTATTACTGGAAGTCAACAATGGCTGAAGTCAACAAACAAAAAGTTTTCATTGCTGTACCTCTACAATACAAAGAGCGACAATTTTTTTTTTTCACAGACGTAAAAAAAATGGTAGGGTCGGGCATATTTTTAGGTAGAGTCGGGTGACCCTAACAGAACAGTTATTTTTTTAACCCTTAGAGGAATTTTAACAGCCTCTGCTAAAATAAAACATACAAGTGATTGTATCCAGGAAGGATTTTGTCTATCCTCTGTAGTCAGAAACCAAGGCTCACTGCCCTTGTTATCTGTATTTGTTCAGATTTTTATTTTAATTTTATAAATTTAGATATTGAAGGGTCTGCTATTATTACCATATACAGTATGTTATATTATGTTCGTAGCACTTTAAAAAAATAAACGACCTACTGGTATTTACTGCTGATAACAAAACATACTTCCATAATAATACACTGTACAGGAGTGTATTCTCGGCCAAATACTTCAATGTAGTTTGAAAATCCTGAATGAGGTTTCAAGAAGCAATAAATTATTTAGCAAGAGAAGTGCCTCCATATGTACAGTTCTTTAGTTTATTAACTTGTATACTTTAAAGGTTCTGTCCCCTCAGTTTGTCTTCATTTTTTAACAATTACCAAATGTGAAAAGAAACTGCTAGTTTATGAATCATATACTTTAAAAGTCCTGTCCCTCAGTTTTTCTTCATTTTTTAACAGTCACCAAATGTAAAAAGATACAGCTCTGTAGTGCATGAATTGAATACTTTAAAGGTCCTGTCCCTCAGTTTGTCTTCAGTTTTTGTTTCAATATGTGAAAAGATAAACTATATTCTGTAAAAATTTGGAATAAATCTAATTGCTTAATCATTATTTTTACTTTAACATGGAAGATAAAAGATATGTATGATAGCCTTTGGGTTTGAAAAGTTGTCCAGAGGTCTTGAGTATGCGATTCACATACATGTAAGCACTAGACCATAGGGCCAGATAATACATTAATGTTGTTAATAAATATTATTTGTTTAACTTGACTTCATATATATTCCTCCTCATTTTTTGTTAAAGGATCTGTCCCAAATTTTATGTGTTCAACTTTACTGAATTACTTATGCAGTTAATTTCATCATGAAAAAAGATCTGAAATTTCATGAAGACCTATGTAACATAAGCTAATATATGCACCAAGCTACAGCAAAGCTAAGTAGTTCAAAGTTTTCTTAGATTTTTTTTGTAAACCTACTGAAAGACAGTACCTTTAAATACTACTGTTGGGGTGCCTGTGGCCAAATAGTGTGAATCTCTGACTTATATAATCCCTAAGCCTCTAACAGCATTGCAGGTTTGAATCCTGGTTGGAATGAAAATTTAATGTAAGGAGTTCTTCAAACACCTGTGGTGAGACAATATTCTGACCTTGACTTTTATGTTGAGGGACTTTCTCAACCAATTACATGTATAGTCGGGCATCAACATAATTGTTGTGTATTATGACCATAATTGTCTTGCTGCATTGTATTTAAGGAAAAAAACAATTTGTATTGTTGTTGATAAATGATCACCATTTCTGATTACAGAAACAGCAGAGATGACAGAAGAGAGAGGCCTAAATTTGAGCTACTCCGCTCAGCAGATTGAGGAACTATTACGATGTTCCGTCTGTCTGGATAGATTCACATCACCAAAAGTGTTACCATGTCAACACACATTCTGTGAAACACCTTGTCTCCAACAGCTGGTTACCAGGTATGTCTGGGACACATTCCTCAGCACCTGAACTGCTTGGGTATGTCATGAGCTCTGGTTGGAATAAAAAATTAACTGTGAGCAGGTCTTCCCACAGACATGTGGTTAACTGCATACATGTGAACTCTCCAGTTTTTGGATGGAGACTCCCTTTTTTAAGGTTAATTTTTTTGAAAATGAGAGGTGTTTTATACATTTTCAGAAATCTCCCTACTTGAAAACTGATAATTTCCTTCTTTGTTTATATGAAAATAACATACCTCCCACTTTGCGAGGGAAAGTCTTTCACTTTGGCCTCAGAAAAAGTTCACATACATGTATATGTAATTGCGGTTCTGTTGTGGAAATTTTTCTGAGGATTCCAACAACTAATGCTTCCTGGACGTCACTTTGACTTCTATGAACATTATGTTTGTATAACTGTACAAACATACTGTCCTGGTACAATAGTACGAATATTCACCAGACTGGCCAAATCATTTGTAAAATCATAGAATTTGTAAAATCATAACTTACAATGGCATACATATATGAATGAATATATCATTGTTGTGCCATGAAATTATTCTTTTATGGTTATTAAGAGATAAAAAAATACTTGCTTATTGTTTTTTGGTAAACTTTTTAGTTGGAGGACAGATTTAAATCTGCAATTCTACTTGACTTATGCCCTCAACTAATTTACACAATATCGAGACATCACCAAGCAGTGACCCGTACATGCTTGTTATTTGTCATGCCTTGATTTAAGTGTCAGTCAATGCATTAAGGAGTAGCTGTTGAAACTTACAAAAGTGTTAAAACATGCAGATAAGCTTACATATTCGTAATTGTTCATAATTGTTTCTGCTTGTCATCTAATCAAGAGTGGTAACTCGATACAATGTGATCTGAACAATCTTTATAATTTTACATTAAAATATATTGGAAGAATTTTGGATCTGCCAATCATACTGACATGTAATACAATAATAAGTGATAAAAAGCTGCAGGAGGAGTGTAGATTGATTTTTTGTTGACCTTTTTTTTTTTACAGATTTCATCAGATAAAATGTCCAGAATGCAGGGCTGAACACAGAGTACCATATGCTGGTGTTTCTGCATTCCCCACAAACAGAACACTCCTAAACTTCCTTGATCTACCTGCTCAAGCCACACCCATAATACCTCAAACATCCAATCAAACTGCAGCAGATACTGGAAGGGCGGAGCAAAATAACCAACCAGCCAATCAGGCGACTGGAGACTCCCCTAGACAAAGAAATAACAATAGAAATGCAAATGCTCGTGAACAAGCTCCTGCTGCAGAGAGGACTAGTTGCTCCTCATGTTCTAGACAAGTCTCTCTCTCTAGATGTCCACATTGTGATGGAATCATTTGTGATACATGTAAACGATCTCATATTGACCAACTGCGACTGGACATCAACCGTATTGTTGGTCAGCTCAGACGAGGGCTACCATCCTTTTCAGAGGCCATTAGTGTTGTTGAAAATAAATCGGAACAGCTTCATCAAAGAGCTGAAGCCGGAAAGGCAGAAATCACAGAAATGATTGAACGGCATATCTCTGAGTTAAGAAATCGTCAACGAGCTCTTCACAGTGAGGTACAAATGTGGTTACTGGGAGAGATTCGCTCTCTGCGTATGTGCCAGGAAAATGTTGAAGTGGAACTGGCAAGTACTGCAAGTTTTTGTGACTCAACTGAAGCATTGCTTCTTCGAGCAAATCAAACGATACCAGATGATGATTTGGTTGATATAAAAAGACAGTGTGTAGAACATATGGAAAGCATTCGTGCCTATGAGAATGGTGCCGGGATTCGATTACCTAGGGAACGCCAGGTTGGTTATTTTTTACTCTTTTCTTTATTTTTCAAGAGCAAGATAAAAATGAGATATAAAGCCCTGTATCCATGGTGAATGTTTTGATTCTCTTGCTTGGTAGTACCTTTACTTTGGATGGTATCTACCGGGAGCAATGCATAGTAAACAGTTCCGTCTATAAACTGGCATCTTTTGTAAATTCTGGGAATAAACACATGTATGTGAAGGTGAATATAATCCAGGCAAAATAAAAAAAATTAAAAGTCAGACTGTCAGTCAGTTTTAAATAATTTCTGGACAATAACTTTACCAAGAATTTATGCAATTACAAATTTCTTGTGACAAATGTTTGCCATATTTAGATGATGTTTGTATGTAAGAACTAGATTTCAAATCAAATAGGGACGCCTGTGGCATAGTGGTAGAGTCGCCGATTTGTAACTCTTCTGACTGCTTAGCCTCTCACCGTGTGTGTTGGAGTCCTGTTCGGGGCAATTGAGAATGTCTTCCAGCTGATTTGCAGTGTGCTGGTGGTTCTGTCAAAAACAAACAAAAATCAAATAAAATGCCAAGGTAATACTAAGGAGTCAAAGGTTTTAACTGTCAAATAGCAGGCTGGCAGATGTATTAATCACTTCCAGTGATAGCTCTAGTCAATTTTATGTCTAATGAAATAGTACTCATTTATTGGTTGGTTTTCTGCAGCTTTCTCTATGATTAAACAAGTGTCATAGTCCAATTTACAATAAAATCATACACGGTTAATTACTTTTCATAAATAGCCATTACATATTAAGCCTTGCAATATAATAAAATTATTAACAGTAAATTTGATGGTTAAATATACAAATTTAAAGCCATCATAACTGTTAAAGGCAAAACCAATACCTAAACCCAATCCATCGATAAAATTCAGTAGCTATTAATATAAAGAAGGAAGAAAAAGACATAAATATAATAAAAACCCAAATAAAAATTGCTTGTTTTTGTAGGATTTGAACCCAGGACCTCTTTTATGGCAGTCCAGTGCTCTGCTGACTGTGCCAATGAGCTTTGGTACATACTTGTTTTGTGTAGTTTTATTATACATTGTGACCAGCAAAATGTTTACACTTAAATTTCACCTGGCACCTATAAGTTCATTTTGATAAAAGTCTGGCTCATTGAAGTGTCAATCACAATTGTTTTGGTTGCTGTTCAGTGTCGTGTACTTCATGTTGTGAACTTCTTGTACAATGGCATCGTTTGTCTGATATTTTATGGCTTTTACCAAATATTTTACCGGCCGCAATAGCTCAGGTGGTACAGCGTCAGCTTGCGGATCGGGAGGTCGTGGATTCGAACCCTGGTCGGGTCTTACCAAAGACTTTAAAGTTGGTAGTAGTGGCTTCCCTCCTAATGCTCGGGGCTAAGGGGACAGCATTACGCCTGACTCGTCGGTGTCAGTATAATGGACCAGCCGGGTTCAGTCCCTGGGCACCTCATAAGTGCCCCTGTGCTATAATGATAGAAATGTCGCTGCGCAGTATCCGCAAAAATGCCGGCTAATCCCAATCCCAATCCCAAATATTTTTTTGTATTTTATTTTGGTTATCCATTAATATCGTCACAGTTGTCAAAGAACTTAAAATTAGAAAGTAATATGAAAAAATAATCTCAATTTACAAAATTTCTGGGGTGCTGTCCATTTGAGAACAAGACTGAAATTTTCGCTAATAATCTGATTGGTCAGATTTATGATCAGATTCAACATTTACCAATCATACTAATGGAAACTCAATCTCAATTTTTCGTTGCTGTTTTTTTGTTTCTTTAAATTTATTCACAGCATCACAAGTAACAAAGCAAATGTCACAAGAGTTTGCCACTTTCATGTACTGGGTATAAATGGTGTTGTGGATTGTATAGTTGCAAATCACTGTGAACACCAGCCTGAGCACAAGGTTATCTAAGTTATAACTATTTTCAATATTCAGGTCAATTGAAGCTATGATTGACTGTATACAATTTTTCAGATCAGTTGGTGTTATTAATGTTTCTATTACAGGTACAGTTGGAGTTTGAGGGAGATCGATTTTCTCAGGCTATTTCTAATTTCGGGGAGCTGTGCATTGTGGATAGACAGTCCAATGGTAATGGAGGGTCTGACAACTCAGGGCCTTCTTCTGTTAATTCTCAGTCATCGTCGTCACGGGAACAGTCGCCCATGGTTACTCCATTACGGCAGGGTACTGAGAGGTCGTCTGGACCAACTCAAAGGTCAGGACCTGGACTGGACACAGCCCTCCAAGCCATAGGTGAGTTTGTACACTTCTACTTGGAATGATGAAATTGATTTATATTGAATTAAAATTATTACAGATATTTGTCAATTTTTGTGGGTTTTTTTAAGTAGCTAGAAGACTATGGATAGTTCCTTAGAGTTACCTCACTTTTGATCTACTAAATTTAGAGGAGCGGATAGTCCAGTGGTAGGACGTGGGACCCTGGATCATGGGGTCCACGGTTTTTACCTTGGTTGGGTTGCTCCTAATTTCCTTAAGCAAAGAATATACCTTGAATTGATCCACAACACCCAGGTGCTTGAATTGATCCACTACACCCAAGTGTATAAATGGGTGCATGCGAGGGTTATTCAGCTCATGCACATGACCTCCTTGCACCATACATCTGGCTGTAGATATTGGATTTACAAATATGCCCAATGACCATGGGGTAAAACTGTGAGACTGGCAGGTTATGGCATATATAGAAGTAGAATAACACAAGACTTTTACCCTTAAATAATGTTGACACAAGACTGAGAAATTATCTGTGTGATTTTTCTTTGCTAGACTCTAACAAAAAAATATTGTACTATATATACACGTATGCATATTGCAGGCAGTGTCCCTGTGGCCACCCCACGTGGGCCAGAATCACCTGTTGCAAGTGGGGGTGCCAGTGCAGCTGGCTCCACTGATGTTGGTAGGGGAGGCAGGACTAGGCCAAGGGAGAGAATGGCTACTTTACTATCAGATTCAGGAGCAACAGGGTTATCTCCCCAAACTTCTCGCCGGGACAGAACTGCCGGAATGATGGGAGGGGGAGGAGAAACATCAGTGGGTAAGCTTTTAATGTGGCATATATGGTTGAACAAAGTAATCTATGTTGGCAATGTTTTTTTTTGGGTTTTTTTGCTCATAGAGGCAACTCTGTAATGAACACTGGGTTAACACATCCCCACTGAATTTTTATGCTAAAATGCTGTCCTTCAAAACAATTTTAATTGAAGTTTGGAGATAAAAGAACATTACAAGAGTTTTCAAGCTTATTATGACAGTTAAAAACTCAATTAGCTTTTTAGATTCTAAATTTTGTTAAGTTTTATGTGTCAAATATGCTTTTACATCAGTCATAAACAGTATGCTGATACACAAGATAGTGACAATACATTTTAAATAATTATGAAGTTAATATGATCAGGCAATTCTATGCATCATGTAAATATGCTAAAACAGTGTCAAGTCCACTTTCAGTTCTGGATGTATTTTGACTTAAATTGTCTACTTATCAATAAATTGCATTGCAATCAATTTGGTGTTCATACATTTGAGTATAAGGTTTTCCAACTGAATATCAAAAAGTGAACATGATTGTAACAAAAACAATAACTGGTCACCAACCCAGTAAATACATATAATGATATTTTTTCTAGCTTCTTCAAGTCCTCAGCGACGACCAGTCCAGCCTAGCATGTCATGGGAACTTCCTGTGGACTTTTCGCATCCACCACGCTCAAATATACGTGCAGGAAATGATGGACAGCCTGCTGGCCGACGCTCGCTCCAAGAAAGGCGTCGACACAACCTCTCGGACACTCGGTTACCAGCATCATTTGGTGGACTGGGTACCAGAAATTCTAGACAGACTGACAGTCAGTCATCACCAGTGGCACGACGTAGAAACAATAGTGGTGATCAGACGTCAGGCAGCCAGTCTCACGTTGCCAGTTCAAATGGTGATCGCCCACCCATTTCACGTAGTCGGACATTCACACGGGAAGATTTTCAAACAATTAGAGAGGAAGACAATGTATCAAGAGCAAGTACAGCAGATCCGGTAAATCGGCCAAGAGAGGCAATACGATTTGAAGTTGATTTATCTTCTGATCAGGATGGAAACACAGATGTGCCATATCAAATAGGACAGATTGATGGGGGAGACTCAACTCGAGTCAACGTAGCTCGAAACAACTACCAAGACAAGGGTCGGGCAATTATTCGATTTGGTTCACGTGGTAGTGATAGCATGGAGTTTGTTTGGCCAAGGGGAATTGCTGTGTCGAGGATTGATCAGATGTACATTGCGGACAGCAGCAACCATCGAGTGTCTGTGTTTGATAACATCGGTAATTTTATCAAGACATTTGGATCCTACGGTCAGGCAGATGGGGAATTTGACTGTCTGGCAGGGATTGCGATCAACTCCATGGGAGATATACTAATCACAGACAGATATAATCACAGAATACAGGTGTTTGACTCGCGAGGGGTGTTTAAACACAAATTTGGTGAAGAAGGTCAAGAGGATGGACAAATGAGCTACCCATGGGGCATTGCAACTGACAGTATGGGATTCATCTATGTCTGTGATAAGGAGAACCACAGGGTGCAGGTGTTTCAAGCAAATGGAAGTTTTGTACGAAAGTTTGGTCGACTCGGACGTCAAATAGGGCAGTTTGAGAACCCCCATTACCTTGCTATCAGTCAAGATGGAAAAGTTTATGTCAGTGATAGCAGCAATCATAGGATCCAAGTGTTCAGCATGTATGGTGATTATATTTTCTCATTTGGGTCTGTCGGAACGATGCAAGGCCAGATGAAATATCCAAAGGGAATAGCCATAGATGAGCAGGGATTTGTTGTTGTGGCTGATAGTGGGAATAATCGGATCCAAGTTTTTCGCGGGGATGGCCGGTTTTACAGCATGTTTGGTGGCTATGGTAGTGATAGTGGGCAGTTTAAGGGTTTGGAAGGTCTGGCCATCTTGGCAAACGGAAATGTTGTAATAAGTGATAGGGAGAATCATCGGATTCAGATTTTCTGATTTTTTATTAATTTTGGTTGCATTTTTTTTTTCTGTGAGAAGTTAAAATTTGGAAATGTTGTTATCAGTGACAAAGAAAATCATTTGTTTAAATTTTCTGAGTTTATTACTTTTTTACTTGATTTCTATTGTAAAAAATAATAAAATATGGTGACATCTGTGGTTGAGAAAATCATATAATTCAAATTTTACTTATTTTAGGATTTTTGTTGTTTCTCTTTCCGTGAAAAAAATGCTAAAATTGTTATTATAGCTCGAGAAAATCATTTAAATATTTTGGGTGCTTTTGTTTCTTTTGGATTTTTTATATTAAAATAAATACTTCAATCATGCTAAAAAACCACTGGCCAGGGTGTCTTTGTATTTAGAATTTGTAAGACAAAATGAGGTACGGTAGTAGACAGTATACAAAACCACTTAGAAATCCACTTAGAAATTGTTAAAGAAATTCTGCCATGGTTGCTGAAATAATTTTACATCAGGAGTGTTAAAATTATTCAACTTGTGTGAAAATCATTGGTCTTTTTATGTTTGTTTTGTTTTTCAATTAAAAAAAGAAAAACAAATGTTTATTTTATCCAGTTGTTCTTAGATTGTATAGGTTCTGGTGTTGGGATGTGTACTTTGCTTTGCATCCTACTGCACAGTTCATATAAATAGAAGTGTACAAGGTTTAGTTATATTTAAAAATGTTGTTAATGTACATAATTGTACGCAGACTAGAAACTATCATTTTTCAGTTTGTGTTTATTCTTCACTTAGGATCATGCTTTAAGTGCTAATACCAGAAATCCACAAACTGGCAAGATCTTATTTTTTTAACATGGCATAAAAACAAATCTTATGAAGACAATCATTATTTAAACTATTTTTTTTAAAAACATAAATAAAATCCTATTTCTGTTTTGGTTCAAGAATATTGTTTAATTTGTCTCAAACAAAATACATCAACCAATGCCACATTAAACTTGTCCCAAGAATTTTTAAGTTTATCAATGAAGTAGGTTTTAATTGTATATATTTACAACAAC
Organism: Sinonovacula constricta; assembly: GCA_007844125.1. Lineage (NCBI taxonomy): Eukaryota > Metazoa > Mollusca > Bivalvia > Cardiida > Solecurtidae > Sinonovacula > Sinonovacula constricta. The sequence goes on along the minus strand of CM017567.1, from coordinate 48,653,169 downwards.
ATGGTGATGATGTAGGCTTTTCTAAGTTAAAAACATGCAATTCATTTATTAAAATATTGTATGACTCCATCAAAAATCGCAATCTATTAAATTTTCTATAGTTTGGTCAATACATTATTCCAAGTGCTCAGTTATGGTTGCTATCTGCTCACAGCCTGTCAATGGAGTTGCAACCTTGGCCTGGTTACCACAGCCGACCAGTTGTCACATGAACCATAATGTCATGTACCGGTATATACCGTATGTGCCCAAGAGTCCTTCATTTATTTTTTGTGATGTCATTTTTCAATTTTCATCATAAAACCTCTCCATTTAAACCAATGATTTGCCAAGTTTAGCATTTGCTGGTACATTGTACGTGTGATGTTATTTCCCTTCATTTTACCTCACCTTGCCAAAACAAGCTATGTCTGTGATATGTGTTTCGACGTGTTTTGTGCTATTTATTGTTTGTTGTTGGCTTATAAAGCTCCCTTTACCACCAAGTATCGTTGTTTATACATGTATTTCATATTTTATTGTTTTACAAAATAAACAACTGTTTTATTAAATTATTTGTTTTATAATTTTACTTGTTATACCATTGATTTTCCATCTTTGCGTTAGATAATGATCTCAAAATACAGAGGCAGCAACATAAGACAATCTTTAAATTAAAAAAAATCTAACTCTTAAATTCTTAAGATCAGATTGCCTGCTAAGCACTTAGTAATCAGGCTTAGGCAGATAGTGTAGTCAGGCACCAGCTTCTCTAAACTCTGTCAAGTCCTTCCCCCGTCAGCTTTGAGATTTGCCTCAACTTTTTGAGAATTCCTTAAGTTCTTGTTTCACTTAACACTTTGAGGAGCTTTTTTCTTGAGTTTTCTTTAAATATTTGAAAAATGCTGCTAGTTGCCTAAAAACTGTTTCCCCAAATATGGCGCTAGCAGGAACTTTTTTTTCTCAGTTGTAGATACTCAAAATTGAGTTGAGTAACTTTGGTGAAACAAACTTTTCCAGATTTCTCAGCTAAGTAGAATTTTTAGGTTGAAGAATTCCACAGCTGAGGAAGTTTAGTGAAACTGGGACCCAATCAGTCAGCTGGGAGATGTATAATCAGGATCTTCACTATTTGCTGCTGGGTCGATATCAGTACTTCAAGTAACATAGGTATGATATTGTAAGTAGATAACTAAAATGTTGGTTTTTAAAAAAAGTAACACATTAATGTCTTAACATGGCAACTATTGTTTGTATAAAGCACAAATTAAAAGGCTTTTGTAAAAGTGAAAGGTCCGGATGAGCCAGCTTTCACTAGAATTTGTCAATCTGAATCTGCACTTTTTTGTTGAAGAGCCTCTGGCAAAATGTTGTGTACATTTGCAAGTAGTTTAGCCCTGTAATGTATGTAGCATGATTACTGGTTAAAATCCAATGGCTAAATTCCCTATTTTCAAAATTAAAGAAATAATAAATTCTATTTTTAATTTGCATATTTTTTTAGAAAAGCACTGAACCTTTTAATTTTTTCTCTTAACCAATAAAATTCCATTTTATGCTTAAGTCTTAAGTGTTTGTCAGAAACAACCTACCCAAGGGAGGTAAAAGTGTAATTTTTTGTTAGAGTCAAGTCCCTTTATGTATGAAAAGATGGGACTATTTCAGGAATATTTCACCATTAAATAAGGTATGTTAAGAAATGAGAGACACTGGTACATAGTAGTTTATACACAATTTATTACCTCCTCAAGAACAATATACAATTCACTTTGTAAGCTACATACACTTGTGCTGTTGTTTTTATACTTTAATACACACAACAAAAGAAACACTTGTTCTTACATGAACATTTTATCAAATATTTCTTTCAAGTATGTTTATCCTATGAAAAGATAATATGGGGGTTTATTTGCCCCCTACTCTTTCACCTTGCTGTATTCTGACCTGTTTTCATTTAAGAACATTCACACATTTGACTACAGTAATACATTCTCAAAGGAAGATTAATGCCATGCTTTCAAAGATACCATTCCACATAAAAATACAGGATACAAAACAATAAAACTTTCGAGAACCAAACTCAGGGCTCCAAATTAGCCGAAGTGGTCATGTAATAAATAACTCAACCCTATACCAATAGTTTAGTTAAAACCAACTTGTTTTGTCATCTACTAACAAGTAAAGTTCAAACCTACTTTCTGGCAATTGTTGAATAAGTTTACATTCAACCTACTTTGTTTTTGTCATCTGGAAATCTAGTTATGTTTATTAAACCCTCTGGAATCTAACTCACTGACTAGTACTAAGGCAATGTGTCATTAGAAATCTTGACAAAGGAATAACATGTCTTGTCTCGGGTCACTGATCCAGCCCAGAAGCCTTTGATCCCAGGTCAAATGCTGGAACCTCTTGACTAAGGATGCTATTTGTTTTTAAGCTCATACTTCACAGCGATTATACTTCTTGAAAATAATGAAGTGAGACAACTTTAATGTGTTCTCCCAACAACTGGTATATAAGGAGAAACAAAAAAATATGAGACATACCTATGTACTATCAAAAATAGGCTTAAGGAGAACCCAAAATTACAAGTAATACTCAACTTTAAAATTAGAGCCCTTCACTTTAGTCCCAAAACCAAGCTGTTTGATAAAATATAATCCAAAAATTGATCTATCAAATGGCTTAGAATTGAGTTTAACTTCTGTTGTTTTTACAAAGCATATTCTAGAAAGTGTTACAGTTTTGATGCCTGCTTACAATCATTAAGCTAAAAACAAAAATTGAAAAAAAGCAATACTGTTGTTGTGTATTTTTCATAAACAATAAAAAATTTATTATGATACAATATTACTTGTTTCCTTTATATACGTGTATTGCTTTCAAATAGTATGGGCAATGAAGTGTCCATGAAAAGAAATATTATAAAGCAGGTAAATCTACTGAAAATAAAGCCACAATTGTATGGAATGCTTGTTTTTGAGGAACAAGTACAAACACAAAAAAAAAAAATCAGGAAGTTATTTACATGGGTACACTGACGCAATCACTAGAAGTTAAAGACTTTAATTTAATCATATAGCATTAAGCATTCTTGTACTTATCAATTACCAAACAGGAAGTCTGGATGATAGAAGAAAATGCTCAAGATCTATAAAATGAACTTGGCCTTGACAATGATTAACATGTGAACCAAAGTAACAACATAAAATAACCAGTTCACAGTAGCAATAGCTTTAAATACACAAAGCTCCAGACAAAGTCTCCTGATGTTTTATCGTTTATTTCTCCACCAAGCCCTACATACCTGGGGATTATTAGATTCATCTTGATATGACGACTTCCAATAAATACCAATTATACAGCGTTTGGTTGAACAGTAACAGCTTTTTTCCAGTTAAAATCTATTTTTTTTATCTGGATTTTGGATTATACACATCCCTGCAATAGACCTACAATCACATGCTGATAGTAAAGTGAAAGGTAGAGACGTGAGATAAACTTTTCAGTATTGGAAAAATAATTCCTAACATTTACCCGGTAATTAAATGATAGAATCTATACATGGTCTATATTTGACAATAATGGCTTCTTTCACTATTGGTCCCTAAAAACAGAAGCGTTTTTTTTGCTATTAACATAAAATGTATTTACATAAACAAATAAAGCAATTTCTAGTTTTTAACATTTGTTGAGCTTATTATAGTAAAACAAGGTACTGTTACTATACTATCAGCGTGTTAAGTTGGGCAATCTTCACAGCAACCACTTTCACTTATGTATGTACTGCTTTTCAAAAATCTATTCACACCCCAATAAAAATTGCACAGAAACAGAATTTTACACACTAATGATCGTTTACATAAAAGTGGCACAAATTAAATTATAAATGCCGCTTTTTTTTTTTAATAATCAGATATCTGACATTTTTCCCTTTTTTATAAAAAATTCTAAGGATGACAGTTATGAAAAAGTTAAATTACCTTAAAATGAAAACAAAAAAATGCAAGATGGATCAATGTGCTTTATCATTTTTTTTCAGCTCTTAAAGTCTGCTGTCAGATAGAATTTTTAATATAAATAATAACTCATAGGATTGGAAAGGGTTGATCACTTGGTGTTCTTTAATTGGTTAGAGAGCCAATCAAGTCCCTCGTATAAACCATCACCACTGGTGGCGCAAGTAGCTTGAATATACCAGTTCCTGTTACGTAGACTGTGAAGTCCTAACTTTTCAGTAATCTCGGCTGCACTCATAGCATTGGGTAAATCCTACAGAAAAGGATAAAAGCACATTTTTAGCACATAAAAATTCACACACAAAATACAAGCCTTTAAACAAAGGTGTACCACATCTATACACACAAATATGTTGCTGTTTAATTCAAAACGTCAAAGCTGGAGCTGCTTTTTTTATTATTATTTTAATTTTTTACTTTTTTTCATTGCACCGACACAATTATGGTCATATTGGAAACGTCCAGATAATTGTTGGTGGAGGAACCACCAGTGCATTGCAGATTAGCAGGAAAACATCTCCACATGAAAGTTTTTGCTCCGACTTGGACTCGAACTCACACGGTGAGTGGCTGAGGAGGTACAAGTTGGTGACTCCAACTGCTCAGCCACGGGCGCACCCACATTTGTAACTTTAGACAAAGGCTTCGGATTTAAAAACCCAGTATCTAAACACCGACTATAATTTGGCTGGTTTATACATAAACAACACATGAACATTATCATAATGATGACATCCAGCTAATGTTGGTGGACGACTTCCCAGACAAACATATGGGAAGAACCATCCATGCACCACTGTCAGCTGAAATACTCCTTATGTGAAAGTTCTCAATGTGAACAGGAGTCGAACTGAGCTTTCAGAGACAGCAGTTGAAACTGCTCTCACCTACTTCAGTCCCACCATAGACTGTATTTGTACCAAAACAGGGCAAGAAAAATGTATTAAAGTGGAAAACTGGTGATACTTTTTAAGCTATAGGTTTTCCTGATCACTATTAGCTATTAAAATTACTGATTTCATACAAAAATGAGACTAAAAGTGAGTACTCAAGTTAGTTGCCAAAGGAAGTCAAAATATCAATAATAGGTAAACTTAAATAAGTTATTGTAAAAGAAGAATTTTTTTATGGTTGGAGAATCACTTCTTAGGTAAAAAAAAAATTGTTCATTAATGAAAACCCCTTACTGTACTGTGCCAATATAAATATATAATCACCTGTTTATTTGCGAACACAAGAAGTGTGGCATCACGGAGCTCATCTTCACTCAACATCCTGTTAAGTTCTTCCCTGGCTTCTTGTGCTCTTTCTCTGTCGTTACTGTCCACAACAAATATCAAACCTGAAAAAATGAGAAAATGCCAATGATAAAAGGTCCATTGCGATGCTCAAGGTCTGTTCAAAACCTTTCATTCTGGTCAATAATTAAAGACTTTGTACAGGGTAAATCCTGTTTAGACATCTTCAAGTTCATCTTGAAGTTTTTGAACCCATTGGACACCCATGCCTGACAATGCCCTTTTACAACATTTTGGTTTGATTAATAAATTTTCTGTCATCCTATCAAACTGGAATAGAAGCAGAATTGGCCAATCATAATACTGCTTACAAAATCTTCAGCGTGGAGTATATTCAGGGGTGTGATTGGTCAGGTACGAAAAGGGAGGAAAATTTTCGGCAAGGGATTTGGGGGCTGCATTAGGCATGGGGTCAAGGGGAAAGGCCCCCCCCCCCCCCCCGGTGGAAGATCAGGGGGCAAAGCCCCCCCCCCCCCCCCCCAAAAAAAAATGATTTTCAGCGTTAAGAAAATGGTCTTAAATTCTTCCTGAGACCCCTTCTTCAAAATCCCTAAACCATATTTTATCTTTCTCTTTATTAAAAGATAAGCAGCTCAACATAAAAAGATCATAGCTTTTTATCCTTCTTTATTACTTACAGCTTATAAAATGTATGCTATGAGAAAAATAATATTATTAACATAAAATATAGAGATATACCTGAAAAGTAATATTTTCTTTTTAAAAATTTCACTATAATTGGCCATTAAAATAGTTTTTTGCCATAGACATTTTAGGGTAAATATTTAGCTTAATACTATCAAATATAATATGAATTCAAACAGAGTACATTTATCTTTTGTTTTCTAAAACTCTTAAAGTACTTTAAAGCTGTTCACTGTAAGTAAAGTCTAGATCATAGAAGATGACAAGAATTAGAACACAGGGACTGCATAAAAGTGTCATATGAACAACAAAAAAAGACTAGTCCATAAGTAAAAAAAATAGCATTTCTTTAAACAATTCAGCATATTTACATGGATATGTATTATGTGAAGTCATAATACATATACAACAATGTGATTGACAAGAGATAACCAGCAAAGGTCAAGCACACCCACAAAGAAGATGCATGTAGTTTTTGGATTTTGGAAATTCTTAAGTCCACAACAGTTTCATTTCACTAAAGTATTTTACCATAGAACCTAACTAGAGCAACACGTTTTCGAGACCCAAACTATATGGTTTTCTCACAAAGAATACACAGATACTTTCCTGGACTGTCGACCTTTCTGATAAATTGGGACAGAGCTACACTAATACAATCAAGTTCAATTACACTTTCTAACCATTACCATCCGAATTTGTTTTTACATTTCGCCTCTACATCTCTCGCCAAGTGAGAATCGTCCGTACGTTCAGTAATCCGTGACATTTTTGGGGTGTTTAACTACTTTAATTTTCTAGTTGTAAACAGTCACCATCAAAACTTCAGCGGATATGTTATCGCTAAGCTACGGCTGTTCTGATTTGATGAGCAGTCGGGTAACAACCAATGTAATCGCGCGTTGCAAATCGTAAGTTAAATCGTGTCTCAATCGAAGCTCCTCGGGTAATTCCGTCCTCGGGATGATACGTAAATTACCCGAGATGTTCAGATTGGTTGTCTACTCCAATCGGTTTTCCTCGGATAATTCTGTCCTCTCGACTTTCGCTTGTTGCCGCCGAGACAGTTTTTCTAATTGGATGAACAGTTGGGTAACAACCAATGAAATTGCACGTTACAAATCGTTCAGCTTGGTAAGTGGAATCGTGTTTATGACTACGCCAAACGGTGTTCCCCGGGGAATTCTGTCATCTAGTCGGTCGCTTGTCGCGCAACTGAGGAACTTAAATTCTTAGATTCCGCGGTGTCCGCTTCTCCACCCCTCCCCCCCCCCCCTAAAATTTTCTCCTCGAATTTACGCGAATTGCAGGAATGGTCCTTGGCCGACCCAAATCCGCGGAAATCCGCGTTTCCGCGGAAAAATCACACCCCTGTATATTATAATATAATAGTATAATGCCCAGTGCCACAATTGGAAGAAACGAGCTTTATAATTGGACTGAAATCTTCATCTGATTATGAAGTAACCAATATAATATCACTAACATTTGAGCAAGGTACTCTTATAATAGCAGTATTAAACAAGTCATGTTTGACCAGGCAGTGAAACAGTGGCCTTCTGAGCTGCGTAACAGTAACTTTTAACCTATTTATTTATTGTCATTTTGGAAACTCGATGTACAAAGGGTAACTGTGAAATCTGCTCAATATGTTTAATGTAAATACTTAATTTAAGATTTTTTCATCAGCATGGCATCTAGCAACTTAAGTTTTTGCAATTTTTTGTGTTTTGTAAAATTATTAACCCGTCTCAACATTAATATGCATATATTTATGTACCATGTGAAGTGGAAGTGGGATGGCCTCGACCCACACACACCTATTGTCAAGGTCAATAAATATATATATAAATCGATCTCGACTGCCTACTTCCGGTGCAGAACCTGTACCTAAGTCAATGTGCAGTAAATAATCTTGTCTAAGAATACAATTTCAAAACTGGTCTGGGGGTTTTAACAAAAAAAATCCAATCCTGAGTTTAATTACTTTAATTACTAGATCATTGCTGCTTACTAAAGCCATGGCAGCTTCTTTTTAAACACCTTACCTTGAGTATTTTGGAAATAGTGTCTCCACAATGGCCTAATTTTGTCCTGACCACCGACGTCCCACACTGTGAAGCTGATGTTTTTGTATTCAACCGTCTCCACATTGAAGCCTGACAAACACAGTGAGAAGTGACAATGAAATACCCGACTCCACTACCATAAACAATTTTCTGAATCAATATCAATTAAGTCTTTTGCAAACAAAAAATATTATAATTCTAAAAACAACCCTAGATTGAGAAAACTCTGTCTCATGAAGGTAGTATTTAAGCACATATGACAAGACAGTTTTCAAATTCGGCCAACTATGCTTTGCACATGCTGGTGACATTAATGGACAGCCCAAAACAAACAACACACATCAAGTTGTCCAGGTGTACCTACAGCTGATACCACTTGCTGCCTACAATTGGACATATTTAACATCGGATACTGACTTTATCTCTACCTGTACGACATTGAATATTAAGGGTTTTTGCCCACACTAGATTTTGTTAATAAAACCAGAATGTGGTGGTGTGTAACGAAATAATGCAAGGAAGAAATGTCAACAGATCAATTTTATGCCATATTGGGTGTCGTTCGACCCCAATCTCCTAATGAAAAAACATATATCTTTCTCTAATTTCATCTGAAAATTCCCCTTTAAATTACAATCTACATGTGCAACAGACATTATCATAAAACATAACATGGTAATTGAAAAACGTGTTGACCTATAGAGTTGGCAACAGAGTTTGTGTTTTGTGTTAAAATTTTCATCATTAGTTTTATTTTGCGAATCTTAAAATTTTTCTCTCTAGAAAGGACCCACCACCTTTCCCTCCAAAACCCCACAAAAAGGACTGCCATTATGCATATGACCCTTATGTGTGGGGTCAACAGATGAATTCAAATACCTTTCTTATTACAATTATCATTGCAAATCTTTTTTTTACAATTTACAGGTTTTGCTGTAACCAATTATTAGCTCTGAGTTAAGCCTCAACTGTAAAAAAAAAATAATAATAATAATTTAGGACTATGGAGGCATACTCTGTTATAGCTAATGAAACATAAGAGGCTTACCAATTGTTGGGATGGTGGTGACGATTTCTCCGAGCTTCAGTTTGTACAGAATTGTTGTTTTTCCGGCAGCGTCCAACCCTACCATCAATATTCTCATCTCCTTTTTGCCAAACAAACCTGCAAACATTTTTGCAAACACTCCTCCCATTTTGTACAGTTAAAGTTCCACTACCTGCAAAATATTAACAAAAAGATCTTTTAAAAAAATGTTCATTTCAGCAGTTTTGAGTTAATTCTGATAGAAGTTCATGTGTGTGCAATTGTGTTGTTTACTGAAGTACTCTCTTCACAGCCACACACTCATGGGTACTGTAGTGATGCACTGAGATAAACGGTGACGGAAGACCCTAGAAAATGGCTGCATGTCACAGCTTGTTATTCCCCTATCTGGTCGTAAACTTGTAGGGTGAGGGGCCTAATAGTAAGAGAGCAAATCTAGAGGTATTAGTAATATTTTCTTGTCAATCTCAAAATAGTAAATAGGTCAACCATGTGGAACTGCCCTTATATTTGCTTGAGCATAAGCAAGGGAGCTATACCACTACCATTTCTTACGAGTTTGATATGTCACGGCTCTCGATTGAACTCGGGCACTCCCGTACATGGAGCCAACGCTCTACCGATTGCACTTCCAGGTCAGGTTCAATGGGATTGTAAACTGGTCTGATAGAGTAAGTAACAAATACACATCAAGGGCTTAGTGATGCCAGTCATAAATAATATGAGGTCTGTGGGAGAGTTGCTCATGTTTTATTAAATGCAACATTAAATGAGTCTCTGAATGTTGAGTTCTGCTGAAATTTTGTCAGAGATGTAAGGAATCCCCTACTTGCATCATCCGACAGCAAGTCTCAGAACAAAAAACTCAACGACAAGTAATTGTTATACACAATTTTATTACCGCCTCAAAAACAATACATTTCAACTTAGCTACAAACAAATGTTGTGCTTTAAATCTATTCACAGACATATTCTTCCAAAAAATCCATTTTTACAGTTGTACGTACTTGAATTACATTAAATTATGGGTTTATTTATTATTATAACTATTTCATTTGACATGTTATAACAAAAATCTTATTGAATATTACGATATTTCAACCTGTGGTACAACAGTGCTCGTCTGGTAGTAAATTCAATTACAGAACAGTATCAAGCTGAACTAAGTTTAAAATAGCTTGATGTTAAGTTCAAGAACATTTGAAGTAAACAATTCTAGTTAACTACAATTCAATCAGATGTGATCAACAAGTACCTTACCTAAATGCTTTTTTTAACAAACTGTAAGTCAAGAAGCGTAAGGCAACAGACAGATTCTTTCTTTTTAAAACAAAAAATAATGGCAGTGATAAATACCTCATAATAGCATAAAATTATTGTTGGGTCTACCCACCAACAGTCCTTAATGGCTCACCTGAGGACTCGGGCTATCAATAGGCTCCTATCCAGTGCCATGTAATGTTATTTACTTTAGAAATCTTTGGTGACGATTGGTCCATAAGTGTGGATTCTAGGGTTATCCCATAAATTTTTTAGGATTTGACCTAGTGACCTACTTTTTGAGCGACGTGACCCTGTTCCAAATTCATCAAAGATTTTATGTCGGCAATATTCTGACCAAGTTTGGTAGAAATTGGGCCATTAATGCAACCTCTAGCGAGTTCACAAGGTTGTCTATAAGATTTGACCAAGTGACTTACTTTTTGACCCCAGTTGACCCAGTCACGACCACATCCAAGATTTCTTGCAGATGTTAAATTCTGACCAAGTCTGGTTTAGATTGGATAAAAAACAGCCACTTGTGTATTCACAAGCAGGTTTTTCACACCTTGCAATGGAGGACGGACCAAGGGGTTTCAGAAAAGCTCATGTGATCATGCTGTGCCCAGGTGAGCTAAAATAACAAGATATTCCTTTGGACAGTAGTACTGGACGTTTATTTTAAAACAATTCTTATGTTGAATGTTCACATCTTCTTCACATGAACTTAAAAGAGCAGTTGGGATAAAAAGGATTTCGTGAAAACAGAAGTAGTGAGAAAAGTGTTACAGTAATGATAAAAAAAATGATTAACTCATATGAGGCTCTTTTATCATTACAAGAAACACTTTTTCCTCCTGCAATAACCTTACTATCACGCAGTGCACTTGGTTTTTATCATACTTGCAATGAGACATGGACTATGTTAAATATTAGTTTAGACAACATGTTCATCTCCATAAAGAATCAGGTATTTCTTTTTACTTAAAAATAGAAACATCCCTAAATTTGTATTTTAATTCCATAGCTTTTATGACTGACACTAAAGAAATGTGCTGGAACACAGGGTTCCAGACCAGGGTAGTTGCAATATCCTAAAATTCTCAAACAAAAATAGTGTGGGTACGTAATGCCTCGTTGAATTCATATAAGAACCAACAATATTAAGTTCAAAAAGAAAAAAAGAAAATTGCAGAAAACAATAACACCATTTGTCTGCCATTGTGAGCTCTTGAGACTTCAAGTTTGCTATTACTTTATTTTTTTCAATATTAAAACTGAAATTGAAGACTATATAATTACAGAGAGAAATAATAAAGATGCTTGCATTGAGTACATGTGACTTAGAGACAAGCAGACACAAAAAACCTTTGGAAGAAAACCTTGGTTACAAATATAATTAGCATTTGTACAAAATGAACACACAAAAATTTAAACAAAAGAGATAGAATGAAATGAACAAACTAGCATAACTAATGCATTACAATAATTCACAACAATTTTAACTGGATAAGACTTGTTAACACAAAAAATTGCTATTTGGCTTTTTTATATAAACAAAATGAACTTTTTAATGTTAACTTATATGCACTAATTAAAGTTCAACTATAGTATGATGTATACATTATACCGCCATAATGGCAATTCTGACAACTACATCTTACAGGTGAAGGGTGTCCCCAGACAAATGTACAGAGGAAATGCATTGGACACACCACAAGGCAACTGAAAGATAACGTACGAGTTGTTGTTTTTTATATAACTTGGGCTAAAGCAGTTTCAAGAAAGCAGCTCTTTAAAGATTAACTAAATATGTGCATCCCTGCCTGGAAACTAAAGTCACCACATATGGAATGCTTGTTGAAGAGTTAGAAAAGGAAGACATAGTACAAAAACTCAGATGCAATGAAAGCATTTAGCAGTAAAAGTATAAGCGTTGTTTTTTTTAATTTCAAAACAAAAAAGGTAAATGAAATACTCAAGATCTAGAAAGGTACTTTGCATTAAGAAGGTAAATATAACTATATATAAAAAAAAGATATATAGAAGCAACTTATTTAAATCCACACATTCTCACACTAGACCTGCCATCTAATGCTCACAGTTATGCCATGGAGCACTGTGTAAAACAGTAAGAATAAAATTGACCATCATTACAGTCATTCAGGTTGCCAGTAAACTACAAGACCAGAATGTGGAAGTTCCCAACTGAGATTTTTTTAACCATAAGGTCTTATGAGGCTTTTCAGAGGAAACATTAAATAACAATAGTAAGAATAATACATAATTCTATTTTACATACATTGCTAAATGACAACAACATTTATTACATCAACACTTTGTACTTATTGCATTGTTCTTTTCACAAACTTTGTGTGTGTGTGTATGTGAGTGCCTGTGCAACAATTTAGTAGATGTTTTTAGCATTTTAATTTTCCCCAAGTTTTACGTAGAAAAACTCCTGAATTAGGACAAAGTAACAGGCAAGATTTCTAACACAAGTCGGAAAACACCATGTATTGTAAGAAATCTTGTACTTAGTTATTTTTAAGTACATATTCAGTCTTCGAAATTAACATCCAATAATTACATCCAATAATTACAAGCCATTACATGTAACATTTAGAGATTCACTGACCCAAAACACATTTTACAAGCTTGAAGTTTGGTTTCAGAAAAAGCAAAAATACGGTCTTTTGTAGAGGTTCTGTCTTTGTTATTTTACTGTTATTGGAGGAACCATTTGTGCAAAATCCAACCAATTTCGTTTGGAGTTCACTTTCAAGATAAAAAAAAAAAAACACTTGCCAGTCGGACAACAAACTTTATAAAACTCATTTGTCTGCTCATAATTTTAATCGCCACGGGCGTGTGTTAATTTCGATGACTGCATATTAAGAAAATATAAACTACTTTATCCTACTTAATATGGAAATTTTGGAAAACTTTTTGATCTTGTTTGGTCTGTATGTTATCACATCTTTCTGCCACACATTTGGGTTTATCACATACTTCTCAACAAAACTGTTGACAAAATGCTTGCGCGTAATTGTACATAGAAATTTGTTATTAACAGCAACACACGTCTAGCAGTTATTCACCCCAAATCTGGCACATTAATTGTGTGTACACCAGTGAGTTCCAATACCCAACACCCTTAAACAAACTTTTTTTTTATTCTTATATGTATTTATTTATAAAGGAAACTCCAAAATGCAAAGGTAATTTTCCCACAAGAAATTTAAAATTGTATTTTTATATATTTTTTTAATAAAAGAAACTTCAAAATGCAAAAAGTGATTGCCCCTTTTAAGAAATAAAAACAACAAAAGAAAACTAACACATTTGTATTCTAACATATTTCTATAAACTTTTCATTTTAACGGGAAGAGTTTTATTAGAATATTATTAAAATGGTTTTGTTTTTCAGTTAAATCATTATATGCTTCCAGAAATTTGTAAAGAACTTATCATAAAAAAATATATTGGCATAAATAAATTTACAAAGTGAAACACTCCAGCACTCTAAAGTCAGCTGACATACACATTCCTTGGTATAAATTATCTCTAAACACAGTATGGATTGTTCACTTGACGTTCTTTAATTGGCATGAGAGCCAATCAAGTCCTTCGTATAAACCATCACCACTGGTGGCGCAAGTAGCTTGAATGTACCAGGTCCTGTTTCTTAGACTGTGAAGTCCCAATTTGTCTGTGATTTCAGCTGCATTCATGGCATTGGGCAAATCCTAAACATACACAAAACGCATTCAAACAGATTAGAAAAAAAAAAGCAAGAGTTACATTTAAGGAATGTTTTCTGAAACTGTTCTCTTTAAGAAGTTATATAATGCTGGCATTTTTGTGTAAGGGCAATCTGGATACAGGCACATTACTCAGACACTGGGCTTACATGTTTTGCCAACTGGAGAGAATACAACTGTAATATTTTACAATGCACACTTATGGTAATATTATCAAGCCACCATCATTGAGAGGGTAAAATGTCATATTTCTGGCATGAACCAGACATCTCATAGGTCAGTCAATAAGGACTTGCAATATGTATTGCAAATTGAATCGTAGACAACCTGACTATTTGACAATGCACACTCAGGTTAATATAGGGAAGTCATCAGCACTGAGAGAGGAAAAAAACATATTTTTGGCAAGAACTAGACACATCATAGGACAGCCAAATAATGTTTTTATTTGAATCACATGCAAGAAAAATATTACTGATTATTAGAGTTAGACTATATCTACAAGCTTGAAATTTAATTAAAAATATCTAAATGAAAATGATATTTGTAAAGTAAAGTAATAGTTAAAGCAATCACCTGTTTGTTAGCAAATACAAGAAGAGTGGCATCACGAAGCTCATCTTCATTTAGCATACGGTTAAGTTCTTCCCTGGCCTCTTGTACTCTTTCTCTGTCATTGCTGTCTACTACGAATATCAGACCTGGAAAAGGAAATGTGAATAGTTGATTAGGAAGATATATGAAGAAATGCCGTTAGGCCAAAATGTACATCGAATTTGTAGTTAGATACATCACATTAATACAATTATTGCCTTATTATTTATTTTCCAGCTGGAGCTCTTGGAGACATATGGTAATATGCTGGAAGAGTGAGATGTGCACAGCAGTTCATCGGAAAGGTGGCCTCACATTTACTGACACTGGCTACAAACTATTTAAAAATAATACCCAATTAAGTCTAACCTCCTGCTAGTAACTCTCATAGGTC
This sequence comes from Sinonovacula constricta, assembly GCA_007844125.1. NCBI lineage: Eukaryota > Metazoa > Mollusca > Bivalvia > Cardiida > Solecurtidae > Sinonovacula > Sinonovacula constricta. The sequence continues at coordinate 48,638,099 of CM017567.1, read as the reverse complement.
TTAACTCGGGCATTAATATATTCCATCACAACTAAGCCTCATAGTGCAGTAGAGCCTTATTGAAAGAGTCCCATTTAACTTGTAAGGAACGTATCTTTCACAATTAGAAAATAAAGCCAAATCAGCATTCAACATGTGCTACAAGTCATCGGTTACCTACCCTGGGTATTTTGGAAATAGTGTCTCCACAGTGGCCTGATTTTGTCTTGACCACCAACGTCCCACACTGTGAAGCTGATGTTTTTGTACTCTACTGTTTCAACATTGAAGCCTGAAAAAACACAATGGAAAGCTTAAGTCAATTACCTTTTTTTAATTATTATAAATAACGTTCAGTGGTCACCCTAGACAGCCTTTAGGACAGTGAACGCCATTCTATTTTATTAATTTGTACACATGATCAGGTCTTTTTTTTCTTCTTTAGTAGGGGCCATTTACGGGCGCCTTCCCCTCAGAAAATTTCTTAATTATGCAGTTTTCCCCAAAAAGTAACTTTACACCAGGTTTTTTCATTCCCCTGAAAAGAAGAAATCATGCTATTTTCCGCAAAATAAAAGGGCTTGGGCCCCTTCCGCTGGCAGTGAAAAAAAAGGCCTTGATGATGTATCCCCATCATTAAATGTCTATTGTAAAGCATTGGACATCCACTGTTTACAAAATAGAGAAGGTATATTGATTTTCCTCAGCAGCAGTTTCTTACTTTCTATAACTCTTTGTCATGTGATTTTATAAGTGTCACAAACAAGTTTTAAAAATAAAGTCTAGAGCTTTTTTATTTGTTTCACAATTTCCACTCATATTTCTCTTGTTGCCAGCAGTTTTTATGAGCTGACAGTGTATGAAAACCTTGTTCCTGGTTGTTGTTGTTTTTCAAAAGTACTACACAGTATTATGTGGTATTTTACAGTGTTTACTTTAAATGACTCAAATAATCTGCCTAAACTATGCTTAAATTAATCAACAAAATAACGAGGGTTGATGTGTTAAACATGCAAACAAGTCAAAAACTGCTTCTTTATGATTATCTTTTTAGCAAGTAATGGATTTTTAGTTAAGAAGGAAATTTACTAAACAAACACCTGATCCCCTATCTGCTGGACCATTTTAAATTTTAAAATTTACTGAACCCCTAGTTAAAAAAACATGCACTTAATTACCTTTTTCAGAATATTGTGATTAGCAATGACCTTATCTGATGCTGTATGATCTTAAATTGGGATATATTGCATATAAACATTTTAATATGCACATCTTGTTATTCAAAATTGTGACATATATACAACTAAACTGACAATACAACCCTTAAACCCTTGTTTGCTACAAATGGGACATTTCATCACCTTACTGAGTGCTCATGACAGTTTAGAACAATTTATTTCTACAGCAAAAGTTCTTATACTTAATTTTGTATAATCAATTATTTTTTTGAAAGATTGTGTTAAAGGCATACCAATTGTTGGGATGGTGGTGACGATTTCTCCAAGCTTCAGTTTGTACAGAATTGTTGTCTTTCCTGCAGCATCCAACCCTACCATCAATATTCTCATCTCCTTTTTGCCAAACAAACCAGAAAATACCTTCGCAAAAAGACCTCCCATTTTGCACTTTATAGAAAGGTAACCTGAAAAAAAGATTATATTGACAATATAAACAAAAGAAAGAAATGATGCGTTTAGTATGTATTTTAAGTACAAACAAGTTATCACACACTTGAAGACAAAAAGTTACTTAAGATTAACACTTTTTTTTCCAGTGAAACTTTTAAATGTGCATTACATCAAAAGCACAATCCAAACTTAAATCATTTAAAGAAAACATTAAAAAAAGGATTTTTTTTCTTGTTACTTTCAACTTATTTACATTTTAAACATCCTTTTCACTCTTACTTGTATGTATTGATTCATATTGTACCCCACCCCCTTTACATCTAATAATGGCCAAAAACAAGCTCACGAAATAAGTTATCGTTTGTTAGTTTAGTTACAAAAAAAAAAGGATCTTACCAATTGAATTTTTAGATTTAATGTTGCCTCATTCACTCTTAATGGATTGTTGTCTTTGAAGGCATCCAACAATCCTCAAAAGAAAGAAACATCGCGAAAACTGCTTCACAGATTTAACATACTTTCAGTGCATCTGCTCACGAGTCTTAACTTGACTCCAAGAATCAAGTTATTTAATTAAGACCCCCTTCATTACATTTACAATAATAATTTATTGTACAAGTGAAAAGGTAGGATTCTATTACATAAAATGGTCTTCAAATATGTGTTAACAGTAATCTGCCACTTCATATTGAATACAATCTGTCTGGGATATTCATTCTTGTTTCCTGGTTAAGTGAGTCCTGATTTCGTTTTATGAACTGTGAACAAGAACCTTATGTTTTTCCAACAAAATATCAATTCACTTAAGCTTTAAGTTCAATGACTAATTTCCAAATCCATTTGAACGACTTCAGCTCTTACTGCCATTGCTATTGAAATTTTTCATAAATAAGGGAGTTAGTTCTTCACTGCCGGCGTTTCTAATCTGTGCAATCGCCAAGAAAATTTAAAATACTACATGGTATGCCACAAAAACGCATCTCCAAGTTAACCAATTAACTCACGCTATATTATCTATTAATGCTGGTTACTACTCTGGAAAGCATATAAACATTAATGGGCAATTTTACATTATCTAAAGTTGAACATCATTTACCCCACCCACCATAAAAAGAGGAAGTAAACAATCGTTAAATCAAATGAATCTAAGTATCGCAGTGTATTATTTGAAGATGACAGAGAGAAAACATACCCAAAAAAGTAAAAATCTAAAGTTGGTCCCTTCGCTTAGATCACGGATGGTATACTGAAAAGCGGGTCTTGCCAAATACCCGTTTCAAACTTTGACACAATAGCGTCAATTTGTCAAAATGGCGGACGTGGTAGAAATTTCGTTGCACATGCCACGTCAATAGCCCGGTTAGGGATAGGCTCGATTGGCAATTGCTATATCCCTTCTGCGTCATGCTGTCAAATAGAAATTAGCACAATGTCAAACGTAAATTTAGCAGTTTTGATGTATGGTAATGAGATAACAAGAAATATTATTGTAAAAATTTCGAGTAAATTTTATTAGAGTAACATATCAAGCAATTAATTTAAGTGTATTCTACATGTGAATAATTTAGAGTGATTTCACACAGATAACATTGGTTTTAATCCGCAACCTGTTGACGTTATTATGACTCCTTTTAAATGTATGCAGATTGCATTTCTTGAAATTATCCATGCAAACATAGCAGCTAAGTTTTAAATGATAAAGGTCTTAAAGGCTTTCTTCAACAATTTATTAAAAATAATTTATCAGTCACGGTCAAAGGGAGAGAACTAATTAAAGCATATAAGTTAAATCGCAATATCTCGGTTATTTTAACACGAATTACTCCCCTTTAGCAAAAAAATCTATTCATTTCAGCAACCGTTGCTGATGCGCCAAGTGTTAATAATGTAACAAGGAGAGGAAAAAAACTATCTTATAAATATAGACAGTATCTTTTTATTGTTTTGCTCGAAGCTGGACATTACTGACGAAAAAACACACACATTAGAACAATAATTTCCAAGACAACCAATGCGGAATAAATGGGTATTCATTTCCCTTATTTATGTTGTTATGAAATCGTCAAATTAAAACAATTATAATTTCTTTACAAATTAAAAAAAAAAAACAAAAAAAAAAAAACGCAACAACGTCAGCTGCAAAAATCGACGTCGCGGTCTTCATACAAGGGAGACAATTAATACAAGCTTAGAAGTCTAATCGCATCATCTCGATCTTCTAAACAGTACTGGTTCTCTCCCTTAGATAATCATGAATCGCACACGGGAACGATATGCAAATTGTTAACTGTCTACTGAGTCTTGGAATTATCAATTAATAACTTGACTTGACTTTAAACATTAGCTGTGAGAAAAAAAGTTTAAAATGCGTCATCCATGTGTATTAAAGTAGGGTAAACAGGAAATATTCTATATTCAAAGATGGTGTGAAATTAATAATTCTTCTTCTTCTTCTTAATAATAATAATAATAATAATAATAATAATAATAATACCATACCATACCACTACCCACATAACTACTACCACTACTACTGCCACTACTACTACTACTACAACTACTACTACTACTACTACTACTACTACTACTACTACTACTACTACTACTACTACTACTTCTACTACAACTACGACAACTTTTTCTCCTTTTACTACTACGACTACGACTACTACTACTACTACTACTATTACTACTACTACTACTACTACTACTACTACTACTACTACTACTACTACTACTACTACCACCACCACCACCACCACCACCACTACTACTATTACTACTAGTACTACTACTACTACTACTACTACTACTACTACTACTACTACTACTACTACTACTACTACTACTACTACTACTACTACTTTTTCTTCTTCTACTACTTCTACTACTACTACTACTACTACGTCGACGATGACGACTACTTCTACGACCACTACTACCCAAAGAACACTATTATAACAACATCTCACATACACTCCGACTCTATCTGAACAATAAAGAAAATTGCACGAAGATAAAGCAAGTGTAAAAGAATATATACATAATTTGAGAATTAACTTCAACTGATTGTTTGTATACTTTAATGTTGACATGTATGCCAATCTTTTAGAAAAAATTCCACCAGTTTTGAATTTATGCATATTTCTTTCTTCTTAAATTGGTATTTCATGTGTCTCTTTGTTAGAAATGACAATATTGACAAAATCAGCATATTATGTTTTATCTTCTTTCAGGGAAGTGTTTCGCATTTTAGTATCACTTGGAAACGAATTATAGCATTCGACAAAACAACCGAACATGTTACTTGATTGATTTTACCCAAAATATCCCAAATATGTAATTAATTGTTTACAAACCCAGAACGTTTAAGACTGATTTTCCCATTTTTCTGATTATTGTCATTTAGTAAAAAAATAGCCGAGCTCTTGATAGCCAAACTATTTATTTCAGGGTTGCCCAAAATGTTCTATAATGTATTTTGGTTGATGCTGCAAAATATAAAATAATTTCACCACACGGTTTTTACTTTTTTTAAGACTTTGACTATACCAGGTAACGAGTTTGTTACCGAATTAAGCACATATCATACAATTAAAATTCATGTACAAAATAACATTATAAAGCAACACATGCTTCCTTCTTAATCTTCCCAATTCTTCGTCTGTTTTGTCACATTTTAACCCTAATTTTTATCCTCTTCAATTGAAGGTGCGGCATTACATTAGCTCTACCTTAATTAAACACGCCTTTAAAAACACATTTTGATATCTATTTGATATATGAGTAATTTTAGATTCACAATGTTCCTGTGCTGAAAAATCAATAATTTCAACCACCACCCTCCACCCGCCTCTTCCACAGGGTATTGAGTACTCTGCAAAGAAAGCAATCGGGTTTACATCGAATGAATGGCAGCCTTTTCATCTACCTGGTGAAATTATCCACCTTTTATTTGACTTTGCTCACAACACTTTGCTAACTCCTTCTATTTACTTGGATTTACTACTAACAGTAAACATGAGGTTTTAATCGAACGCAGTCGTGTGATTTGTATCATACATTCGCATAAAGTTTTGTGTAGCAAAGACAAACATTTAATGGATGGTGATTTTTCCAGTGTCGTAAGAATGGTGTTTTGTCGGCGTTAAAAGCACAAACAGTTTGTGATAAAAAACTGACAACACATTAGAAGATTTTCTATTTGTTGTGTAACAAGGATCGTAAATATATTGACACCATACAAGGTACATGTATTTGTTGTTTAGAGAAAATACGTAAATGTAGAGACGCTGTACAAGGTTATCTATCTGTTGTGAAGAGAAATAAGACCAACACCTGTTGACGCTGTAGAGGTCATCTTTCTGATGTGTAGAAAAAATACGTCTATTTGTTGTGCTGAAATTCTAACTATATTTCCTGCTGGAAAGCCGGAACAAACCATAGTGATTATATCCCGTTTGGAAGAAAGTACTTAATGTTTAGTTACGTTAACAAGTGGTGTTGGTAGTCGGTAGATATTGCTTAAGTTTCACAATACATCTAGATGTACTTGAACGGTCAAGTTTGAAAATTAGTAAAATTTGAATACATCTTCATAGGTTCGTGTAGTTCTTTCAAGGAATTAGAGAATATACATACATCGCACATATACACTAACAATCTATTTTTCTCAAGAAAAGAAAATGGAATCAAATGGAAGATCTAGAGCAGCCAAAGGTAAAACCGAAATTGTTGAAAGTCGTGAAATGCTGCTGGCAAAATCAGAAATCTTTGAACAGATAGCTAGATACGAGGATATGATGCACTGTATGACGTCACTAGTTGAAGGTCTTGACGTGGCACGACGTGACAAACTTGATAAGCACGAGAGAACTATGCTGGCCGTTGCTTTCAAACACGTTGCAGGCGCTCGGCGAAGTTCGTGGCGCTCGTTAAAGAAAGCGGAAGAAGCACAGTCGGATGAACGTCGTGTGGAAATGGCGCGACAATATCGAGAGAGCGTAGCTGACGAGTTGAGAGATGTGTGTACGGAACTTTTACAACTGTTAGACGATAAACTGTTACCATTCGTCGAAGAGGCTGAGAACGATATATATTATCATAAAATGAAAGGCGACTATTACCGATACTTGGCGGAAGTGGAGATTGACGATGAAGATAAGGCGATGACCTTCGTAGCCGAAGCTGCTAAAAGTTACATCGGTAAGTGTATCCCCTTCTTTATCCAATGTACTATATACTATACGATGTTATCAACTTTATCACTTTACTATACGACCATAAAACTAATGTCATGAACGTTTTCAAAAACACAAACACAATACAATTTCACATAAGTCAATCAAAGTATGAAATAATGGATTTGAATTATACTAAATTACGTGGTTTATGACGTTAACATGCATCTCTTTGACAAAATTTGCTGATATTACGCATGATCTTTTTTTTCTTTATGCTAATGCTTCTGACGAGGGCATAAACAGGCTGCAGGTGTACCAGTCATGTGCTGAACTAGAATGCCCCCCCCCCCCCCCCTTAATTTACTGTTCTTCCAATGGATGGGTCTGTCACATTACTAGCTTGCACCAGCAAAACAAAAACTAATGCAGAACGGGATAATAGTACTCCTATGCACTTATATGTGCCAATCTTTAACGGTTCGCTTACCTGATGAAGTTTGACAGCAATATATGGGTTTATAACAGGGTCATTTTTGTTGTTGCTTTTTGACGGCTTGTAATAAGGTAAAAAACGTTGCATTGTTTAACAAGAGCTTAAATGACGATGGCTTTTTATGTTTCTCATCAAATTATTTCGTGTATAAAGTATAGAATGTATGAATATACATACACACCACTTAGGTAACTTATTTTTTTTTTCATTTCAAAATTAACAAATTGTCAGTAGATGTGTTTTCTTTCGAAATCCTGGTTCTAACTTTACGCGGTTAAGAAACTATCATTGTGGCTGGTGTATGGATGGGTGACCAACACTTGAGTCCTATCGACGCCACAATATACATTTAAATGTTTTTTCTCTAACTCATAGAGAATTTACTTACAATTGTAACCAAAAGTCGACTCCCAGTCCCTCGCCGCGTGGGTTTTAAAACATCCACGTGGAGAGGATGTGGATTGGGGCTGGCTTCCAGCTGACCTTTGGAACGTCCGTGGTAATTTAACTGGGGGTCATCCTCCACCAACTATAGCTATACGTCGTCAATAAAACATTGAATGAGTCTGTGCATTGTTTTGAAAAAAGTGAAAACCAAACTTACCAGTGTTTCGTTTAACAGGTGCGGTGGCGTATGCGGAGACCGATCTTGCGGCAACACATCCGATCAGGCTTGGATTGATTCTCAACTACAGTGTGTTTCTGCACGAAATGAAAGACGAGAGGCAGGAAGCCCTGGCGATAGCTAAGAAAGCCTATGACGAGGCCGTTGAAGAAATGGAAACAACCAAAGAAGTTGATGAGAAGAAATATTCAGAAGCCGCTAACCTAATTTCGCTACTTGGAGAAAATATTCGTGTATGGACCAAGCCATCGGGGAAAGAGGATCGTTTCTAAATTAAAAACAGTTAATATCTTTTTTTACGTGAGTGTTTTTTGTGTGTGTTTGAGAAAGTTTATAATTTGAATCAATATTGGTTCAGTTCAGTTAATATGTCATGACATGTTCATAAAATGCGTTAAAATGGGATTACATAAGAGAGTCGTTAACAAATAATATAAATTATATAACAGAGGTAACATTACTTGTCACACGGTAAGTGTTTTTAAGACGGTTTATCGAGCGAATAAAGCTTATCGAGTTTATAAAATATATTTTCACAGATTTATCAAGTGGATAAAATATATATAAAAATAATTAAGTTTATTCACGGAAGATTATTTAGTGAATGAAGTTTGTCAAGATTATAAAATGTTTTACCACGATTTTGTAAATGAATAAAAAGTGTAGAGATTGTTAAAGTGTTTGTAAGAAGTTTATCTTGTAAAAGGTTTACGACGATTTATTAAGTAATTAAAGTTTTTTTAAGTTGAAAAAGAGTGTTTAATAAGGTTCATAAAATAAATAACGTTCAAACGTGTGTGCACAAGTTTATCAGGTCAATATATCTCAGTTATATTTAAAGTGGGATTAACAATAAGAATATATGACAAAGTCATATGAGCATTGCAACATATACCAAAATCCGAAGAAAAAAAACAGGACAAAGGTATTCATATGCAAGCCAAATGTGGCAGTAGGAACAAGATTATTGAATAGAACTTATCGAGTTTATTAAAGAACGCTTATTTAGTTTATGCAATTTACAATGTGTACATCGTGTATTAATACTGTTTATCAAGAATAGTAATAATTAATTTACGAGACAAACAACAATAGATTACTTATTATGATACAGCTTATCAAGTTTTTGACATTTATAAAGCATTATCGAGGAAATACATTTACAGAGGTAATTTAGTAGGTAAACAAACAAATATTTAAGTGAATTCATCTTTGAGTATATATATATATATATATATATATATATATATATATATATATATATATATATATATATATATATATATATATATATATATATATATATATATATATATATATATATATATATATATATATATGTTCCTCCGCTACCCTTACATCTGAAATGGGCATGACTCTCGTTACTTTTCACTTCCCTTAAGTCCACTGTTGAAAGTGTCCTGTTCCTAATCCTTGGCGTCCAGTACATATGATAATGATGTATTATATATTGGTTAACAACTGTTATCGCTAAGAAAAATTATCTAGCAAACCAAATGTAACTACAAAGATGCTGTTTTGCAAAAAGGCAAAAGTGGGCCATCCTTTGCTTACCGCAGGATTTTGAGGATGCTTGAAAACAATCTGTTGCTTAGCTTTGAATATGAAGCTTCAACTTAACACAGATGTTGTTCCTTGTCTAATGGCATGAAAAAAACAACACAAAGACCAAAACACATATAATAATGTACTACCAACAACACCAAACTGAGCAACATACTGTAGTCTGTAGCATCTTAGGCAAAAGACTTATTGTCGCTGACGCATGCGCGGCGTCTTTATGTAATCGTTCCTGGAAAAGTCTTATGGAAGGCGCCATGTTGTTCTATATACAAGTGAGGTGCGGTGCTTTTATGCATTGAATTTCGGTTATTGTTCAACCCCGTGGCGAAGTGGTAGAGTCGCCGATTTGTAACTCCTCTGACTGCTTAGCCTCCCACCACGTGTGTTTGAGTCTCGTTGAGGGTGAAGGATTTAATGTTGAAACTTTCCCACAAATATATGGCCCTAACAAAACAGCTTTAAACAGGACTTTCAACATATTTTCTGTTTTTTATTTTGATAATTGTATTTTTGAAGAACGTTTAAGCTTGGCTTTAATAGTATTGTTTGAAATCGCATGTACTTGCTGAAAAAAAGTAGTGATGAGGGATGGGAACTGTTAACTTTTATTGGGGAAAAGGGTTGGATGGCAACAAGCACAGCTTCCTTTGCGCAGAAGGGTTTTCCACCAAGTTTAGTGGCACGACTTGATGTCGGTTAGTTGGTAAGTTGATGTAAGTAAAGTGTTGTGTTTTGTCTTCTCTTCATCCGACATGTGTACACCATAGGCTTGGTTGGATTTTTAAGTAAAAGTATTTACAATCGCCATTCTAGTGAAACCCAGCTATTTATGATTGGTAGGTAGAAGAGTTGAAGATAGCGATATATATATAGTTGTCATAGGAAAGGACAAATTGTAGGAGTTCTAGATTGAGAGTACAATAAGAAGAACTGAAGATGTATGAACTGTAGTAGTTGAAGATGGAACAATATAGAAAGTAGCAGTCGAAGATGGAAAAGTATAAATTGTAGCAACAGAAGATGAAGAAGAATAAATAGTAGCAATAGAAGAAAGAGAAGTATAAATTGTAACAACAGAAGATGAAGAAGAATAAATAGTAGCAATAGAAGAAAGAGAAGTATAAATTGTAGCAACAGAAGATGAAAAAGAATAAATAGTAGCAACAGAAGATAGAGAAGTATAAAGTGTAGAAATAGAAGATGGAACAATATAGAAAGTAACAGTCGAAGATGGAGAAGTATAAATTGTAGCAATAGGAGATGGAGAAGAATAAAATCATAAATGGTAGGAATAGAAGAAGTATAAATAATAGCAATAGAAGAAGTATAAATAGTAGCATTAGAAGATGGAGAAGTATATATTGAATTAGATGAAGATGTAGCGGTATAAATAGTAGAAAATGAAAATAGAAATAAAGATGGAAATTTATAAATAGTAGCGGTCTAAGATCAGGGGTGTGATTGGTCAGGTACGAAAAGGGAGGAAAATTTTCGGCAAGGGATTTGGGGGCTGCATTAGGCATGGGGTCAAGGGGAAAGGCCCCCCCCCCCCCCCCGGTGGAAGATCAGGGGGCAAAGCCCCCCCCCCCCCCCCCCAAAAAAAAATGATTTTCAGCGTTAAGAAAATGGTCTTAAATTCTTCCTGAGACCCCTTCTTCAAAATCCCTAAACCATATTTTATCTTTCTCTTTATTAAAAGATAAGCAGCTCAACATAAAAAGATCATAGCTTTTTATCCTTCTTTATTACTTACAGCTTATAAAATGTATGCTATGAGAAAAATAATATTATTAACATAAAATATAGAGATATACCTGAAAAGTAATATTTTCTTTTTAAAAATTTCACTATAATTGGCCATTAAAATAGTTTTTTGCCATAGACATTTTAGGGTAAATATTTAGCTTAATACTATCAAATATAATATGAATTCAAACAGAGTACATTTATCTTTTGTTTTCTAAAACTCTTAAAGTACTTTAAAGCTGTTCACTGTAAGTAAAGTCTAGATCATAGAAGATGACAAGAATTAGAACACAGGGACTGCATAAAAGTGTCATATGAACAACAAAAAAAGACTAGTCCATAAGTAAAAAAAATAGCATTTCTTTAAACAATTCAGCATATTTACATGGATATGTATTATGTGAAGTCATAATACATATACAACAATGTGATTGACAAGAGATAACCAGCAAAGGTCAAGCACACCCACAAAGAAGATGCATGTAGTTTTTGGATTTTGGAAATTCTTAAGTCCACAACAGTTTCATTTCACTAAAGTATTTTACCATAGAACCTAACTAGAGCAACACGTTTTCGAGACCCAAACTATATGGTTTTCTCACAAAGAATACACAGATACTTTCCTGGACTGTCGACCTTTCTGATAAATTGGGACAGAGCTACACTAATACAATCAAGTTCAATTACACTTTCTAACCATTACCATCCGAATTTGTTTTTACATTTCGCCTCTACATCTCTCGCCAAGTGAGAATCGTCCGTACGTTCAGTAATCCGTGACATTTTTGGGGTGTTTAACTACTTTAATTTTCTAGTTGTAAACAGTCACCATCAAAACTTCAGCGGATATGTTATCGCTAAGCTACGGCTGTTCTGATTTGATGAGCAGTCGGGTAACAACCAATGTAATCGCGCGTTGCAAATCGTAAGTTAAATCGTGTCTCAATCGAAGCTCCTCGGGTAATTCCGTCCTCGGGATGATACGTAAATTACCCGAGATGTTCAGATTGGTTGTCTACTCCAATCGGTTTTCCTCGGATAATTCTGTCCTCTCGACTTTCGCTTGTTGCCGCCGAGACAGTTTTTCTAATTGGATGAACAGTTGGGTAACAACCAATGAAATTGCACGTTACAAATCGTTCAGCTTGGTAAGTGGAATCGTGTTTATGACTACGCCAAACGGTGTTCCCCGGGGAATTCTGTCATCTAGTCGGTCGCTTGTCGCGCAACTGAGGAACTTAAATTCTTAGATTCCGCGGTGTCCGCTTCTCCACCCCTCCCCCCCCCCCCTAAAATTTTCTCCTCGAATTTACGCGAATTGCAGGAATGGTCCTTGGCCGACCCAAATCCGCGGAAATCCGCGTTTCCGCGGAAAAATCACACCCCTGCAAGATGGAGCAGAATAAAAAGTAGAAGTTGCAGATATGGAAGTATCAACAGTAGTAAATGCAGCTGCTCAAGTTGGAATATTAGAGTTGAAGTTGGAGAAGTGTAATTTATATTAGTCAAAGATGAAGAAGTATAAATAATATCCGTGATGAAGAGGAAGACGTAGTTGAAGAAGGAGAAAGGTAAATATTAGTAGTTGAATATGAAGTATAAATAATTCCAGTTGAAGAAGCAGTAGTATAAATAACAGCACCTGAAGATGGAATAGTATTCAGGCATGTCGATGTTAAGCAGAATGGCGAATAACAACGATTTGCAGCGTATTCGGAACGCCTCGATATGTTTTGGTAAAGAATAGGGAACAGATGTTGCCAACAGTTAACTGAAAAGACGTTCTTCCATTTTGCTTTTATCTTGAAATTAACATTTTCTATAATTACATTTTTTAGGATTTAACAACTATAACTAATGTTTGTTGTTGTTTATTGTTTTGTTTTATATGCATCGAGAGGAATGTGCTAACGTCACTACATGCAACGGTTAAGCAAACAGAAGTATTGCCAAAACACTCCCCGCTTTTTTTCATTGCCGCTCAAAAATTTCAATTTTCTTCACATACAGATGCGTCTAGAATTCAAAATACGTCATAGAATTTTTTGATAGAAATGGCAGAGAAGTTCCGAGCGACAGGCAACAGCGACACATCCGATTTGTTTTGTTCGTGTTTGTTTGTTTTTTAATCAGGAAATAAGAACAATAAACATAACATTTATTAATTGCATTTATTAATATTTCAACAGATCAAATTATAAACATTCTCATCAAAATAAAATAACATAAAATCATGTGACTTCCCTCACGAGGAAGAGGGCTGCCTATAAAGTTGTAGTGCGGTCAGTTATTGCGATGTGTTAGTTCGGTATCCCGGTATCTGAAAACGAATGAAAGGACAAATTGGTAAAAAGAAATCTTAAAAACGAATATGCGATGTCATTGGCGATAAAAGTACCGTCAAATGTTGTCGTTTAACTATATAAAATAATAACAATTCGACCGAGACCTTAAAACAAAACAAAAAACGTACCTACTAACAAACAGTCTGTCCGATTTTAACTCAGGCCTGTCATGCGACTATATCCCAAAATAGGTCAATATGAGTTAACTTTGCCGAAAAAAATATAGATAATAACTAGGGATGTAAGCGAACGTTCGAACGTATTTTAGCATTCAAACGTTCCGTACACAAAAATAAGATTCTTTTCCAAAGGAAACTTTAACCAATTTGGTTTGACTAAACTGAAATAACATAAATCGACGAAGGCCAGACTGTTTCTTGATCAAACGGTTATGTTTCAAACCTTAACTGTTTCACATTCACACCTGTTACCAGTTAAAATGCTTTTCACCACAGCCCTTAACGTGACATAGCAACTGGTTGCTTGCTCGCATACTGTACAACCCTGTAGACAAGTAATAACATGGAACCAGTCTGGTCAAAATGAGGTTCAGTGAATTTATATTTAGATCACGTGATTTGTTTATTACATACAATAAAATGGACTGAACACGCACCTGTTACACATTAATTAACTAAGCATGTTTTATTGTCTTGTCGGCTTATATATCATAATTGATATATTCTTATTATTATTATCTATTATTGTATTAATCACAGCAAAAGCAAATGTGCAGGCTGTTGCAAGGAAAAAGAAAATCTCAGAAGAATGCAATAAACTATATACGTATGTACTGTTTATTGGTATGTTGTCAATAAAACTAAAACTAATACTGCTAAGTAAAGTCATATAATGGTAGTATGCTTATTAATTAGTATTGAAAGTTATTAATGCCAAGTTAGGAGCAAGGTGGGGACAGAGGCAGGTATAGATAAGAAAATGACCGAACGCAGTATTCATTCTCAAATAGTCCATCTTCAAATGTTTCCCCTTGGAATTTCCATGTTTATTGGCCTTAAATCCTCTTACATTGTTATGGATTTGTATGTATTTTTACGTTTTTTTTGGAAATACTTTGTTAATACTCCAGACTCAACAAGACTTTTTATAAATATAAAAACCGTTCAAGATAACATCAACCCTTTGCATTCACGTATTGGCAAGTTGAAAGCAACAAATGAAGTTGCGGATCAGAAAGCTCCTTGTTGGGAGCTGTCAGATTAGGACCTACACTATTTGCTGCTTTTTTAATTTATCTTTTTTTTTTTAAATTATCTTACTACCTTTGAATGAAATGTTTACAAAAAAAGAAAGATTTTATCATTGGTTATTAACAAATGTTGGATTATATGGCTTAAATTATTTCAAACACATCGTATATAATTGGGCTTAGGTACATACCCGTGCTAATGCAAGCATTACATCTGCATTCGTCAATGCGAGCGATGTAGGCCACATTCTCGATGGCGTCTGGTCCGCAGACGACAGGTACCGGTACGACTTCTCCTGTGATTCCTATAACACAAATCATTTGTCATGCTATAAGGATCAAGTGAAAAAGTTTTTTTTAGAAATACACTACAATTTGTCAAATGTGTGATTATTCTTAATAATTAAATCAACAATGATGCGTTTTAAATGTGAAAGGAACGGAATGTTTTTTCGCCTTAATGTTTCATCCCAAAATTCCAACCATAATCATTATACTGTCGACGTACGGCGATTTCTTGAAGAATATATACGTGTCTGATGTCCCCTGAAACATCGCGTACGAAACGTAATATCCCGACACCGAACGTTCAACAACAACAACAACATAACAACAATCTTTTATATACATAGCATTATAATTAATTCACAACACCGTCGAACATATTTATACGGTCCATTCAAATATCCAGTTTAAAATCCATCTAATTCACTGAATCAATATTGGACCTTCGATTAAATTCATTTTCTTGGCAATTGTTTCATTTTAAAATAGTGATATATTACCTTGGCAACAGCGACAGTTATCTGCGGTGGGTGCGCCATTTGCTGACATCATGAGGATGGATGACGAGGTACTGTTTCCACAGGAGCCGGAGCAATAGTCAAACGTAACCGCCTCAACGGATACACAGTCACTGGCGGCGTCAAACAGGAACTCCGTCTTGCTGTATTTCTGGCATGTATCTGGAAAAGTGTCTCACCACGTGATTAAATGAATACTAGGAGATGTTTCGGTCTCGTTCTTTATGATTGAGTGATAATACAAAGTAAAGGTATGGGTACAAATTTTACAAGTGTCGCCTTACCATTTTAATTTTGGTTGAATTTACATGTATTAATAACAGACAAATATCTAGGGAACATACAAACGCCATACCACATGATGAATACTAGAACACTATTTCACTTTTTATAGCCAAATGAGCATACATATACCAATTTATTGGTTTACCTAAATTGATGCAGTTGAGTGAAAATGCATATTTACATTACTGGCGCGTTAACTGGAGAAATTAACATCATATGATTTATAAGACATGAATACAAGAATGATGTTTGTTTATTGGGTTTATCGTCCCACCAACAGTATTTCAGTTATCTGGAGACGGTGTCCACTTGAAGCAGATATAGTGCTGCCTTTACTGTGTATAGCATGCCGTGAACACCTGGCAAGATACCACACCCAGTCACATTATCCTGACACCGGCCAACAAGTCGTGGAACTACACTTATATTTGCTTAAGCGTTAGCAAGGGAGCTATACCACTACCATTTTTAACGACTTTAGTATGTCGCGGCCCGGGATAGAACCCGGGGCCTCCCGTACCTGGAGCCGACGCTCTACCGATTGCGCTACCAGGATCGGTATACAAGAATGAGTCTTTGCCAAAATAGTTACAGTGCATATACAGTGTTCATATTTCCGGAAGGTGTCTGGTGAGAGTGAACAGTCTTACTACGTGACTAAAACAGCATTACAATTCTGCGGTGCGCCTTCATTCCAAACTAAACATTCATCTGGGGTCTTTCTTAACCAATAATATTTGTACCTTACGGTCGCCATATTTACAAAGCGTCCGCGTGCTTTATAATAAGAATAATACAATCGGAACTTCTCGGGCAATTCCGTCCTCGAGACGATTCAACCAGAGCTCCTTGGGTAATGTCGTCCGGGACTAGTGAGTTATCCGAGGCGTTCCAATTGTAAATTATAATGTTCATTATTACAGAATGGCGGCTAAAAGAAAGAAAATCTTACCTGGTATGGCAACGCATATTGGGCAACATGTGTTCGGGACATCGTAGCTGAGCTCTTCGTTCTAAAAATGGGGATAAATTTTGCTAATTGAATATGCATTTTCAAATGAGTAAAAAAATGAATATTACGTTTATGTTTTGTAAATCAGGAAAATTTACCTTTAACAGTTAAATCACTTCATCGTAAGGCCTTTTAAAATTAACTACAACTTGATACATCTATATTTCGAAATCATGAAAATGTAATAAGAGTTCTGTTTTAATTGATATTATTATTATTATTATTATTATTTTTATTGACGTCATCATGACTTACCTCGGCACAGACAGGTATTTCGCATTTAGGATTGCAAACGCTCTGTCCATGTACGCATTCACAAGAGTAACAGTTGTCGTCTGGGTCATCGTAGATATCTCCAGGCTAAAACATGTATTTTAATTTTGTAAATTTATACTGTACAATATACATGTATATACATAGACGTATTTTTTTATTTCAAAAGAACTTCTAAGAACAAAAAGTAAAAAGTAACAGTGCACTTTAACCAATTCATCTAAATTTCATTTAATCCGTTACTGGATTTTGTTGGCTTTGAGCGAACATATAATAAATACAAATAACACCAAATAAAAAAATATGCAAACGTGGCTTAAACGCTTGAAAAACATAAGAATGTAAGATCTAATGATAGGTAAACAATGTGCTAAAAATAAAAAGAGAAATTCAGTTTTTGCTAATGATTGCAGATTTCATATTCATACAATATCAACTGTTTTGTATTTCATGCGCACGCTGTAATTACAAGTTGTGATAACGAGGAATCTCCTGCTTAAATAAAAATAAACCTAAGGTCTGTTCTGTTACAAATAAATTATTTTACTGGTAAGCAGACAAACCTGTTTAGCTTCTCCGTCGATATAACAGATGTTGCAGATGGTTTCGTTGACGCAAGTGCCGTCAACATCGACATACAAACCGTCCTCACACACGCAACCTTCTGATGGCGTGCCGCATTGCGTCGTGTTGAAGCCGGTACGTTCGTCACATGTTCGCTGGCAGAGGCTGTAGTTAGACCAAATCTGGTTCTCCAGGCAAGCTAGAAGAAAAGGTGGTGATGAATTAAGTCAGTAGGGTATTAGGATTAACAAGGAGTATGGAAAAAACAACATTACACTGACAAAATAACATTACGTCTTATGGTTGGAAAGAGCAGTCCCAAAATTTGGGAAATTGTATAGGTTAGAAGGGTGTTGAGATATAATTTGTGTACATATTGTTATTATAAACTGTATTTCTAGAGTGTCATGCACACGTACGGCATTCTCCAGCGTAGCACTCCGTGTACTCGGGTTCCAGGGTCGGGCAGTCTGGAGCCGAAGTGATCACAGTTCGTTCTCGGGCAGCCACTCCTTGACCGCAAGATGCTGCGCATGGTGTCCATTCGCTCCAGTCCGATAGCACACACGTCACTGTAGTAATAGAAAACAGTGTTAGTATTATATTTTATGCAAAATCATCACATCGAACGATGATTGCAAAAGGCGTTAAAACAGACATACTTTTAGTTTTCTGCTATCTTTTATATTAACTGGTATCAGAATGCATACATACTAAACGATCATTATCTGTGAATATTTCCATGTTCATGAAATTTTTCTAAACAAATAATGCATTATTGACTTCTACTATGCTCTCACCGTTGTTGCCAGCTGCACTGATGTTTTTTGTAATTGCAAGCTGTGCTGTTATCTTTGGCGTATAAGGTTCTTTAAAAGCACCAATACCTTGCCATACAGCTGCACATTTCTGTTCTTTCCAACAACATTATTTTCTACACGCTCAATGCTATTGCCTGAGCTGCACTATCGTTACTTTAAGACATCTAGCCGTTACTTATGTCATTAATGATGCTTTCTGCGCTTTTGTCTGCTGCAGTGATATTTTTGTAATTGCGAGCCGCAGTGTTTCTTTTGCCGTATACGGTTCTTACAAAATCAATACATTACCATACAGCTGCATATTTCTGTTATTTCCAGCTACATTTTTAACACCCACCTAGCTATTCCATAAGCTGCCTTGCCGTTATGTATGACATCTAGCCGTTACTTATGGCATTTATATTGCAAAAAATACGTATTTTAAGTTGGTGTACTTCTCTTTTGCAGCTGATCTGCCTGAAACTATTGCAACGTTTCACCTTCCTCTGTAAATGGTAACTTAAGAACTTTTTACTTTCACCAGGTGTTTTTTTTAATATCCCTGTGATTTTCCTTATTTTACTTACTGTTGCAATCTCCGTAGTTACAAACTCTAGTTTCTTCGAGCGTGTCGTTGCATACGACAGAGTCGGATGGTTCCACGTAACTTCTGTTTCTTGTCTGGTACCCGTCTCCGCATTCCTCAGAACAGTCGGACCATAGAGTGAAGGGTGTCAGCGTACAGCCTGCAAGGTTACATCATACAACATTTATCTATTCTAAATCCTAGGTTATATGATATTTCATAAAAGCATTCTTTCATATAGGTTACACGGTACTAAATAAGTGATGATTATCGGTTCCGTGACGATATAACATGGGTTTATATTTTATGCCAGGTTACACATATATGTTCGGTCTTTATTCTGAATTGTACAATACAGAGCGCAAGTGAATAACAAGTATCGAATACTCGTAATGAACGACTAACAAGAAAAAAAAATATAGCATCTAACACACAAAAACGGTAAATGAACAATTGTTACCTGTAAAAGTAAATTAACATTATTAAATTATAATTAACAATTAAGTAACATCATAAAATACTGTAAAAAATAAGAAGGTAAATCGGTTTTAATAAAAAATGAGATGTGAATAACTATACTCACAGGCGATACTAAGATTGCAGTCCTGGTTCTCCATGTTGCTGCCTGGGCATTCCAATCCACCACACTTGGGTAGTGGGTCGCTGCATGTTCTAGTCCTGAGTCGAGAGCCGCCATTGCAAGAGCTGCTACAGGTGGACCACTCTGACCACGCGGCCCAGTTGCCGTCCTCTGAAGTAAGACCAGAAACTCCATGTAGTTAGAGAGACGATGTTGCTTATTTTTAACATTACAGGGCAGTCAAATGACTTTAGGACATATCCATATGTAAAAGAGTATCCTTTACGCTTTAATTATGCCAAAAGTAACAAACGTGTCCATACCGCTTTAATTGTCAAAAATAATAAGCGTGCTTATGTCGCTTTAAATATGTCAGCGTTCCAGACGGCTTTTAATATGCCAGAAGTTACAAGCGTTCCAAACCGCTGTAAATATGTCAAAAGTTACAAGCGTTCCAGACCGCTGTAAATATGTCAAATGTTACAAGTGTTCCAGACCGCTTGTAAATATGTCAAAAGTTACAAGTGTTCCAGACCGCTGAAAATATGTCAAAAGTTACACACGTTCCAGACCGCTGTAAATTTGTCAAAAGTTACAAGCGTTCCCAGACCGCTGTAAATTTGTCAAAAGTTACAAGTGTTCCAGACCGCTGTAAATTTATCAAAAGTTACAAGTGTCCCAGACCGCTGTAAATTTCTCAAAAGTTACACTCGTTCCAGACCGCTTTAAATACGTCAAAAGTGACAAGTGTTCCAGACCGCTGTAAATTTGTCAAAAGTTACACACGTTCCAGACCGCTGTAAATTTGTCAAACGTTACAAGCGTTCCAGACCGCTGTAAATTTGTCAAAAGTAACAAGCATTCCAGACCGCTGTAAATTTGTCAAAAGTTACACACGTTCCAGACCGCTTTAAATACGTCAAAAGTTACAAGTGTTCCAGACCGCTGTAAATATGTCAAAAATTACAGGCGTTCCAGACGGCTTCAAATATGTCAACAACAGCAAAAGTTACATGCCTCTTTAAACACAGAATACATACCCACAGCAAAGGTGTCATTCGTACAATACTTGTCACTTTCGATGGTGCAATAACTGGAAAGAGACGACACAATATATACAGAAACAGTTATCGATAATAGCAACATTGTCTTCATATAGCACGGTTTAGGACAAGAAGCCCGTTACGATCTTTTTACGAATATTTTTAAAAAGATTTAATATTTGACAAGTGCATAAGTAATTGGAAAAAGATAATAAAATATAGAAAAACTCATATCTTAAAAAAAGTATTAAATACTTATCTTAACAAAGCATGTTCCATGAAGTTTTATTTACCATTTTTCGCAGAAGTTGTCCGAGATGAGCTCGCCATATTCGTATCCAATACCATCCACAACACATCCAGGTGGGCAAGTTCCCAGAATGCAAGTTTCAGAATCCACGGTACTTCCGCAGTTTATGCCATTCAACTGATCTCTGTAAGGAATGATACGCATATGTCTAGCTAGTAAATATTTTGTACTACAATTGCGACGCATTTAAATTACAAGTTTATATCAGACTTGATATATTTTGCACTTTCTTTTACTTCTCCGAAACACTGTAAACAACATTATTTAAAGATCGATGATTTTTTCGTGGAACGAAATCGACAAGAGCTTCCATCTATTATTCCCTAATAGTGTAAATGTGTGTGTGTTCTGAATAAAAAAAAATCTAAAACAGCCACTGACCTGTATCTGTTCCTTGTGCCCTCTCCGCAAGTGGCGCTACAGTCACCCCAGCTGGTCCATTCGTCCCAATCACAACCTGCGTTACGTGATCTCATTAGCATATACGTGTGTTTCAACCCAAATACATGAATGTTTAAATAATGTTATCTTTTCTGCATAAAAGTAAAAAAAAACGTATAATTGCAACGTCAAGCATATTTTTTAATATAGTGAGATATAGTGTTCCGGTTTGACCAGGGCCCGGTCTTTGTGACTGGTCCGCCATGACCGTACAGCATTGGGAGGATTTGTTTGAGTACATTAGGTAGATGTATTATCTTAAATATATGTTTAAGCATTACCAAACTTAAATGATATACATTTTTAAAACTTAATTAATGGTGGTATCCTGCATTTTTCTTTATTCGAATACATGTAGATAAATAAATTAAAATAAAATAAAACAAACAAACAAAAACTCAATGTACCAAATTATGACCCGTATTTTAACAGGGTTATGGAAGTCCGCAAAACAAACTTTCCCCGTGTGCAAATTACAGTAAGCATTCCATATATAGGCGTCGCGCTTCAGCGCGTCGCCAAAGAGCTTGTTATGCTCAAACAACACTCTATTTTCATTCGTCCACGAAAAGACTCCCCACAAATTTTACACATTCACATTCTTGTAAGATTAATACTGACAACTCATAATATTTAATATATACTACATATTTGTAAACTTATACATCTTATACATATATATAAAATACTTATAATATAAAAATAGCGAACAGATTAAAATGTGAATATTGATGCAGTTATACTTACATTCAGGGTCGACGGTGCATACAAGGGATCCATTTGTAGAGCATTCGCTGCAAAAAATACAAACTCCTCAATGTGTGAGCTCAGAGACAAAACACGTGCATATGGTATTACCTATCCGTATACCAACACGTGTGTAAAGGCGGACATAAATCTGCATTGAACTCACATGCATTATCCAATTTTAAATAATATGGTAATTATGTCGTTTTATAGATTATATGACCAAACATCTCATTCCAAAGTTAATAACTTATAACAAGTTAGAAGAAGTAACAACACATATAGAAGACAGTAAAGAGGAAATAGTTCAGGATCGACAAATTCAGTATGTGAAAAATCATTTTCATTGTAGTCGATCCTTTTTACCGATTGACCGTTCCAAGGTGCAACTGTTGGGTTTGCTCTTGTTTGTTTATTAACTAATTACAGAGTTGTTCTTTTAAATTTGGCTTGCATGTGAATACACTTGTCCTGTGCCTTTTCAAATGTTGGTATATGTTGCAATGCTCTGAGGACTTGATCATATTTCCTTATTCGAAGTTACCATAAGGTCGCTTAATCATTTTATGAAGAATAAGTCATCTGGCAACCCTTGGATTCATGCATCCAAGGCACCGTCATGTGTTCTACAAGTGTTTACATAACAATCCAGTAGGTCAAGCATGAAAAGTCTAGTTACTCACCAAGTTTCGCATGGCGAGTCCGTTGGGTTGTATGGGAATCCAGGCCAGACTGCTTGACCGTCTGGGGTGAAGCATGGACATGTGTTCTGTAGGATGCATGTGCCGTCCAAAGACTCGACATAGCCGTCTGGACATGTACATCCGGGTTCACAAGCCTCCAGTGGTGTACAGTAACCGTCCAAACGGAAGTCTTCGCAAGTCTGTGGGCAAGTAAAGGCACAGTCCGACCATACCTTACCATCTGTGCAATTGGCTTCTGAAAATTGCATTAAAGTAAAATGTATTTAACTGTAATGATCTACAATATGAATAGTGGACAATGGAAATATGCTAATCATCTCCTTTGTCCGTTATGTTGCGAGTGTAGTCCATTCGTGCGTGGTCTCTTAGAGTTGGAATCATCGGATTTTACCGCTGATACTTTTGAAGATGTTGTATTTACAAATTTTAAAATTTTAATTTTGCATAATTGTAAATGATAAGTGCCACCTTCATATATAAAAAAAATCAGAAAACTTGTAACGAAAATCAGACAAACTGCCATATATTAAGCAAGTTTAAATGGAGTTTATTGTGAAATTTTAATTTTTCAAGTAACATGTTCAGTTATTTTCTCCCAGAATCAGAATAAGAGTTCAATGAAAATTTGATTTCAGATTGACAAATCAGAAGGCTGCTTTAAAATTGAATAAATATTTTAAAATATTTTAGATATAAAGATATTATATTAATATTGTGGTGGTGGTGATGGCGGTGCTGCTGCTGCTGCTGATGATGATGATGATGATGATGATGATAATGATGGAAAACTCACCTGGTTCCTCGCAAGACTCTCCGCATGGTTCGGTCTCAATCGGATCTCCCACACAACCGCTTTCTGAGGTGGAACATTCCCTGATTCGAGTCCTGCTTCCTACCTCACATGGTTCCGTTGCGGTACAAGTCCATTCGGACCATGGGCTCCATTCTTCAGTCACTGAAACATAAAAAGTTACTTCTGAATGCACGTTGTCGTATGAGGTCACGAATTGATAGACATTGTTTTCCTACATGTAATCATCACACATCACACATCAGCTCCCACGCCAACACTATCCACACTCATCGCTTGGGTTCGAGTAACGGCTAATGCGAGGACATTTAATAGGGACAACTTTTCCAACTGACCTTCGGAACGCTAGTGGTTCTGTGCAATCGTCTATGTGTTGGTCTTTCTCCACAAGGTATAACTGAACGTCGCCAGTATGTTCCGAAGTTATGTGTGTGCGTGCGTGCGAATGTGCGCGTGTACGTGCGCATGTGTTTGCGTGTGTGTGAGGTGTTATCAAAACAATCCAAACAATCTACCTGGGCATAAATCGGTGCCACAGTCCTCAACTTCTGTCCTTGGCTCGGTGCAGGTCTGGATATTTTCTGTGGATACCAAGCTTCGCGTCCTTGACCTTTGTCCTACATCGCAAGATTTTGTGCACGGGGACCATTCAGACCACGCGGAGTAAGTGCAATCTGGAATAATTGAAAATATAAAACTTGCTGTCAGGTGCATATATAACACGCTGTTCAACGGAGCTGGCACGCGGATTTTTTTCTAATAAGTGCAATCTGGTGTAAATTTAAACTGCACATCTTAAATTGGAAATGTCACCTATATGTCGATGTGTCAACGAAAGGCAATCCGAAATATGTTTTTTTCATAAGGTAAAGAATCTATAAAAAAAAACAGTAGTAAGCTGAACATTGTTTACTTTGTATTGAAACAAAATGTTTTCGTGCGTTTGTTATAAAAATATTTATTTACTCTATTTCAGTGTATGTATTTTTGTTACATTTGTTTGTAGACAGAATAGAGTTGCCGCTGATTTAAGTTAAAATAATCTTCCGTTGATTTGTCTAAATTGATTACAGTTTAATTAAATGACTGAAGTGTCCTTCCTTCTTGAGCTAGACATACCCATCATTTAATTTTATAAGTTTGATAACAAGTTTTCTCTATAGTGTTTTAGATCGCACTAAAGTTTCTATTTAAACATAACTGGAATGGACGATTCAAAGAAAAGCGCCGCTGTATTCTTAAGACATGATAAGGATGATGAAAGATTGATTATTTCGTTAAACTCATCATGTCATGGCTAATGGTTATCAGTTCAAGATAAATACATTTTAGCAAGAGTACTTACTGACACAGGATGTGGCATTGCATTCAAAGCTTCCTTCGGCGCACGTGCTGTTATAAAAAAAAAGAGATAAAAAATGTAGCAAAAACCAACAAAAAAATCCCAATTCATTAACAATTATTTTTAAAAAAAATAATAAAACTGTACATGTAAGTTTACACTATAAATGTAGAGGTTGGAATTCCATAATCCCGGCTTAAAGGCATCTCGGAAGGAATGTGGTATCCCACTGAGCCAAGCCCCCACATGCTATGACCAGACCTGCTAATTGCTGGTCATCACTGCAGGGAGTCTTTAGCCAACATAGTACTAATCTGTCACAGTAATACCTCTGATGGGTTAATGCAAAACTAAATTACCTGCTAGTATGGATGTGAGACAGTAGGCTAGTTTTACACAAAGCCACAAACATTATTTTTGGTGATAATGTGGGTTGTTTACTATATGATCCCTTACAAATTCTTTATTGCATTAATTACTAGGTGTCAATTTTGTAACTGCAAGATTATGTATTTATTTCCTAGCTAAATATTTAATTTTGAAAATACATGAGAGATACAAGTTTTAGTATTCAAAATGACTCTGAAGGACATTATTCTGACAATGAATGACTTTTTAAATTGCTTTTGTTAGAAACCTTTCGTTACATTTTACAAATCAAAATAAAATATAACTTTAAATATATATGAGAACTCAAAGAATGAGAGAAATAACAAAATGTATAAGAAATAACAAAATCAACCAACAAAGTAAGAAAGAAAACAAATAAAGATTTATATATATATATATATATATATTGGATTGCGTAATTGGTATATTCACAACTGTTTCCTTTACAAACTGTGAATGACTATGTACAACCCCCATACATACACTTGGATCTTGAACAATACCTGTGTGACAGACACATCGTTACAGACTGTGGCAGCATGGCTTATCAGAAAACAAATGCCCTCACATGCTGGGTGGGGCAATAAATGGGGTGGGGTCACTTATATAAGGCTTTTGAGATGCCTTTAAGCACCCCGACTGACCGTTCCAATGGCCGTAACTGTTGGATTGTTTCTCTGTGCGTAATGTCGCATCTCAGTGTCTCTTTATCTTATGTTTCCATTACTTTGCATGCATTAACATATGTATAGTGCTAGTTAAAATATAATGCATGTTAATATTGTTGTGAAACATCGTCGTATAACTTAATTTATTCCAATTACGAAAAATGATCACTGGTCTACTTAACTGTTGTCTGACGTTTGATATTTTCCATTTGATTTTTTTTAAAAAGCGATCGATTCCATTTTAAGAAAAAATGAATATATTATATACATTAAGTCTTCATTATCTTGATTACGGATAAGGCAATATCTGTAATTCATACCCGTCGCTCGATCGGTACAATTCAGGCAAACAACCACAAAAAAATCTTTAAACAACAAATTTAAAAAGAAAATCAATGACAAACGCACATAGCACATGACTACATAATTAAGGATAGCTTTTGCCTTATAATGTATTTCGTTTGGCTGAAAAAATTATCTTAAGAGAAATAAATAGGGAGTTTTAAATCATGTCAAAGTATAGCGAAGTATATGCACACATGCGAAATGTGACCTCTTAAAGGGGAAAGAAACAAGTGATCAAGTTGATCAATCGGAACTCTTCGAGTAATTCCGTCCTCGGGACAATCATCCCTCGGATGTATCTGGCGCAATGATACTCACAGAAATAACGATCCTTTAGTTCGCCAGAATTCGGAAGAATATGCCAAAAATTTAGTTCGAACAAAACATGAACAATTGCCTCGTTTGAGAGCTGTTTTGTTTGCCGCGATGGGTAAATTAAACTTGGATGATTTAAATTTGAAGCAGCCACAAATTGAAGTTTTACAGGCATCGTACTATTGTGAGCTGTCATCCAAGCTGCCACCTTTGTTTTAACGTCTGTCACAAAAGCAGTCCCATTTAGGGAAATGGCCGAGGTGATCCGACTACCTACATACATCCGGGAGATGATGCGATGTTGTAACTCTTGAAATAAAAGTAATGCATCTACATTTCCTAAAATCAAACTTTGAATTAAAATCATTTCTCACCATTCGTTGCAATCTACGTAAATTGTTGCGTCACTGCCCACATGATCTCCCAATCGGACCAACTCGGCTTCGTCCGTAGGCCCATCGATACCATCCTTTTCCATCCAACCGATTACCTCGGAAGGCTGATAACCAAACTGTGACTCGAATGACGTCATGTCGAAGGTACATTCGCATGGTGATTCGTTACATGTGATTTCTTCCTGAGCCGGTCCTAAACATCCGGTTTGGCCTGGAAGTGGTTCTGGATTGCTGCATTCTCTGGAGACAGAAAGCATTCCTCGGTTATTATAGTGGGGTCATTAAACATGTATAGTATACATATTTCGAGGCATTGCATAAATTGATATTGTCGCTTTAAACCAATTGTGGTAAAAATGAAGCGGTGGTGGATTTATGATTAATGGACTGTCTAAGATGTGTTCTGACAAAATCTAAGTTTATACATTTTAAATGCTTATAAAATTAAATCTATATTATATACATATATTCTGTAGCTGCATGATATGTAAAATGATTCGTACGTAAATGAGGAGGAAAATTGACTCACCTGTATCGAACTTGAACTCCCTCACCACACAGCACGTCACAAACTGACCATGGAGTCCAATCGGTCCATCCAGGTGTCGCTGCAATTAGGTAATCAGGCGGTAATTTCACGTTGACACATAATCCGTTTTGTGTAACAAGTAGTCCATGCGTGTTGTCAACGAATAGCTTTGTGTTGCCATGTATTTATAATCGATTGGAAAACAAATTCTTTTAACTAATATTATTTAATCTCGACTGCCTAGTTCCTGGACAGAATCACTACTCAGATACTCACCTGAGTACCTGGGGTAATGTGCAGTAAAGCGCGTTGCTCAAGGACTATGATTGCGTGGTCGGTTTCGAGGTTTGAACCTGTGACCTTCCGATCTGAGTCCAAAATCTTAAACCACTAGACCACGGACGTTTTATCTTTATAATAGATCAAATAAAATCTGATTGGTCGTTTTTAATTTTCTCACTTAATTTGACCAATCATATACCCTAGAATGGTTTTGATTGCAAACTAAACATCAACAATAAGTCTGAAGTTCTTACTTGGGCACTGCTGAAGGACACATTCGCGTGTCTCTGAGCTCACTCCATCACAGGGGTTGTCGCCAAGGTAGCTAGTAGCGTCACATTCTCTGAATCGTGTCTGTATTCCTACGCCGCAGGTGACTGTGCAATCGCCCCACGGTGACCAGGCTGTCCATCCTGTGGGCGTTGTGCTAATTGACAACGTGCTGATAGAGGTTGCTCCCGTAGACAATGTGACAAAAACTGATGTTGAGACCGGAATAGACGTTGTAGTTGCTGTAAAAACAATACATATCTCGTTTAATTAAGCTCTCAATTAAACTGAAAATAAGTGACGCCTTATTGCAAAACACTGTAATGAACGGGGCACGGTTCAAATATATGTTTATGCAATTCGCGCTTCACTATTGATACCGGGATGACAATACATCCCATGAAATTAATTACAGTACTGAAAGCTCATTGTAAACAACGGTATGTATCGAAGAAATATAATTGCATTTCTATGAATTACAATGTGCAACCTGAATTTTGTGAGCTTATTTCAACCGACGAAATATGGCCACATTGTTGGTAGCAGCAGAACTATTCAGACAAGCACATGGACATTTACATGGACAACACAAGACAAGGACAAATCCTAGAAACAACTAGTACACTATAATATCAGCGTTAACTTAATTAACTACCGACTGTTACAGCTACATACATACCTAAATTGCTACATACCTACATAAACATACCAAAAATCGGCATCTTCAATGAGACATATATATTCTTATGTGGTTGGTATAATGCCATTAGCACATAATTGTGAGAGAGAAAACAACAACACTTTTTTATTACTTTATGCACTATTCAAATGTAGTGATTGTTTGTTTGTTTTTCTTTAGTTATACAGTTTACTTTTTGATTAAAATATCAAGCGGTATAAAGTAAATGTCATAACTACGTTTACGATACTGTTCGAAAAAAATCTTATGTATATTACAAAAGAAAAACGTCAATCGGAATTCCTTGACGGCGACTTTGTCATTAAGTTTTATGACGAAATCATTCGAGAAGTTCCGATTGTAAAAACGTCTCCCTACTGAGTGAAAAATGATTTTTACATATGCTCGATGATCAAATAGAAAAAAAATCCAATCTTTAAGGTTACTCTAGGTTAAAATGTAAACAAATGTTTCTTACCTGTGCTTCGAAGAAGAAAAACATAAAAAATATTACCCAACTGGTTCTACAATACAGCTTTTTGTTAATGGTCTAGTTTGTGATTTGTCGATCTGTGACCTGCTGAATGTTCTGTCTGTCTACATCGTCTTCCTTCTCATCCGCCTATCTAACCTCTGTATAAAGAAGGACAAAAAAGTTAAGAGGTGCTAAAATTGGTGTCGCTTATAATCACTTGCTTGCAAACCCAACTCGAGTAAATTTAACTGGAGATGTCGACAAAAATATGCATACTGTGAGTTATGAGAACACAATTTGAAACAAATAATATGTAGACAGAGTTTAAAATTAAATATTTATAAGTTATGCTTTTGTCAACTTTGACGAGTCAATATCGTCTGCTTCAAACCATAAAATGACGTCATACGATGCTTCTTGTAAAAAATGCACGATGCCTATATTTAAAACAAAATCTGTGACTGCAAAAATTGCCGCGATATTAGAGTAGACTCTCTTGAAAGCACCTGCCATTAGTAAGGATGACTTGACTAAATAAAGTTTTTTTAAATTGAAATATGTGCCACATAGTCTGTGGATTTAAACTTAAATCACTATGTATGACGCACAAAAGGTAAGTTTTCTTCTATATTTAAAATTAATTTCTAAAAAATGAATTAAGTACCGCGGTATTACAGAACACCGCCCTACACCACATTTGACGCAATATGACACGAATAAAAAACAACAACGAAGGGTTTTAACTCCTCCTAAACTACTGTATTTTTATCACAGGCTGTTGCGTCCCTTAAATTCGTACAATTCGTACAATAAGTTTTGAAGTCCAATAGCGGCATGGAATTTATGTATCAAAAAAGTAGTCCCTACGGGTGGTTTTTGATAAAGCATTTTCATTACACTCGGCTTCATATATCTAATTTAATGTCCGAAGTAATGGTACAATAAAAGGACTAGTTATCATAACACACTCGTTAAAGTCATAAATAGCTTCGGAATTGACCTTTTTCTTTCGCCAAATACGGTGTGTTAGTTTATAAAAATGTAAGTATAAAGATTAAATTTTATTTTACTGATTCCCCTGCTGGTTCGTGTATGGATTTGCACGCACGCAACCTGTGTTCATTAAGCATAGACGTCAGCAAAATGATATTTAAGCCTTAAAAGAATAATTTAAACACACACACACACACACACACACACACACACACACACACACACACACACACACACACACACACACACACACACACACAAGCACACACACACACACACACAAGCACACACACAGAAAACATGTTATAACGCTATTAATTCTCCCAAACTTAATGCAGTTAAAATGTTTTATGGAAAATTCGTCAGTATGTAATAGGTAACCTGTGTTTTGAAAATTCAATAAGGATTTAACTAAGTTTCGCCTTTGTAATTAAAGAACACACATGATTTACTTTTAAACATACTACTGGGATCATTTATATATCGAATTCACTATTTCTGAGAACGCCTACGGCTTTTGCATCATGATGGAAAAAAAGTAATTAAAGTATTACATTGTGTTGCGTAGCAAAGTATTTTTAAGCTAAGTTTCTTGTATTTTTTAAACACTCGTTTACTCTTAATAGTCATTGTATCAGTATGTCTGTAAGAAAGGATGGTAGAACGTAAAATCAAACATAAAATTGTTTTTGTAGAAAAAAAACACCCTCAAAGACAAAACTTTCAAAGACATAACTGTTACATTCGAAATAAATAAATAAATAGTGAAGGATATTCGTCGCTGCCATTTTATATCTTCTCTACATAAAATTCGTAGATTTAGTAAACCCTATTCTCTGAAGAAACCGCGTATAAAACAGCAATAAACCTACCTCATTTTTGTACCAAATCCAAGTATTTCGGCTGCAAAACTGTGAATGCCGTAGCAATACATCTACACAGCACTGCAACAATGAAGCAAATATGTCGTTCCCGCTTTATATACTCTCCAGATGACGAGCTGGTTACATAGCCAGAACTCCGGGCCGGATAACAGCTGGAGCAGTATTTCCTTTGCTGGACAGTTAGCCGCTTTGTGTTCGATTGTTTATGGCAATTGCTTGAAAGGGAGTTTCCTTTTCACTCGCGACATATGTCGGTTTATAAGACTGCGAGTCAAACACCAGAACAACAGAAAACGTCAAACGCATAATATCAGACGTCAACATCAATGATTTACTGTATTCACGCGCATTGTTTATCCTAGTTCCCGAAAATATTTCGCCCCCCTTTGTTAAATGTGAAACTGCTTTTAAGACAAAATAGCTGATACATGGGAAAATGCGTTCTTACTTCTTTTTGTAACAATCGTTACACTATTTTGTGGAAAACAACAACAACATTAACTTACTTTGAATGTTACTTTCGAGAAAAAATATCTATCTGAAAAATCAAAGAAATAAAACGTTCTTTTTTAAATGATAGTTTCAGTCCCTTTTTAATTTGATGTAACAGTAGTAGTAGTAGAAGTAGCAGCAGCAGCAGTAGTGGTAGCAGCAGCAGCAGTTGTAGTAATAGTAGTAGTAGTAAGGAGTTGTGCTAGCAGTAGTGGTGGAGGTAGTAGTATTAGTGGTAAAACACAACTATATATAAATAGATTACTCATATCTGTAACACCGCGCGGATTGTCGTCTAAACACCACATTTTTTGTTTTCCAAGTCTTTTTTGAAGCTAGTATAAAGAATATCATTCCTTCTCGTTTTACATAGATTTGCTTATAACATTTTTTAATTTAATTAAATTTAATTTAATTAATTTGACAACTCTAAAACAAGACAGTACAAAAGACCCTACATCATTAAAAATAATGAAAATAGCGGAACAGTACAAATTGGTAAAGTATCCATGTCGAACAGACACCACGTGATATTTGATGTCATTTTTATAAAACACACATAAAATGGTATTTTCAAGTTTGCGTAAATTTATTTAGCATGTTAAATGTTTATTTTACTTTTTATTATAATTTCTTTGTATCTGAGTTTATATGAACTGTCGTTAACATGCTGGTTTATTTTCAATGGATTAATAATAATTAGTTCAATATAATAGGGTCAATACTGTTCAGCTCTGTTTTCCATTTTCCTTGGATTTTGCTATGTTTAATAGATATCGAGTGATTACGAATATAAGGTTTCTTTGATCCTAATCGGATTCACTCAGATTGATTGGCAGTTGGACAATACATCACGTGACTAGGGCAGTTATCACTAACCGCGCAAACCGCTTTGATAAACGCGCTTGGAGTAACGCGCCAAAGTGTGATCAACACATTCCAAAACAGATTATACCCGTACATAAACCAGGTCCAACACCGATTCCAGTCAAACATTCTTGTTGTCTTAAGTGCAAAGTATCACAACAATAAACATATATGTAACTGCGCATTGCATTATTGCATGTTTTGGGTTTGACTTATTAGTTGAATTTCTCTAGTGTTTTTATTCATAAGCTTGAGCACCGTTTTCAGAGAAAGGACTGAAATGACGATAAAAATGGAGGTCGTAAAGGATTTGGAGAAGCAACTTACAAATTTAAGGTTAGTTTTATACTTATTTTAAAGCTAAGTAGTTAAATTTAATGTAAAAATACAGATATTATTATTTCCTTTACCCTCCATCAACATCATATTAAAAACAACAAATCTACATTGCAATTAATAAATAATATTATTAACGAATAGTAAATAGTTTTTTTTACATTTTATTATATATTAATTTAATTTAAATTATTCCATGTTTATTATTCCATTCCATTTTTTTTTTTTTACAAATTATAATTATATCATTTGTTTCACAATGTGTTGCCAATAAATATACTTAAATAATGAATATAATGAATCACACGAATTTCACATTTATCCTTTAATTATCATAACTGTAATATGCCTACATTTTATAATAATCTACTATAATTTCCTTTTCAGATCCAAGATAACATTTCTGCTTTCGAATATTGTTCGGATGAGGGGATCAAATAATCAACGTAACATGACCAGTGAAGTCCATTCGACAGGTATGGATGAACAAATAATTGCGGCGGGGTGTTCCCACTTTGTTAATTTTGCTGTGTGTTAGCTTGTAATAACAAAAAAAAAAACATACACATTAAAATGATCTATAAAATTTGTTGTAATAAATACAATCAAACATAGCGGATACTTTCTCGATGAGGCTGAGGTGATATTCTGTGTGATCACCGATACTCTTAATTCGTATAGGTAAGTCCAAAACAAAGTTGGCGCAAGTGGGAAGAACTATTGCGACTTATTCTCTCCACACTGACTGAATAACGGCAAAAGGATATTTACACCCCAGTATAAAAGACCTGTTTATATAGCGAAAAAAAAACAACAACAACAGACCCAGCAACACATAGGACATGTTTGTGCTCATATTTTGTTGTGTGTTAGCTTGTACTACTAGCTGTGTAGTCTCAAAGGAGCGAGTATAAGGAGTTATTTATAGAAACACCCTTTCTTGTCGTCTTACCTCGACCGCTCGAGGTGCTTTAGTTTATATTGATCACAAAGGGACAATTTTTATATTGTCACAATAACATAAACGATGACCGAGACATGAACAAAACATGCTTTTTGCATTTACTGCGTTAGATAGTTTAACTGCTTTATGCTAATGCAGCCGATACAACAACGTTAAACTATTTCTAGCGCTAGAAAAATAGTATCGACCATGATTTGATGTCAAAAAAGTCTTTGTGCAGAGTCATAAAATGTCATTTTTCTATTCCAGAACCAGACCAGCCCTACCAGCAGGAAACACTTGGTACATTGGAAGGAAAAACGACAGTGAGTATAATCAGAAATACAGTACTAACGGAATCGCCAATCGAATCCTACAGCACAGCAGACGGTTCATCTGCTGACAGTACAACAAAGCCCCATGGCATAAACAATGATCAGAATGCTGATATCCTTACTTTGAACGTCTCGGACAACATTAATGACGAAACGTTTCTGAGCGACAAAAATTATTCGTGTGTTCGAGAAACCAACATTGCATCAAATGATGGGATTGTCGCTGGTAATAGTTGCAAGTTTCTCCAAGATAACAGCGACAGTGGTGAGTGTAATAGCATATCAAGTGATGAAGAAAGTGAACATAATGAATATCATTTGAATACCCAGGACGATAGTGAAAGCAGCGAGGATGACGATATCAGTAGTAGCGATGAAGAAAGGGACACTACTGACGACAATCAAAACATCGTAGAAGACGGTTTCCAGACTCCGCAATACAAACCGCTGAATATAAAACCAATTGAAAGAAAATACAGAGTAGAAGGAGACTTAAGAATGGCTGTTATACTGACTGAAGCACGTAAAAGGCTTTGGAGAAGCACAACCGAAATATAGAAAAGCATCGATATCGAAGTGTCATAAGGAAATTTTACTGTTGGTATGCCTCTCGTGCCTTTTGCTACGTGCTTCTGCCTTCGCCCAGAAGGACCGTATTATTTTCATGATGTAACAACTTTCTCACACAATTTCGGCAAATTGCTCTTTTCATTGTTTGTGTGCTTGAAAAAAGACACGTCGAAAATTTGAGTGAGCGTTATTAGAAAAAAATAATATAGCTATTTCTACAGTTCCCTATGGAACAATTTACAACACATTATTTTTATATACATATATACAAGCTTTACATTGTAAAAAACTGTCTCAGTAATTGTAAATAAGTAATTACAAGCCTAATGTTGTAATTTATTTATTTTGAAAAAAATATTAAAAAATATATCTAAAATATATGCCATCGCCTTTTATATATAAAACAAAACGCCGAACGACCCGAAAAGTTTCCCGACCTGTATCAGTATTAGTTCATTATGATCATGATGTCTGGCTTTATTGAGAAAAAAACAACATCAGTATAATAAATTTGTTTAATCTCTCAAACCTTAATATATTAAAACAGAAACGCGAATATAACCGTGGCTTCATTCACTGTACTTGTAGTTACAGTTGGAGAACAGAGTACCTGTAAATTTTCACGTTGTTAAAGCCGACACACAAGATAAAAAAAATTGCTACATGTGATCAAGCTTGTGTACATTAAGAACTGTTGTAAACCACAACGCATTTATAATTAAAATGTAATTGGGACAATACGTTTACGGACCCAATATGACAAACGATGTTAATTAATGTCATTGGGTTGGAAAAACCAAACGTGCTTTAACGAACTAATACAACCGTTAAAATCGCCATCAGGTTAACGAATAATCAAACTCCGCATGCGCAAAAATACGCCATCTGCATGTTTTTGTCTCGAATAGAACAATAATTTTCCTAAACTGACTTCATATTTGTAATAGATATGAAGTGGTTATCAAGCGTTTGAGTGTCATGCAAATGCGATATATTGCGACTATATAGCGCCTTTAAGGGTAATAGCATGTAAACCAATCATGAGTATTGACATTAATTTGAAGCAACAAGTTTAATACGAAATAACCCAAATAAGTAAAGGTTAAATATTTTGTATACTGTACTCAATATGTTAATTAGATTTATATTGTATAAATCCTGTAGATACATGCCATATGTACACACGATTAATACGTTATAAATCTATTTAAATGAAATTAATTGCAATTTTGAGTTGCAATTGAAATAAGAAAGTTATATATATGACTTTATTATTTCAATTGCAACTAAAAATTGCAATTATATATATGCATAGTTTCGGATCAGCAACTATGTATAGATGTATTAATTAAGGTGTGGCCAATGAGATAATCAATGAAACTTGATTGAAATTTGATATTTAGGTGTTATAATATTTTAATAATTGTATGCCATTTATGTGGATTCGAATTCCATCAAAATTCATGCAACGTAGTATATATCTTAACAAAGCAAAACTGCACCGACAAAGAGACAAGACCAGCGTAATACATAATAAAAAATACCCGTTATACAATGTAGGACGAGTGTTATTATAGTTAATAGTGTATGTACATCTTAAATAAACCGCAACATTATATTATTTTAAAAAAACCCGAATATACACAGACTCGGGTCTGACCGAAAAAGTCAACACAAAACGTTTTAACCTTGCAGGAAAACAATCACAGAAATGGTTGATTTACTTTTCTTGATTTTGCCTTTACATAAAAACCATTTGTTAGAGTTTGTTGATTTAACTTGAAGATATTCTTGAAGAAAAAATGCGTATATGCCATTGACTTTATTCGTGTATATAATATCGTGTGTCTATGGTAATCAGCAAATTATTAAAATAGAAACGATCCGGTTGTGTGGCTTTAACTTGGACTCAAGCAAGACCGTTATGAATTCATTTTGACCGTTAACTTCGTTTAACTTTGTATGTCGAAGTCATATATGGGCATTCATAAAATAATAGTAATATTATCTCATTGTTATTCCAAAGAGAGTAGCTTTGTATAAAAAGAGAGCATATTAGGCAATCATTATTTTGACACGAGAGCGTGTGGAAATGATTCTATGATTTTGTTTTGTCTGGAACCACAGGGAATAAGAATCATTTGTGTATATATATTAAACCTTTTAGCAAAACCGGCCGCAATAGCTGAGGTCGTAAAGGGTCGGCTTGCGGATCGGGAGGCCGTGGGTTCAAACCCCGGTCGGGTCAAACCAAAGACTTTAAAGTTGGTAGTAGTGGCTTCCCTCCTAACGCTCAGGGCTAAGGGACCAGCATTACGCCGGTGTCAGTATAATGGACCAGCCGGGTTCAGTCCCTGGGCACCTCATAAGTGCCCCTGTGCTATAGTGATAAAAATGTCGCTGCACAGTATCGGCAAAAATGCGGGCTAATCCCATCCCTTTTAGCAATGACAATGGATTTCAGTTTTAGAACACAGTTTACGCGTATAAGTACATTGTAATTGTCATCTTTTTCAAAATTATTTTGTGTCCTGAAAACGCTCTAATAACATCCTACAAACTCTGAAATAAAAGAAAGTTTACCTTTTTCTCTATAAACTTTCCAACGTTTTTAAAGTATAAATGCTCAATCACATTTTAATGCACACAAGACACATACCTTGATTATACAAAACAATATACTAGTGCATATGATGTAAAAAGGGGCATGTCAAACATTGCATCAAGGTTTTCATTTTTTATTAAAATATGTAGTAAACCATTTATCAGGAAACATTATTTAGCTAGTGATCGATAACTAGATTACAATATTATTTCCCAGAGTTGATAAGTTTATCAATATTAATAATATTATCAATAAAATTGCATCCTTTGTCCGACTATTTGATGAATATGTTTTAAGTCATTTTTGTTTTAATGTAAGCATTTTTAAGCCACCATCCGCCTAGTCTTTTAGTATCATTTTGTGCTTGATGTTTGGTTTTCCTTCCCAAACAAATTTATTACATTCAACACGGTATATCAACGGTATATTTAATCTTCGGTAAAACTCTTGGTTTTCACGGATTTCAAACATCATTGACAATATAATATGTTATGTAAAGATATCATCGAATATTAAATATACCGTATTAAATGACATTGGCATGTTTGGAGACTTGACATTTCGACCTACGACAATATTACAACAGGTTTTAGATCCAACCACATCAGACAAATGCAAACAATAGTTAGTTGAAAGTAACAGTGACAAAACTCTAGACTAGACTATACACAAACAATATTTAAAAACAACACAAAAACAACAACAGCAAAAACAATGCAAAAATGACAGCGACCGCATTGGATCGATTATGCAAATAGGCCAACTCGGGCGCTTAAACCAGTAAATAGAACTATGAACACGTATATCCGTCCTAATGGTAAACCTAATAACAGATCGAGAAAAAATACATGATCCATTTGAAACAAGGACGACTGTCCAAAAATAATGAATACTTAAAATTAAAGAGAGGCATTACTTTAGTTATAACGTTATTAAACTACGCGAAACATAGGACTGTCGAAGAACTGATAGAGCACGATTATTATAGGATACCTATCTTTAAAATGTTTAGATAATTTTTTACGTTGACACTGATTTCGATGTACGCAAACTTGATCACATGTAAGCGATAACATTACCCTCACTACTGCGCTTTTCAGCCTTGTAACATTCCTCACTTATCTGGGAGGGCGGCTGTACATTGGGCCTTCTAAAGCAGATTAATAACCCATCTAAATTCTGCCCTTTTGTTAGTTGAAGAGTATCGATTTATCGGCTAAAGGTCTGTTAAGTGCATTGAAACCTTTTATTGAAGGTTTGTTTGCTTGCATGTCATGTTTTATTTTCAATTTTTTAACGAAATTGTTCGTAATTTGATTACATATATGGGATCTGTTATTTAAATATCTTAAGGATTAAGATCAATTTTGGTGTCTGAAAAGCATAAAATCCCAAACCTGTATATATTTGGCCCAAATAGTAAATTGTAGTGACATGTGGACAATATCTGACTTGAGTAATTTAGTAATTTATTATGCTTTAATTATAAATCATGTTATAAATGTCTATACACAGCAAATAATAAATATTGTAGCTCTATATGTGGATCCAATATGTTCACAACAACTGTTTTAAATAGTACATAGTACATAGTAAATAGTACATATCTTCTCAGGTGTGCTATATCCCGTTATCATAAGACCAGCACTTTGAGATACTGAATACACCCCGTGATCTACAATGGTGGCGATCGTAAAGTCAGACATCACAACTTCAGTGCAGACAACAGTCATCTCTGCTTACAAAAAGGGACATAACCTCATTCGAGCGAGATCTAAGCAGTTACAAGATATTTTGATAAATATTTTTCATAACTCATCCCCATATTTCAAGCATAACACAGTCTCAAATAGAACAGGATCGTGTGGATTCAGTTAATCCTGACATAGGTTATTGCAGTCAGCCAAACAGCTTCGGGTGCAACTCAGGGTTCTAGTAGTATCTGAGAACATGTGGGATTGTATTGACTCCAATATTTACTAGCGGACAAATTATGTTACCAATAGACAGAGCTTCAGTTTCACCCTGTACACAGAACGCAGGCCTAATGTTTATGACCCTTCTAACTCTGAGATCCCTGAATGACAGCAATTTTTTTATCTTGCAAAGTGGCTCTTAAAATATACCATTACACCACCTTTAAGATTACGGATTTATATCTATCCAAACGTTGTACTCGTGTAGGTTGAATACTATCTATAAACATGAGTAAGACTGGGCGTTGTTAGTTTTATGGTATGTTCATAGTCTAAAACAAATCGAAACCTTATGACAAAATTGTTTTCAATTACTTTGTGTCATCAGCAAAAATACTTCAATTCTTCAAAGAGCGTTTAACAACTAGTCACTTGAAAATCACTAGCTCTGTGACTGTTTTTAATCAGGCACGTTTGCCGGATACTTTTTAAAAACATTAAAAAATAAGCTGCCAACGGTAACAATTGATAACATTTTTTTATCATTCTAAGTTAAAAAAGCAAGAATGTTTGGTCAGTTTGTATAATAGCAATACTTTTTTTATATGAAAAAAATGACTATTGTAAAGAAAATATGACTTGTTTTGTATAGTTTCTTTATTTAAAAAGAGATAGAATAATGTTTGAATGTTAGAGCAGGAAATCGGCCAGCAGCCAGATTGGTTTAAATTACGCATTAAGTTGTCTTGTTAGCCATACAATACCTTGTAATTTTCTAATCGTGCTCTAGCTAGAAATGTGTATAAAGCCACATGCACACTCTTCTTCCACAATTCGAACTATATGTTTTCAGCAATCAGTGTTTTGCTTCGCTACAGACACGTATAATTTGCTAGCTCATATCAGTTTTAGACTTATCAGGCGAATAAAAAAACAATTTGTTGTTTGCAAGGGTTTAGTTTTTGAGAGGGTCTCCACACGACCCGATTTTATTCTTTCTTTTACATTACATTGTTCATGTGAGTGGTTATGTTACCGCCACTCGAATAACACGCTTAATATCCGTTACTATTGCATAAGCCCAAGTTTCAGATTTTTGGAACGTCGAAAAAATCAAAATCTTAGCCTGTATTTACAACTTTTGGTGTCAATAATGAATACTATTAGCATGCAAATAATACAGGATATAACGATTTGTTACTTAGATTAGCGTATTTGTCATTCGTATTGCAGTACAAAGTATATACCTATCTATGTAGCTGTATTAGGATCATACACAGATAATACATCATTCCAAATGATCATGTTTTATCTATCAAATAAGTGCAATGAAATAAAGCAGTCTTTAAAGAGGAAAATTAAATCACTTTTTAAAATTTTAACATTAAGCCACTATATTAAAATATTATACTAATGATAGCTTCTCCATAAATAATTGAAATGCATTTTTACATCACCCTTCATCTGTTTAAACTTTTCACTTGTATAAAATTCAATCTGTGCGTCATTATTATACTCGTCACCGCCAGTTTTACCTTTATTCAACATTCTTATTTTTGGCACAAGCTATTCGTCTACACTATCTACAAGGGCATTAAATCCGGGTAAAATATCGCCAAAATCAGGAACACGAAGTCTGTAGTCGCTTATGAAAAACATTCTCAGC
Source organism: Sinonovacula constricta (assembly GCA_007844125.1). Lineage (NCBI taxonomy): Eukaryota > Metazoa > Mollusca > Bivalvia > Cardiida > Solecurtidae > Sinonovacula > Sinonovacula constricta. The sequence goes on along the minus strand of CM017567.1, from coordinate 48,597,050 downwards.
GCATTCCATTTCATTAACGTATACAACCGAATGATAAAATACGTATACATTACTGATAAAGGGATCCTGTTGTACCCTTTCCGAGTAATCAGTCCTAATGTGGTGAATGCGGTTGTTTTTATCATATATGATGTCACGAGCTGTTGATTTTCGTCGTGTCCTTCATAGAACCTGACAAATTGGGCCACACTTGCAAAATCCCTGTCTACCATTTCCGATGTTTCAGGTAACTTGTCAATATGTTGATCTCTTTCATACTTTAAGCATCTTATGGCAATCTTTACTTTCGAATCGTAGCCAAAGCTTTCCATTAATACATTTTCGGTGTATGATGTTGACACCCGCCATTGGCAGGAGTGACCTCTGTCCGATATATACGGAGTTAAATGATATCCAGACTTGTCCAGTGTCTTTCTTAACAAGCTTGAGATGCAACTGTTTTCAGTTATCCAATCGAATGCGTCTATACATGCCCGCCAATTGTCAACTTTTATGCAGATAGTTAAATCTACACTTATTGTAAGATTCTTCAATAATCTCCCATTCCAAATGAATTCCAAGGTTACAGCAGGTCCGTGTATAAATGTTGGTTCTTCCCCTACGTTTAAATATCTTGGTAAATCCTCTGGTGAAAGTGTCCTAAATACTTCTAGAACAGCATAATAAAATGCGTTCTTCACTGATATGCAGTCTAGCACATATTCAGGATCTTTCTTTGTTCCAATCTCTTTTATCCATACATCACCTTCATCCTCCTGTTGCCTGGTGTAATTCTGACAATCACCAACATATTGAATCTTTCTTCTACCTGGTTGACCTTTTGGACATTTCCATAAATTCCTTGTTCCATTAAAACCGGTAGATCTAACAATGAAATCTTTTCCTTCCTTCATGTCATCCATTTCTGCCAGAAAATCAAACTCGTCAGGAAGACCTATTTTGAGTCCGTCATAGTAGCTTCCTACCTTTCGCAAGGTAAGAGACAGACGTCCGTCTATAAGTTTCACTCTATTCAATATTAATAGAACAATCTTTTCTATTGAGCGTTGAATTCGGAGAACTTCAATGTCTTTGTTAACTCTTATTCGCCTATCTGTTTCGTGAAGTCTTTGTGAGAGTGGATCCATAATGTTATTTTATAATGTTAGTTTATCAATACTTGAGCCATTCGACCTGAAAAAGAAAGTGTTGTTTACATCTAAGAGCAATATGCGGATTTCTAGTTTTTGTGTTTGTAATAAGCAAGTTGTACACAATTTCTAGTTTTTGTGTTTGTAAAAAGCAAGTTGAACACACAAAAGTATTTATCATAAATAAGGAAATATTGTTAGACAATACAAAGCGCGAAAAATCACTCTAAATGTTCATTCTTTAAAATTTTCTAAATAAGCAAAATAGCAATCTCTGCTAAAAATAGATCGACACCAGAGCATATTAACCGAAGGACGATATAATGCAATTTCAAAAGAAAGTTGTCACGAGGTTTTCTTACTTTAAAAATAGCCAACACTGCAGCGAGGCTTAGATAGGAAATGCCTGTATGCAATGACGATTGGAGATTTATGCTTCTCTGTTCATAAAGATTAAGGGGCATCAATGACCAGCATTTAGCAGGTTCTTTTTAACTAACATTTTTTCTAACCTTGAACTTCCTGGAATGGGGCGGGCGGGGGGGGGGGGGCGGAGTGAAGTGGGGGTGTCAGATGCAAAACAAAAAACAGCAAACACGACAGTTACCGCCTTGGAACGGTTAGCTGGCAGTATGGACGGACTGTGGTGCTTAAACCGGTTTTAAAGAGCTCTAACCTAGCACTTCCTGATGGGTTTCTCAAATACAAGCTATGGAAAGAAAACCGATCGATTTGAAAAATGTCCAAGCGCTGGCGTTTTGTTTGATAAGTTATGACAAAAGTTGTGACGTCATTGAAAAATAATGTCCGTATAGTGTTTAGAAGAGAGATAGGTATTTATTTCGATTAGAAGAATTACAAAAAAATGTTGAAAGTAAATGAAATTAACTTTTTAAAACAGGAAAAAATGACCAGACAAGAGTAAATAGTTGTAGCATCCTGTTCATGTGAAGATGGAATTGAGGAACCAAAGTCCAATGACCATCTAAGGAAATATACGGAACAATCCTTATAGGGTGAATTAAATGACAACATAGATTATACGCACGGGGAGTTTTTTACGACCGCCACAAGTAACATAGTTATGATCATGAATAAGGGTATATTTGACTAAGTCCTATGAGTATTGCAACCTATACAAAAATTTGAAAAGGCACAGGATAAAGGTATTTACATGGAAGCCAAATGTAGAAGTAAGAACAAATCTGTTATGAGTCATTTAACAAATAACGCAAACCCGACAGTTACCGCATTGGAACGGTCAGTCGGCAATATGGACCGACTGGGGTGCTTAAACCGGTTTAACCGAGCTCTAACCTCGCAGAAATTTTCATTTAAAATGAGTAATAATCATGAAATTACCTGTATTCTACTACGTACATATTTCTTTGCCGGCTTAAACATTACTCCTGCAAAGCGACCCAGACTTCGAAATTATATACCTTAAGTTTAGAATTAGCGGCTTAGAATTTAGATCGTAATGTAATCGTTCCATATTGATGGACCTTCTTAAACATATTACAAATGTAGGAATAGTGTCTATTTGTAGTGTATTCATCCACGCGTATTGAAATAGGAAAAAAATTAATTAGAAAGCAAAATGAATACTTGAAATTAAACTGAAAGAAAAAACAAAAGTGCTATATGTATTTTAAAGGTAATATTTTAAGTAGGAACACGTAAATTATGTATATGAACATGTAACATTATACTGTAAATTATAAATGAAAACAGACGTGTTATTTTTTTAAAGTTTACCACCGCGTACGAACCTATCCGAATTCTTCCCTTTTCTTGGTTAAAGAGTATCGATTTATCGGCTAAAGGTCTGTTAAATGCATTGAAACTTTTTACTGCTTGCTTGCATGTCATGTTTTATTATCTTTTTATTCGGTGAAATTGTTCGTAATATGATTACATATATGAATTCTGTTATGTGAAATATCTTAATATTAAGATAAATTTTGGTGTCTGAAAAGGGTAAAATTCTAAACTTGTATATATTTGGCCCTAATAGTAAATTATAGTGACATGTGGACAATATTTGACATGAGTAATTTATTAATCTATTACGCTGTAAGCATAAATAATGCTATAAATGTCTATACAAAACAAATAATAAATATTGTAGCTCTATATATGGATCCAATATGTTCACAACAACTGTTTTAAATAGTATCTTTTCAAGTGTGCTATAACCCGTTCTTCACTGGTTAAATCTGGGCAAATCCCCTAGATCGATGTTACTATCAAATTTGTGTTTCCCAAGGTCAGCATTAAAACTTTTTGATAATGACAGCTTACGATAAATTTCGGGCTTATCATAAGGCCAGCACTTTGAGTTCGTAAAGTCAGACATCACATCCTCGGTGCAGACAACAGTCATCCCTGCCTACAAAAAGGGGCAGAATCTCAGTCGAGGTGTAAGAAGTTACCAGATACTTTTATATTTAAATATTGTTCATGACTCATTATCCATATTTCAAGCATAACACAGTCTCAAATAGAAGGAGTTCGTGTGGATTCAGTTAATCTTGACATATGTTATTGCAGTCAACCCAACAGCTTCGGGTACAACTCAGCGTTCTAGTAGTATCTGAGAACATGTGGGATTGTATTGACTCCGATATTTACTAGCTGACAAATGATATTGCCAATAGACCAGAGCTTCAGTTACACCCTGTACACAGAACGCAGGCCTAATGTTTATGACCCTCCTAACTCTGAAGTCCTTGAATGACAGCATTTCTTTTATCTTGCAGAGTGGCTCTTAAAATATACCATTTCACCACCTTAAAGATGACGGATTTATGATCCATCCAAATATTGTACTCGTGTAGGTTGAATAGTATCTATAAACAGGAGTAAGTTATGGTCAACTGCCGAAAGACTTTGCGTTGTTAGTTTTGTGGTGTGTTCATAGTCTAAAACAAACCAAAACCTTATGACAAAATTGTTTTTATAACTTTGTGTCATCAGCAAAAATTCTTTTATACTACAAAGAACGTTTTACAACTAGTCACTTAAAAATCACTAGCTCTGTGACTGCATTTAATCAGGCACGCTTGCCAGATACTTTTTAAAAATAGTAAAAAATAAGCTGCCAACAACGATAACAATTATCAACATTTTTTTATTATTCTTAGTTAAAAAAGCAAAATGTTTGGTCAGTTTGTATAATGGCAATTATAAAAAGAAAATATTTACTTTGTATAGTGTCTTTCTTTAAAAAGAGGTAGTTATAATGTTTGGAAATCGGTCAGCAGCCAGATTGATTTAAATTACGCATTTACTTGTCTTGATAGCCATACTATATCTTGTTTATTTCACAATCTTTGGTATTCAAATGCTCGCTCTAGCTAGAAGTGTGCATAAAGCCATAAGCACACCCTTCCCACTCAACCAAGCGGAAGTCGAACTATATTTTTACAGCAATCATTGTTCTACCTGGCTACAGACACGTATACTTTATAGCTCATATCAGTTTTCAGACTTATCATGCGAATAAAACAAACAGTGTTTACTTGATGTTTACAAGGGTTAAGGTTTGGAGATGGTCTCCACACGACCCAATTTTATTTGTTCTTTTACGTTACATTGTCCATGTTAGAGTTAATTTTACCGCCACTCGAATAACTTGCTCAATATCCGTTACTATTGTATAAGCCCAAGTTTCAGATTTTTCTTTTTTGGGGGACATCGAATAAGTTAAAATCGCAGCCTGTATTTATAACATTCGTTGACAATAATGAATAAAATTGGCATCAAAATTTTAAAAGGATATATCGACTTTGTTACTTTAATTAGCGTTTTTATCATTCGTATTCCAGTACAAAACAAATATCAATCTGTGTAGCTGTATTAGAATTATACCCAACTTATACATTATGCCAAATGAACAAGTGATATTTTTCAAATAAATGCGATGACATTAATAAGTCCTTAATGAGATAATTAAATAAATCTTTTAAAATTTAACATAAAGTCACTGAAATTAAATATTATACTTAAATAAAAGAAGCATGATGGTTTAATAATTTACTTTTCTTATAATCTCTTGTAAATTTGAAATTTCAAAGAATACGAATTTGATAGTACAATTGGAGAAGACCGTATAACATCTGATACAAAAAAAACCAAACACAAATTCCTCACAAACAACAGCCAGGCATATTGTAGCCATGTGCCTCCTTCTTAAATGAAACATTGTAAATAAACCTATTGACCCAATGTTTAAGTTAAGCTTTTAAATAAAACTTTTTTTCAGCGGTACACTTCCAGGAACGTATTTTCAAAATAATGTTATAATATAGTTTTCTTCGGATCTATCGCAGTTTTGGCTTCATTCCGAATGCTTGCTTGCTTCTCCATAAATGATTAAAATGCATTTTTACATCACCCTTCATCTGTTTAAACATTTCACTTGTATAAATAAACTCAGCTTCTTCATCATACTCGTCACCGTCAGTTTTACCTTTATTCAACATTCTTATTTTTGGCACAAGTTCTTCGTCTATATTATGTACAAGAGCATTAAATCCGGGTAAAATTTCGCCAAAGTCTGGAACACGAAGTCTGTAGTCGCTTATGAAAAACATTCTCAGCGCATTGAATTTGATTAACGTATACAACCGAATGATAAAATACGTATACATTACTGATAAAGGGATCCTGTTGTACCCTTTCCGAGTAATCAGTCCTAATGTTGTGAATGCGGTTGTTTTTATCATATATGACGTCACGAGCTGTTGTTTTTCGTCGTGTCCTTCATAGAACCTGACAAATTGGGCCACACTTGCAAAATCCCTGTCCACCATTTCCGATGTTTCAGGTAACTTGTCAATATGTTGATCTCTTTCAAACTTTAAGCATCTTATGGCAATCTTTACTTTCGAATCGTAGCCAAAGCTTTCCATTAATACATTTTCGGTGTATGATGTTGACACCCGCCATTGGCAGGAGTGACCTCTGTCCGATATATACGGAGTTAAATGATATCCAGACTTGTCCAGTGTCTTTCTTAACAAGCTTGAGATGTAACTGTTTTCAGTTATCCAATCGAATGCGTCTATACATGCCCGCCAATTGTCAACTTTTATGCAGATAGTTAAATCTACACTTATTGTAAGATTCTTCAATAATCTCCCATTCCAAATGAATTCCAAGGTTACAGCAGGTCCGTGTATAAATGTTGGTTCTTCCCCTACGTTTAAATATCTTGGTAAATCCTCTGGTGAAAGTGTCCTAAATACTTCTAAAACAGCATAATAAAATGCGTTCTTCACTGATATGCAGTCTAGCACATATTCAGGATCTTTCTTTGTTCCAATCTTCTTTATCCATACATCACCTTCATCCTCCTGTTGCCTGGTGTAATTCTGACAATCACCAACATATTGAATCTTTCTTCTACCTGGTCGACCTTATGGACATTTCCATAAATGCCTTGTTCCATTAAAACCGGTTGATCTTACAATGAAATCTTTTCCTTCCTTCATGTCATCCATCTCTGCCAGAAAATCAAACTCGTCCGGAAGACCTATTTTGAGTCCGTCATAGTAGCTTCCTACCTTTCGCAAGGTAAGAGACAGACGTCCGTCTATAAGTTTCACTCTATTCAATATTAATAGAACAATCTTTTCTATTGAGCGCTGAATTCGGAGAACTTCAATGTCTTTGTTAACTCTTATTCGCCTATCTGTTTCGTGAAGTCTTTGTGAGAGTGGGTCCATAATGTTATTTTATAATGTATAGTTTATCAATACTTGAGCCATTCGACCTGAAAGAGAAAGTGTTGTTTAAATCTAAGAGCAATATGCGGATTTCTAGTTTTTGTGTTTGTAATAAGCAAGTTGTACACAATTTCTAGTTTTTGTGTTTGTAAAAAGCAAGTTGTACACACAAAAGTATTTATCATAAATAAGGAAATATTGTTAGACAATACAAAGCGCGAAAATCACTCTAAATGTTCATTCTTTAAAATTTTCTAAATAAGCAAAATAGCAATCTCTGCTAAAAATAGATCGACACCAGAGCATATTAACCGAAGGACGATATAATGCAATTTCAAAAGAAAGTTGTCACGAGGTTTTCTTACTTTAAAAATAGCCAACACTGCAGCGAGGCTTAGATAGGAAATGCCTGTATGCAATGACGATTGGAGATTTATGCTTCTCTGTTCATTCAGATAAAGGGGCATCAATGACCAGCATTTAGCAAGTTCTTTTTAACTAACATTTTTCTAACCTTGAACTTCCTGGAGTGTGTGTGGGGGGGGGGGGGGGGGGCGGAGTGAAGTGGGGGTGTCAGATGCAAACCATAAAAGCAAACCCGACAGTTACCGCCTTGGAACGGTTAGCTGGCAATATGGACCGACTGTGGTGCTTAAACCGGTTTTAAAGAGCTCTAACCTAGCATTTCCTGATGGGTTTCTCAAATACAAGCTATGGAAAGAAAACCGATCGATTTGAATAAATGTCCAAGCGCTGACGTTTTGTTTGATAAGTTATGACAAAAGTTGTGACGTCATTGAAAAATAATGTCCGTATAGTGTCTAGAAGAGAGATAGGTGTTTATTTCGATTAGAAGAATTACAAAAAAATTGAAAGTAAATGAAATTAACTTTTTTAAACAGGAAAAAATGACCAGAGAAGAGTAAATAGTTGTAGCATCCTGTTCATGTGAAGATGGAATTGAGGAACCAAAGTCCAATGACCATCAAAGGAAATATACGGAACAATCCTTATAGGATGAATTAAATGACAACATAGATTATACGCACGGGGAGTTTTTTTTTACGACCGCAAAAAGTAACATAGTTATGATTATGAATAAGGGTATATTTGAATAAGTCCTATGAGTATTGCAACCTATACAAAAATTTGAAACGGCACAGGATAAAGGTATTCACATGGAAGCCAAATGTAGAAGTAAGAACAAATCTGTGATGAGTCATTTAACAAACAACGCAAACCCGACAGTTACCGCATTGGAACGGTCAGTCGGCAATATGGACCGACTGGGGTGCTTAAACCGGTTTAACAGAGCTCTAACCTCGCAGAAATTTTCATTTAAAAATAAGTAATAATCATGAAATTACCTGTATTCTACTACGTACATATTTCTTTGCCGGCTTAAACATTACTCCTGCAAAGCGACTCAGACTTCGAAATTATATACCTTAAGTTTAAGGTGTATCCAATGATAGCTAAAACATCTGTCTGCCCAGCGCGTATACACGGGTCACGTGATATCCGCATTAACTTGTGCTATACCGCGGTCACAATTCTAGATAGGCTCAAGGTAGATAAAGATGGAAGACCGGCGGCTTAGAATTTAGATCGTAATGTAATCGTTCCATATTGATAGACCTTCTTAAACATATTATAAATGTAGGAATAGTGTCTATTTGTAGTGTATTCATCCACGCGTATTGAAATAGAAAAAAATAATTAGAAAGCAAAAAGAATACTTGAAATCAAACTGAAAGAAAAACAAAAGTGCTATATGTATTTTAAAGGTAATAGTTTTAAGTAGAAACACGTAAATTGAAAGATATGTATATGAACATGTAACATTATACTGTAAATTATAGATGAAAACAGACGTGTTATTTTTTCTTAAAGTTTACCACCGCGTACGAACCTATCAGAATTCTTCCCTTTTCTTGGTTGAAGAGTATCGATTTATCGGCTAAAGGTCTGTTAAATGCATTGAAACTTTTAACTGAAGGTTTGCTTGCTTGCATGTCATGTTTTGTTATCTTTTCATTCGGTGAAATTGTTCGTAATATGATTACATATATGGAATCTGTTATGCTAAATATCTTAATGATTAAGATAAATGTTGGTGTCTGAAAAGGGTAAAATTCTAAACTTGTATATATTTGGCCCTAATAGTAAATTATAGTGACATGTGGACAATATTTGACATGAGTAATTTATTAATTTATTACGCTGTAAGCATAAATAATGCTATAAATGTCTATACAAAACAAATAATAAATATTGTAGCGCTATATGTGGATCCAATATGTTTACAACAACTGTTTTAAATAGTACATATCTTCTAAAGTGTGCTATAACCCGTTCTTCACTGGTTAAAACTGGGCAAATCCCCTGGATCGATGTTACTATCAAATTTGTGTTTCCCAAGGTCAGCATTAAAACTTTTTGATGATGACAGCTTACGATAAATTTCGGGCTTATCATAAGACCAGCACTTTGAGTTCGTAAAGTCAGACATCACATCCTCAGTGCAGACAACAGTCATCCCTGCCTACAAAAACGGGCAGAATCTCAGTCGAGATGTAAGAAGTTACTAGATACTTTTATAATTAAATATTGTTCATGACTCATTGTCCATATTTCAAGCATAACACAGTCTCAAATAGAAGAAGATCGTGTGGATTCAGTTAATCTTGACATATGTTATTGCAGTCAGCCCAACAGCTTCGGGTACAACTCAGCGTTCTAGTAGTATCTGAGAACATGTGGGATTGTATTGACACCGATATTTACTAGCGGACAAATGATATTGCCAATAGACCAGAACTTCTGTTACACCCTGTACACAGAACGCAGGCCTAATGTTTATGACCCTTCTAACTCTGAAGTCCCTGAATGACACCATTTCTTTTATCTTGCAGAGTGGCTCTTAAAATATACCATTTCACCACCTTTAAGATGACGGATTTATGATCCAACCAAATATTGTACTCGTGTAGGTTGAATAGTATCTATAAACAGGAGTAAGTTATGGTCAACTGCCGAAAGACTTTGCGTTGTAAGTTTTATGGTGTGTTCATAGTCTAAAACAAACCAAAACCTTATGACAAAATTGTTTTTATAACTTTGTGTCATCAGCAAAAATTCTTTTATACTACAAATAGCGTTTCACAACTAGTCACTTGAAAATCACTAGCTCTGTGACTGCATTTAATCAGGCACGCTTGCCAGATACTTTTTAAAAACAGTAAAAAATAAGCTGCCAACGATAACAATTATCAACATTTTTTTTATTATTCTTAGTTAAAAAAGCAAAATGTTTGGTCAGTTTGTATAATGGCAATTATAAAAAGAAAATATGAGTTTTTTTTTAAGTGTCTTTCTTTAAAAAGAGGTAGTTATAATGTTTGCAAATCGGTCAGCAGCCAGATTGATTTAAATTACGCATTTACTTGTCTTGATAGCCATACTATATCTTGTTTATTTCACAATCTTTGGTATTCAAATGCTCGCTCTAGCTAGAAGTGTGCATAAAGCCATAAGCACACCCTTCCCTCTCAACCAAGCGAAGTCGAACTATATTTTTACAGCAATCATTGTTCTACCTGGCTACAGACAGGTATACGTTATAGCTCATATCAGTTTTCAGACTTATCATGCGAATAAAACAAACAGTGTTTACTTGATGTTTGCAAGGGTTAAGGTTTGGAGATGGTCTCAACACGACCCAATTTTATTTGTTCTTTAACGTTACATTGTCCGTGTTAGAGTTAATTTTACCGCCACTCGAATAACTTGCTCAATATCCGTTACTATTGTATAAGCCCAAGTTTCAGATTTTTCTTTTTTGGGGGACATCGAATAAGTTAAAATCGCAGCCTGTATTTACAACATTCGTTGACAATAATGAATAAAATTGGCATCAAAATTTTAAAAGGATATATCGAACTTGTTACTTTAATTAGCGTTTTTTATCATTCGTATTCCAGTACAAAACAAATATCAATCTGTGTAGCTGTATTAGAATTATACCCAACTTATACATTATGCCAAATGAACAAGTGATATTTTTCAAATAAATGCGATGACATTAATAAGTCCTTATTGAGATAATTAAATAAATCTTTTCAACTTTAACATAAAGTCACTGAAATTAAATATTATACTTAAATAAAAGAAGCATGATGGTTTAATAATTTACTTTTCTTATAATCTCTTGTAAATTTGAAATTTCAAAGAATACGAATTTGATAGTACAATTGGAGAAGACCGTATAACATCTGATACAAAGAAAACAAACACAAATTCCTCACAAACAACAGCCAGGCATATTGTAGCCATGTGCCTCCTTCTCAAATGAAACATTGTAAATAAACCTATTGACCCAATGTTTAAGTTAAGCTTTTAAATAAAACTTTTTTTCAGCGGTACACTTCCAGGAACGTATTTTCAAAATAATGTTATAATATAGTTTTCTTCGGATCTATCGCAGTTTTGGCTTCATTCCGAATGCTTGCTTGCTTCTCCATAAATGATTAAAATGCATTTTTACATCACCCTTCATCTGTTTAAACATTTCACTTGTATAAATAAATTCAAACTCAGCTTCTTCATCATACTCGTCACCGTCAGTTTTACCTTTATTCAACATTCTTATTTTTGGCTCAAGTTCTTCGTCTATATTATCTACAAGAGCATTAAATCCGGGTAAAATTTCGCCAAAGTCTGGAACACGAAGTCTGTAGTCGCTTATGAAAAACATTCTCAGCGCATTAAATTTGATTAACGTATACAACCGAATGATAAAATACGTATACATTACTGATAAAGGGATCCTGTTGTACCCTTTCCGAGTAATCAGTCCTAATGTTGTGAATGCGGTTGTTTTTATCATATATGACGTCACGAGCTGTTGTTTTTCGTCGTGTCCTTCATAGAACCTGACAAATTGGGCCACACTTGCAAAATCCCTGTCCACCATTTCCGATGTTTCAGGTAACTTGTCAATATGTTGATCTCTTTCAAACTTTAAGCATCTTATGGCAATCTTCACTTTCGAATCGTAGCCAAAGCTTTCCATTAATACATTTTCGGTGTATGATGTTGACAACCGCCATTGGCACGAGTGACCTCTGTCTGATATATATGGAGTTAAATGATATCCAGACTTGTCCAGTGTCTTTCTTAACAAGCTTGAGATGCAACTGTTTTCAGTTATCCAATCGAATGCGTCTATACATGCCCGCCAATTGTCAACTTTTATGCAGATAGTTAAATCTACACTTATTGTAAGATTCTTCAATAATCTCCCATTCCAAATGAATTCCAAGGTTACAGCAGGTCCGTGTATAAATGTTGGTTCTTCCCCTACGTTTAAATATCTTGGTAAATCCTCTGGTGAAAGTGTCCTTAATACTTCTAGAACAGCATAATAAAATGCGTTCTTCACTGATATGCAGTCAAGCACATATTCAGGATCTTTCTTTGTTCCAATCTTCTTTATCCATACATCACCTTCATCCTCCTGTTGCCTGGTGTAATTCTGACATTCACCAACATATTGAATCTTTCTTCTACCTGGTTGACCTTTTGGACATTTCCATAAATTCCTTGTTCCATTAAAACCGGTAGATCTTACAATGAAATCTTTTCCTTCCTTCATGTCATCCATCTCTGCCAGAAAATCAAACTCGTCCGGAAGACCTATTTTGAGCCCGTCATAGTAGCTTCCTACCTTTCGCAAGGTAAGAGACAGACGTCCGTCTATAAGTTTCACTCTCTTCAATATTAACAGAACGATCTTCTCTATTGAACGTTGAATACGAAGAACTTCAATGTCTTTGTTAACTCTTATTCGCCTATCTGTCTCGTGAAGCTGTTGAGATAGTGTATCCATTTGTGCTATTTTATGTATATTTCATTAATAGTTGACTAACTTGAGCTGAAAGAGAAAGTGTTGTTTAATTCTTAGAAAATTATGTGAATTTATTGTTTTTGTGTTTAGTATTAACATTTGGTAAACATTTAAGTATTTTCTGTCATGTCAACTATTAGATTACTTTATTCGAGTTAACTAATTTAGTTAAACAACATTTTACACAATAAAACGTGAACACAATATTTTCTAAAGCAATGTTCATAAGCATGTTTTTATTATTTGAGTATACCACTGTGAACGAAGTTAAAAATATGTAGTGCGTGATACAAACAATTATTAAGGTCACAAAATGTAATATGCAAGTATATAATGAAACTAGAATTAATATTTTTAATAATAATAAACATAATACTACCTGTATCCTACCAAATACAACATTCCTTTGCCAGTCTAAACATTACTCCTGCTAGCCGAATTGGGTTTGAAAAATCAATAACATAAATTTGGAGTGTATCCAATGATTACTAAAAAAATCTGTCTGCATATTCAGCCTTGAAAAATCAATGCTATAAATTTGTCGTGTATTACCCACACATAATAACGTTAGACCTAGCAAAAGAAGCCTACTACAAAGCGAAAGTAAATCAGGTAGTTCACTTGCTGTTATACGATAGCTGATTTCATTCGTGCAGATGCCTAACTGCTATTCAAAAAGAGAAAAATGTGGTCTGGTGGATAATGAGTCACATTAAAAATCGGAAGAATGAGAGTTCGATTACGGTGCATGCCTGATACTTTTTTTAAATTTGATTTTGGGTATCCAGATATGTATTTGGGCTTATCGTCCCACCAACAATACTTAAGTTATCAGGAGACGGTGCCCTCTTGAAGTAGAGTGCTGCCTTCATTGTGTATAGCGGGTCATAAAAATCTGGCATGATACCACACCCAGTCTTATTATTATGACACGGGACCAACCAGTCGTGGAATACCCTTATATTCGCTTGAGCATAAGCAAGGGAGGTTTACCAATACCGTTTTTACGACTTTCGTATATTGCGGCCGGGTTCAAACCCGAGTCCTCCCGTATCTTGAGCCGACGCTCTACTGATTGCGCTACAAGGTCCGGTCGCTATCGAAGAATATCTTTTTACTGATATTATATATTATATAATACATTTGTACTAATTTTATTTTAAATGGATTTTTATTTACATTCTTTGTTTGTTTAATTTTTTAAATTTTTTAACCTTTTTTACACAAATAAAACAATACATTGAAAAAAAACTATAAATGTCTTCACTAAGAATAAACGCTCTTTTGAGATTTATTCTTAACCCGCTGACTCAAAAAGCTGTATCCGCGTCAGTGTAATCGTCAACTTCGGTACCATCGCCGTCGCTAACTTCTATAACGAAGCGCTCCACCGCGTGCTCCAAAACCTCTCCTCTATTGTCTACACATGTCGGCAGCATGCCGCCCACTCTAAGCGTAGTGTCTTCTCTTACATCAACTACAAATTTGGTAATATCTTTCTTCTTAAAAGTGTTTTTGTGTCCGCTTCTCGTCTTTTGACACTTGTCCAAATCAGTTCAATTGCATTAAGGTGGTATTGTGGCAGACTCAAGCAACTGTATACATGCTCCTGTAGAAATGAAACTTATACGTAAGCCGGAGGCATGGCGTTTGCAAAGATCCAACAATTCCGCTTTTAGCATTATAGGACTGTGACTGATGTTGTGACGATACAGCCACTACATTATCTCACCCTTATGTGTGGTTTATGTCGGGCATTTGTCTTCCTTGATAGTATGGTATGATGCGTTGTCAACATTGTCCACCGGCTTTTCGGGACGGTTTGAAACAATCTTTTTGAAGCCATCTACTGAAGTTGCACCAGTTCATTTTTGAATGTAGGTGCCCGCTTAACGTTTCTGGCTTAAAGAGAAGACAAGCCCGTTTGTAAGAACGTTCCTGCAACCTGCATGCACAAGTATAAGGCGTTCTAATCGGCTAATTGGAACATTCAGCGATACTGCATCGTTTCGTCTCACTTTATTTGTACTGTAGGAAGTGTAGACGAATGTCTCTTCAGCATATCCAAATGGCCCACCATCCGATCTGTATGGTCTTATACTTCGAATCGAAGGAAGTTTTTCTGGGTCACGACAACATCCGATCTATCCATAAAAACGGAACTGTTCGTTTTAAAACGCCGCCACACAAATCCAAGGTCCTCCAGACGTTTCCGGAGGTAGTCAGCTTCTACAGGATCGTCAATCCGCTCCTGGACTGCCTCCATAAATGCAAAGCCCGTTGAATCGCAGCCTCCATTCTCCAGCATCTCATGCACCATCCGCCGGATAAGGCGTCGGTCGAAGTTGTCAACGTGGTACATCTTACAACGGTGTTTGTTTGGGCCAGCAATGGATCTCTTCTTGTAGTATTTTATCGTAGACATCCCGACACCAGTGTAAGTCGCTGTCCTTTGAACTTCCTTGCCTAAAGGAACCTTTAGCTGTTTACATCCGTGCATACCTATAACATAAAATACATTCTCGCTTTAGAATTATAGAAACAAACGAATGATATTACATAGGATTTTTTATATTAAAACAAACTGCAATCACACACATTGTAGGCTTTAAAATTATTAATAATCCGACGAAATATGTGCTTTAAACCTTAAGGAGATAGTTAAATATGTTTTCCTAAAATATAATGCCTCCAATACTGTAAGATAAACAATTCTGACAACAATTTTAACTGCACAACGACAATTGGCACATGTATCTAGCTGAATACTGGCATCAAACATTTCTTGATTGGGTTAAAGTTTACCTATGCCTTTGAAGATATCCAACATAATGTCTGTGGAGTTCGAACCATCTCTGCAAGCATACACCTTATCCACTGTTCTAAGCACTGTTGTGCATAAGGTACTTCTTTTGGAATATAAATATCGAAGTTAGTGTTTATGTTTGTGATTAATTAATTAAGTTAGCGTGTGCCGGTTATATCTAATTATATCTAAACATTTGTTGGCAGGCACACTGCGTACACCCAGGTCACGTGAAATCCACGTTATCTTGTAAATCATCGTGTCCGGAAGTAGACTTAGACAGGCTGATTAAAACTTAGATCGTACTGTAAGACTATATAAAAATATTTTTCATTCCATGACGGATCGAAGTATATTCCTTCCACGAACATTATTGCTCATTTAAAATAGTTCATAAAAGCAAAGGTTAATAAGGGTATAATAGCTATACGATCAAATCTCCATATACAATGCAGTACACTGATGTCCCTTTCAAAGGTCTCGATAAAGGTGTTTAATGCAACTAAGAAACTAGGACTCTCTTAATTTGGGGCATATTACGTAGTTATTAGAAAACTAATTTCAACTTCAACATTTAACTTAATTATGAACACTAATTCCTAAATAATCAAAGTTGCCAGACGTGTGGTTTATAATCTCTGCATCTAAAGTTCTATTAAACAAAAGTTGCAATGATTTAAGCATGTGAGTTTATTGTCAGCTTATGTAGAACTTTATAAATTATTGCTACATCTAAACGGAAGTTTGTATCTATGAAAAAAAGTATTTTTGTCATTAAGAATCCTTCAATGTTTCAGCCAACAAGTTTTTGGCCATATTAAGACAAATTGTTCGTGTCATAAGTTTTATCTTTAGTATTGAGCTTATGGTACTTTGCGCCTTTTTTCAATGAAAGAATGTTTCTAAAGTATTTACATAATATTTAAATGTAACTATATTATTGTTGTTGACTTAAAACTTCACTTGAAATATCTGGTGTTAGTATTTATAAGATTTCTTCTGACATATATTCATGTATGTGTCTACATTAGTAGTATATACATGCAAATCATTCTTTGAACAAATGACAATGCTATTGTTATTATTTTTAGAGAAAAGTTTTACCTGTTATATCGGGTGATATTATTTAGTTTTCTTTGACATGTTCCTAGGATATATATTTATTTAACTATTATCAACATAATAAGCATTATTTGATCATATGGAACAATGCTATTGTTTTTGTTGACCTAAAGATTTAAGTATCTTATGATAGTATTTAATTTCCTTAAACCTTGATTATGACAAAAGTACTGTAGTTTTCGCAGCAATAAATTCTAAGCTTTCAAACTACAATTGTTTCAATCCGCACACGTTTCTAGACCATTTCTGTATGTTATATTAATATAGACTTAGATAAAGATAACAATAGGCGATCATTCAACAAAACACAAATATGATTATATAACCTATTTGTGGAGATGCGCAAACTGTCTGATCCCACCGCTGAATGGACATTTAATGTTAATAGCAAATGTCAAGTGTGAATCTCGAACGTGCAGGAGGAAACTATGCCAAAAGAGACGATTATCGTTATATAAGATTTTTATTGTGTTTGTGTTATAAAATTTGCAATTACACAACTATTAGATGAATATAACGATTGAAAATATCCACAATACTTACATTCTGTGCTTCATGTGAATATGCCTTTTGTTAAGCATAGCTTTATAGCCTCACCTTTGACTGTATTACAGTATTTTTTCGTGACACCGGACATCACTTCTGAACTACTTTGAGATGTTAATGAAAGGCAGTTCCTTATAAAGATCAAAGCTGACTGCATTGGCAGACATTGCCCACCGCACCAGTATACTCATCTTAACAAGAAACGCACCACTTAGCATAATACTTTTACACTAACTGTGTGCAAAAGTCTGCCGCCACAACTGTAAGCTACGTGTTTCCGCAGGTGTAGGAAAATCAGAGCATTCGGAACTTCTTGGAGATGACTCTTCCAACACCTTTTGCCACTACCGTCCCACTAAATTGGCTTGCAGACTCACTTGATTGGAAATTGTATAGATTTGTGTATTGCGTATATGACATTTCCCTATCATTTGGGTCAAATTGACCTGAAGACCTCAGAATGTGTTAATTACGGATCAATATATATATATATATATATATATATATATATATATATATATATATATATATATATATATATATACATATATATATATAACAGCTTGTACATGCTTCAAATAATAATGTCGTAAGGGAAACAACTCGTACTAACAATCTAGCATTAACTATTTCCAGTATGAATAGTCATCGAATAATTCAGATTAAGTGTCGTTAACTATGCCAACTGTCAGTAAGCATTATGCATTATTATTTCTTTTATACGTAAATTTAACGATCACTAAGCTTCGTTAAGACCCACAAACAAAGGAAATGAATGAGCAAATATGCATGAGTATTAGTTTAAGTTCAAAATAAATAAATAAATAAGTTATATGGAAGAGTTTAATTTTGCATATAGTATATAAAATATACAATTTATCTCATTCGAAATAAGGTAAACCCATCCGTTAAAAACAAATTCTAATAGTATTCTAATATTTTCTATTATTAACAGTATCGTTTAATTACAATAGGGTCACATTATTATAAAGTAAAATTATTAAGTGTAAAATTATTACTTAATCATGTGACATTAGCTTGCATTAAATGGGAATTATATAAGTATATTAGTTTATCAGAGTTAACAAACAAGCTTACAATTGTAAGCATGCCATAGGTGTAAGTAGATTTTGACACAACAAACATATTACGATATAATTACAACAGAATTAAATGACCTATTTCAGTACATCAGGAATTAAACATAATAGGTAAACATGACAAGAGGGATACGAGAGATATTATTTAAATTAGTTTGCACAAAAAAGAAATATTGTTTAACTTCAAAGGATATTAGATAAATATGCAATCACATGCTATTTTCTTAGGTTTGGAGAACCAGTAGTTGAAGTTATGTACGCCATTTTTATGCGACTAATTAGAACAACACATAATCGTACTTTTTCATCGTTTGACGTCATGGCAATATAGTTTTCAGTATACTGGTATCTACCTGTAAAGCTTAACAATATGTATTTAAGACTTAAAGGGAAGTGGCATATTGTAGCCCACGTGCATCCCTTTAAAATGAAATATTTTAAATAAACAATTAGACCCAATTTTTAATAAAGTCTTAAAATGGTATTTTTCGTTAAGCTGTACACTTCCAGGAACGTAATTCACTTTAATGTCATGATATAGTTTTTTTCGGATCTATCGTAGTTTTGGCTTCAATCCGAACGCTTGCTTGCTTCTCCATAAATGATTAAAATTCAATTTTACATCTCTTTTCGTCTTTTTAAACATTTCACTTGTATATATAAATTCAAACTGTGCTTCTTCATGATACTCGTCATCGTAAGTTTTACATTTATTCAATGTTCTTATTTTTGGCACAAGTTCTTCATCTATAGTATCTACAAGCGCAATAAATCCGGGTAAAATTTCGCCAAAATCTGGAACACGAAGTCTGTAGTCGCTTATGAAAAACATTCTCAGCGCATTGAATTTGATTAACGTATACAAGCGAATGATAAAATGTGTATACATTACTGACAGAGGGATCCTGTTGTACCCTTTCCGAGTAAGCAATCCCAAAGTCGTTAATGCGGATGTTTTTATCATATATGACGTCACGAGCTGTTGCTTTTCGTCGTGTCCTTTATAGAGCCTGAAAAATTGGGCCACACTTGCAAAATCCTTGTCTACCATTTCCGATGTTTCAGGTAACTTGTCAATATGTTGATCTCTTTCATACTTTAAGCATCTTATGGCAATCTTTACTTTCGAATCGTAGCCAAAGCTTTCCATTAATATGTTTTCGGTGTATGATGTTGAAACCCGCCATTGGCACGAGTGACCTCTGTCAGATATATACGGAGTTAAATGATATCCTGATTTGTCTAATGCCTTTATTAAATAGCTTGAGACGCAACTGTTTTCAGTTATCCAATCGAACGTATCTATACATGCCCGCCAATTGTCAACTTTTATGCAGATAGTTAAATCTACACTTATTGTAAGATTCTTCAATAATCTCCCATTCCAAATGAATTCCAAGGTTAGAGCAGGCCCATGTATAAATGTTGGTTCGTCCCCTACGTTTAGACATCTTGGAAAATCCTCTGGTGAAAGTGTCCTAAATACTTCTAGAACAGCATAATAAAATGCGTTCTTCACTGATATGCAGTCTAGCACATATTCAGGATCTTTCTTTGTTCCAATCTTCTTTATCCATACATCACATTCATCCTCCTCTTGCCTGGTACAATTCTGACAATCACCAACATATTGAATCTTTCTTCTACCTGGTCGACCTTTTGGACATTTCCATAAATTCCTTGTTCCATTAAAACCGGTAGATCTTACAATGAAATCTTCTCCTTCCTCCATGTCATCCATCTCTGCCAGAAAATCAAACTCGTCCGGAAGACCTATTTTGAGTCCGTCATAGTAGCTTCCTACCTTTCGCAAGGTAAGAGACAGGCGTCCGTCTATAAGTTTCACTCTATTCAATATTAACAGAACAATCTTTTCTATTGAACGTTGAATTCGAAGAACTTCAATGTCTTTGTTAACTCTTATTCGCCTATCTGTCTCGTGAAGCTTTTGAGATAGTGTATCCATTTGTGCTATTTTATAATGTATATTTTATCAATAGCTGACTAACTTGACCTGAAAGAGAAAGTGTTGTTTAATTCTGTGAATTTCTTGTTTTTGTGTTTATAATTACCACTTGATAAAGATGTAAGTATTTATGTCCTGTCATCTTAAAGATTATGTTATTCGAGTTAGTAAACTAGTTATAGAAACATGTTGCACACTAACACTTGAACACAATAATTTCTTAAGCAAGTTAAGTGGATCACTCTTGTGTATACATTGTTCATACACTTGTTCTAGGATGGTGAAGTATATCACTTCGAGCGAGATTAAACACAATTAATGCGTGACATAAGTAATTATTAAGGTCACAAACATATACTATACAGCTGTATAATGAAATTAGGAATGATATTTTAATTAATAATAAACATAATACTACCTGTATTCTACCACATACAACATTCCTTTGCCAGTCTAAACATTGCCCCTGCTAACCGAACCAGGGTTAATACCTTAAATATGAGGTAACCAAATGATATCTAAAATATCTACGCATTCAGCCTTGAAAACTCATTACCATAACTTTGTCGTGTATTACCATCATAAAGTAATGTTACACCTAGCAAAAGACAACTTACTACAACTCGAAGGTAAATCAGGTAGTTAACGCGTTGTTATACGATAGCTGATTTTATTTATGCAGGTACGCATCTACAATTCAAAGGGAAAAATGGATAGGGATAGGTAAATAAGAAAAGGTCCTATCCAAATTTTCACAGATATTTAAATTGTATGTACCTGTAAACAAAGGCAAACAAGGTAAATGTAAATGTGACAAAAAGCACAGAGACGAGACAAAACACACATAAAGAAAAACCATCAGTTACCGCCTTGGAACGGCCAGTCGACAAAAGGGCCAACTGGGGTGCTTAAACCTGGTTTGTGGAGCGCTCCAACCTCGCACTTCCGGGAGTTAAAACAGATATCATGAACGTATGTACATTCATAACAACTAGTAATAAAATTAACTAACAACATATGTACTGTATGTACAGTAGATAAAAGCCTCGGCAACCTAAAAATTCCAAATGAAAGAGTAGTTTCAAAAAATAAAGCAGTACATGCGCTGATATATTATAAGAACAATATAATGACGTCAAACAGTGCCATGATGTCATATGCCAAAAGTGTCAAATGTGAAATGAGTCATATTTAAAATTGGAAACATGAGAGTTCCTGATGCATGCATGATACCTTTTAAAAATGATTTTGATTATCCACATTTGTTTATTTGGCTAATCCTCCCACCAAAAAACTTCGGTTATCAGAAGACGGTGTCTACTTAAAGTAGATTGCTGCCGTCATTGTGGATAGCATGCTATGAACACCTAGCACGATACCACACCCAGTCTCATTATCCTGACTAGGGACCAACCAGTCGTGAAACTACCCATATATTTGCTTGAGCGATAGCAACGTAGCTAAAACCGCTACCATTATTACGACTTTTGTATGTCGCCGCTGGGTTCGACCCTAGGCCTCCCGTATCTACAGCCGACGAATGTGATACAAAGGTCGGTCGCTATCCTTATGTTCTGGTATTATATAGTACATAATAGATAAATACATTTATTTTTAATGGATTTTTATTCACATTCTTTGATTGCTTGTTGATGTTTTTGCTTTTTTACCTTTTATTAGCTGACATAAATAAAACAATACATTAAAAATAAACTACAAAAGTCTTTACAGATCGGGAATAAACGCTCTTTTGAGACAAATTCTTTACACCTTGACTTCAAAGCTGTATCCGTGTCAGAGAAGTCGTCAATTTCGGAAGGTGTTTTTGCAGTACCTTCGCCGTCGCTGAATTCTATAATGAAGCGCTCAACTGCGTGCTCCAGAGCCTCTCCTCTGTTGTCTCCACATACCAGCAGCATGCCCCCACTTTGCAGGCGTAGTGTTTTCAGTTGCATCAACTACAAGTTTCTTTCATCTTAAAGGTGTTTTGTGTCTGCTCCTCGTCTTTTGACGCTTGTCCAGATCAGTTCATTTGCTTTAAGTTCTGGGTGGTATTGTGGCAGACTTAAGCAAGCGCGCCCATGCTCCTGTAAAAGTTATATGTAAACCGGAGGCCGCCTTTGGCATTTGCAAAGTTGCAACAATTTTGCTTCTATCATTATGGGGCTTATGCCGTCACACACAACAAATGTCATCCAGAGGTTTCCGGAGGTCGTCAGCCTTTACAGGAACGTCAATTCACTCCGGGACTGCATCGACATTGCAAAGGCCGTTAAATCAAGTCTCCCATCTCCAACATCTCATGCACCATCCGCCGGATGACGCGCCGGTCGAAGTTGTCACCATGGTACTTCTTACAACGGTGTTCTTTTGGACCAGCAATGGATCTCCTCTTGTAGTCTTTTATCGTAGACATCCCGACACCGGTGTAAGTCGCTGTCCTTTACCTCCTTGCATACCTATAACATAAAAAAACACATTATCGCTTTAGAACAATAGAAACAAACGGAAAATGAACTTATTTTTTAATGTTAAAACAAACTGCAAACAAACAAAATGTAAGCTTTAAAATTATTACTAATCCGAAAAAAATATTTGCTTTAAGTGTTAAGGACATGTTTAATTATGCTGCTTTTAAAATGTAATGCCTCCATTAATCTAAGATGAAGAATTCATCATTTTATCGGCTCCAAGTATCTGTAAGTTTTCCTACTCAACGACAATTGGCACATGTATTTAAATACTTGCATCAAACGTGTCTTGATTGTGTTAAAACTTTACTCATGCCTTTGGAGATATCCAACATAATGTCGAAAGCATAACAGTGGTAAAACCTGCTCTACCTGTCAGTTTTGATGTTTGGGATTAAAACGTTTGCATACAAATCTGAAGTTAGCGTGTGCAAGTTATACTTAATTATATCTAAACATTTATTGGCAGGCACAGTCCGGCTGGTTAAATCTTAGTTCGTACTGTACGACTATATACAAAGCTTTTGCATTCCATGACGGATCGAAATCTGTTCCTTGCACTAGTATTATTGCTCATTGAAAAATAGTTTATAAAAGCTAGGTTATTAGGGTATAATGGATATACGATCAAATCTCCACATACTATGTAGTACACTGATGTCTCTTTTCAAATGTCTCGATAAAGGTGTTTAATGTAACTAGGAAGAAACTAGAACTGTGATGATTTAGTGTATATTAGTTATTAGAAAACTTATTTCACCTTCAACATTTATCCTAATTATTAACACTAATTCCTAAATTATCAAAGTTGTCAGACGTTTGGCTTATAATCTCTGCATTATCTTTTATTTATATGTTATTAAACAAAAATTTCAACTATTAAAGCATGTGAGTTTATTTTTAGTATTCACCATTTTATTCGGAGTATATTTTCTGTAAAATGATCTTCTTGTAAACAAGTTTTATGTGTGTTTTATTAAAATATGTTTCTTAAGAGGAGTTTGTAAGCCTCAACAGGTAAATAAAAATATATTCAAACTACTCATTGTACAAAAAGGTATAAAGAAACCAATGTTATAAGCAATTTATAAGATACTAAAGGAAAAGACCGTCTGGTATAGATACTCTTTGCCAGAGAAAGCAGGTTCATTGATTTCCAAGTCTGAATCCATCCGTTTTATTTCTTTGCGTGTTCTCGTGATACGTGATTTAACATAAATGTTGGGGTCATCAGGATGGGTAGGATGACTCCGTTTCATAAATAGATTTATACTATATCACTGCTTTCATGTCTAATACAAGGTTTATGAAGCACGTAGTTCACCCTTCACTGCAGATTTTAGTCTGGCGTCTAAAAGATGTTGGATATTTTTTACATTATTTTTCTGAATATAGTTCATGGAAGATCTTATTTGATTTCTCAGTGCTTCTTTACTTCTGTGTTTTTGCGCTATTATGATGCCTGTGTTTTTTTCAAACCTTCACTGGGCTTCTTGTTGTCATAGTCTAGCATTTCATTGTTTTCTCTAATTTACTTTTTTCTTCTCTACCATTTCTTTTTCTATATTTTCAGAAGTTCTCCACTCAAGTTTATTCACGGCGTTGGTAGTGGTGTTTGTTATAATATTTTAAATTTCCTTCTTCTTGACAATGGTGTGTACACAAAAATTCGTTTTAAGCAATTTTCCAGACTTTTGTTAAAACATAGGTCCACCTAGTTATCATAGAAAATCGCTATTAGCTCTGCTATTTGCATACAAAATGCTTGCAAAGGATAAACGTCTTCCTAATCAAACAAGCCTTTTAAAACACTTACCAAATTAATGTATGGTATCTTTTTTGTTTCACCATTCGTGGAAAAAAATAAACATTCCGCCGATCTTTAAAATGACAATTACTCTTTTATCACTGTACATGAATTTAAGAGTTCTTGTTTATAGACGTGTACATTACCTTACCGTTTACAGTAAGGGGTATTAATGGAACTCTGTTACTAATTAAAGGCATGTTGGACGGTTCTGCCACATTTTTAGAAGAAAACAGAAGTTGTTTATTTAAGACATCTGGTTTAAAGCGGCTAAGGACTTCTATGTTGGATATTAGATGCTATAGAAACTGAATGGTATAAGGTATATTACTGACTTATTTGTTATAAGTCTTGGTTTAAAATTTAGATTAATACAATATGTTTTCAGTAAGTATTATTTGATGGAACAATGCTATTGTTTTTGGTGACAACTGACATCACTTCTGAACTACTTTGAGATGCTGATGCAAAGCAATTCCGAATAAAGATCAAAGCGGCATGCTTTGGCAGACATGGCCCATTGCATCAGTAACTTAACAGGAAAAGCGCTACTTAACACA
This sequence comes from Sinonovacula constricta, assembly GCA_007844125.1. Classification (NCBI taxonomy): domain Eukaryota; kingdom Metazoa; phylum Mollusca; class Bivalvia; order Cardiida; family Solecurtidae; genus Sinonovacula; species Sinonovacula constricta. The sequence goes on along the minus strand of CM017567.1, from coordinate 48,571,902 downwards.
AACTGTGTGCAAAAGTCTGCCGCCACAACTGTAAGCTACGTGTTCTGCAGGTGAAAGAAAATCGGAGCATTCGGAACTCCTTCGAGAGACTTTTTGCCACTACCGTCCCACCAAATTGGCCTGCAGACTCATTAGACTGGAAATTGTATGCATTTGTGTATTGCGTGTTTGATATTTACCCATCATTCGTGTCATATTGACCACACCGTCAGACCTCTGGATGTGTTAATTACCGATTAGTATGATTAAGTGGTGTTAACGTCATATATATATATATATATATATATATATATATATATATATATATATATATATATATATATAACATATCTTGTACATGGTTCAAATAATTATGTCGCAAGGGAAACAACTCGCACTAACACTCTAGCTTTTTGCTATTTCCAGTATCAATAGTCATCGAATAATGCAGATTAAGTGTTTGTACATATATAAACTGTCAGTTGCAATAGGCACTTTTATTTCTTTTATATTTAATTTTCACTAATCTTCGTTCAGACCCACAAACAACAGAAAAGAAAGAGTATATATACTTGAGTATTAGTCTAAGTTCAAAATAAATAAATAAATAAGTTATATGGAAGGGTTTAATTTTGCGTACAGTATATGAAATACGTAAGGTATACCCATCCGTTAAAAACAAATTCTAATAGTATTCTAATATTTTCTATTATTAACAGTACCGGTAAATTACAATTGGGCAGTCCGATAACTCGGTTACTTCCCTTGAATTCAAAGGGAGGCTACTCCCCTGGGGACTAAGTGAAAAAAAAAGATGGCGGACAAGGACAAAGAAATCAACGAAGCTTGTGTAAACAACTAAGAATTGGACCATTTCAAGCTAACAGATTTGAAGAAGTACCTATCGTCGTTTGACTAGATCCTGAAGGGAATATCAGCTAATCGAGCGAATTATCGGCGCTCACAAGCTAGATATTACTGACAATTATGAATTGAAAAGGAGACACCAACTCGAGAAGAATTAGTAACACTCCACCCTCCCTTAACTGGTAACAGGTCGCCCTTGATCGGTAACAGTTCGCCCTTGATCGGTAACATGTCGCCGTCGGATATTAGTGTATACGTCAATCAAAAATGTATGCTTGTTAACTCATCTATAATTATTTCGACACCTTTCACATCAAATTGTATTTGTTTCCATCGGCTTCATATGCATTATGAGTACTTCGGATATAAGTGTACCATTTCCACGCGTTAAATGAAGGGGGAAAATGACGTCAAGTAAAGTTTATACTTGATTTAATTTGTCATATAGTGTATCATATATAATATTTTATAAGATATGCATACAAATACAATTAGTTGGTTGCCGTCTTAGTCGACTTCTTCATACTGTATTGTGATAAAGCTAGCGTACGTTGCGAGATTGAATCACTGACTAGTCTATTAATTGCAAGCACTTATATACGTCTATGACGGCAAGCATCAGTTAAGATCATGGTGACTAATTATCAATCAAAATTAGTGCTGACGCTATCATCACAATAATGACTAGGCAAAATCCAATTAACAATCACACACTGACCAATTTATTAATTTTAAATTTTATATACGCCTATGTCGGTAAACATTAATCAAGATCACACTGACTAATTATCAATCAAGATTAGTGCGAATGGTAACATCACAATAATGTCTGTAGGCAAACACCAATTAACGTTCACGCTTTTATGTGCAATTATAAGATAACTGCATACTCAAGTCATCTTGAGTATGACAACCTTATTAAAGTATTTGCAACAAAATATGTATGCAACTAAGTAACATTAAAATCCTTGCAACAGCGGAATTTTATTTAAATATACAATTTGAAATAAATAAACCACGTACACAGTATAATTATTATTTTTTAGGTCGCAACATTGCATTTAAATCACGGAACAGTGACAGTTCGTATATTGTACTGGGAGGATCAGATTTTTTTTCTTTGGTTAAAACAATTTTAAAATATGAAAAATAAAAATATAATAATTTACGATGCTAATAATACGGTGTTTATAATAATAAAGAAGGAGACAAAAGAAGCATAAATTTAATGTGAATGGTGTCAAAATAATAAAAAATTAATAAGTTTACATTCTTTTTACTTAATTTCTTAAAGATTTTTAAGGGCGAAGGGTGGCGTATACACTTATATCAGAAGAGCTCATAATGTATATTAAGACGAAGAAAACAAATACAATGTGAATGGTTATAATTAAATTAACCAATTTACTTTTTTCTCGATGTATACACTTATATCCGAAGGCGACATGTAGCAAGGGCGAACTGTTACCTATCTCGGGCGAGCTGTTACCAATCAAGGCCGAACTATTACCAGTTAAGGGAGGGCGAAGTGTTATAATACCATCAAAATGCGTCGCAGCCGCTTGTTTTGAGGAAATCGATGCAATGAAACAGTTCTGTTTTCGACCACCTTCCCGCTATAAACAACACCTTTACATATTCAGCAATATTTCGGCGATTTCCATTTTGGTTTTGTTTCTTTCTTTAATCAACTTTCCATATCACTTGATGTGTGTGTTATACACGCTGATAAAATTTCTACTTATACCCCGGAAGTTTTAATGCGCATGCGCATTCGGAGAGTACTCAAGGGAAGACAACTTAGTTATCGGACTGCCCAATACGGTCACATTATTTCAACGCAAAATTATTAAGTGTAAAATTATCAAGTGACATTGGCTTACATTAAATGGGAATTTTATAAGCATATTAATTTTTTCAGAGTTAACAAACAAGCTTACAATTGTAAACATGCCATACGTGTAAGTAGATTTTGAAACCACAAACATATTGCAATATACTTACAATAGAATTAAATTATCTATTCCAATACATCAGAAATTAAACATAATGGATAAACATGACAAGAGGGATACGATAGATATTATTTAAATTTGAAAAAATAAGAATAAAGTAATACAACCGACATAGAAACAGTGATAAATATATTTCAGAACTATTTTCCTACTTTACAAGTGACCTGGAAACGCTTGGTCTGATTTGCATTTTGAAATCGTTTACAACCCCCCCCCCTTACTTGATAAGTAAATACGGCTTATTTTGCGATTGTTTTCTTAGCATTTAAAGCATTTCGGAATTGATTGATCAACATGTAAAATCGCAAGAGAAGTCTGAAAATATGGTATTTACATAGAGAGAAAATAACCAACTTTGTCAAAAAAGGTGTCCATGTGCGTAACATGCACAAACTTGATTAGACGATAATCTAGTCACAAACAAACCCGCTTAATATAAATTTGAAATATTAAAGCTTTAATAGTTCTTTTTAATTCATTCATAATATGTAACGAGATATATAAAGCCTTCCTGACTTAATAAAAGCTTTTCATCGCGAACGAGCGGTGAAATCCTGATATCTGATAACTGAAAAGGTCTGTCTTTGAAATATTCTGCCTTTTAAATATTTGATAATGGATAAGAATATATGACAAAATCCTATGAGCATTGCAATACATACTAACATTTGAAATGGCAGAGGTGAAAGGTTTCCACATACAAGCCCAATGTTAAAGCAAGAATAAATCTGTGATTAGTCACTTAACCAAAGAGCAAACCAAACAGTTACCGTCTTGGAACGGTCAGTCAGCAAAAAGGACCTACTGGGGCGCTTAAGCCGGATTTACAGTGCTCTTACCTCGCACTTCCTGAGTAGTTTCTCTAATGCAAGCAATGAAAATAAAACGGATCTATATGAATATAAAATGTCAAAGCGCTGACTTTTTCTTTGATAAGTCATGACGAAAGGAGTGACGTCATTGAAAAAAATCCACATATTATAATAAAAGTATTATTTCTATTAAAAGCTTCACAAAATTGTTGATTGTAAATGAAATTAATTTAAATAATAATAAAAAAAAACAGAGCGGTTTATCAGTATTAGCCACATGAAGCTGCGTCACCCTAGCAAAGCATCATACATGGCCTGCGCTAATACATTACGTGTCTACGTCTATGACAAATTGAATACTTATGGCTCAAAACTGACTTATAAAAATGCAGTACTGATTATTGGCCTCTGAGAGCTATTTTCATGATATGTTATGTCCAAACCGATGTAACGGCACTGAATTACAATGGTAAATATAGTTCACTATATCAAACACTAAATATACGAATTAAAATATACAGGATATGACAAAACAGATTTAAGGTTAAATCTTTATCGGCAAATTAAGACCTAAACAGCGGCTTCAACACATTTGCTCCTTTTAAGCTTTTACATATAATGGAACGCTTTTTATTAGCCAATGGAAATTAATGGTTATATGTCATCATGATTTCTTTCAAATAACTTTGAAATCTTTGAGCTAGGATAACCAAAGAGAATAGGCGGCAAACAGTTATATCTGATGAGATATCATATTTAACAAAGATCGGCATATCCACTCGGATTTTATCGCGGTACCCCGTCCCTGCACTCCACACACTTGTTCATATTGTCAGCTGTTTGAAGTTCCAACGTGCGCAAATATACGCTTTGTGTATCCGACATCTCATTGATAGCCACAGATAGCCTTATAGTCACATCAGTTCTTTAAAGAAATAAACTTACAGTTCTGATGTGTTGCGTTTATAACTGTTTCTTTACCTTACTGATTGCTCTGACGTTAACACCACTTTGTCAGCTTATCGCTGATGAACCCCCGACATGTTGGTTTACACGATGGGTCAGGTGGAATAGTTAAATGTTAGTTTTACTTACATTTAATGTTCTTATTTTTGGTAAGTTATTCGTCTATAGTGTCTACTAAATATCGCCAAAATTCGAAATACGAAGTCTGTAGTCGCTTATGAAAAAACATTCTCAGCTCTCTGAATTCGATTAACGTCCACAACCGAATGATAAAGTATGTAAACATTACTGATAGAGGGGTCCTGTTGAACCCTATCGAAATGAGCAAACCTACTGTCGTGACTGCGGTTGTTTTATCATATACCATATGACGTCACGGGCTGTTACTGTTCGTTGTGTTCATCATAGAACCTGAATAACTGGACCATATCTGTAAAGTCCCTGTCTTCCATTTCCGATAGATCAGGCAAATTGTCAATATGTTGATCTCTTTCATACTTTAGGCATCTTATGGAAATCTTAACTTTCAAATCGTAGCTTTTGTTATATCTAACTTTATTTGTATTTTGTTATTGGCAAGAAAATAGTAACATGCCGTTGAATTATATCTACAAAAAGTTTGTATTAGATAGCTATAATAACACCATGCCTTGACAAGACCAGGTACGTTTAGGCTTGACTATAAAGTGCATGTGAACTAATTAGCAAAATCGAAATGATATACCCTTCACCAGAAAAATGCGTGCATAACACTTCTTGGAATAAAGAAACATTTTCATAGAAAGTGTGTTTTAAGTTACTGTTGCATGTATAATATTTGCAAGAACGAACTTTACAAGTCTTATCCAATAGAGAAATATCTAAGTAAAAACAGGGTAGAAACTGTGAAAAAAAAAAAGAATCCAAGTGTTACCTGCTCTAATGAAATGCGAATGATATTAAACAATGTTCCAAGTTTGAAGTGGCCTTCAAGAAATGGACTTCAGAGAAAATGTTTAACAACACCGACGCCGACGACTGGATCATGACAAAAGCTCTAATTTCTTCATCTAAAATGGAACTTAAAAAGGTGATAATTGTGCCAAAATTTAATTTAAGGTAACCTGGTACATTGAAACTCATTTCCGCTTATGATAGTGCATATATATTCAAGATTTGAAATGAATATTTTTTACGGCTTTCGAGAAATAAATCTCAACATCAAATGATGCCGACGGGAAGGTCATGGAACAGTTTATTCTTCATTTGTTTCTTTACAAGACGAAACTTAAACGATGCTTGTAATCTGCAACTAGAACAAAGCATACAGACGAAATATTTTTGCAAAATGTTCTGTATTTACTTATGTAGTTTTAAGTTTTTTATTCTCAAATCTGCATAAATTCATTTGTATGTGCACTTTTCCTTATACCAGTTTTTGTATTCCTTCACACTTTTGTTCAGAAAAAGACTAGTCTTCAAGGTTTAGTCCAATTTAAAATAAATAAACATGTAATTGAAGTTACGTACGCCTTTTTAAGGCGACGTATAAGCAAATCGTTACTTTTTCATTGTTTCATCTCATGGGAATATAGCTTTCATTACATTTGTATTTGTTAAAGCTTGACGGTGTGTATATTAAAATGCCGTAGCATATTGTAACCCATGAACTTCCCTTTAAAATATTTTATTTGTTGTTGTGTTTTTTTAAATTTAGGGTGTACATTTCCAGGGAACGTTTTTTTCCAAATGATGGTATGATAAATGTTGTACGGATCTATCGTAGTTTCGGCTTCATTCCGAATGCTTGCTTGCTTCTCCAAAAATGATTGAAATTCATTTTTACATCACCCTTCATGTGTTTGAACATTTCACTTGTATAAATAAATTCAAACTCAGCTTCTACATCATACTCGTCACTGTCAGTTTTACCTTTATTCAACATTCTTGTTTTTGGCACAAGTTCTTCGTCTATAGTATCTACAAGGGCATTAAATCCGGGTAAAATTTCGCCAAAATCTGGAACACGAAGTCTGTAGTCGCTTATGAAAAACATTCTCAGCACACTGAATTTGATTAAAGTATACAACCGAACGATAAAATACGTATACATAACTGATAAAGGGATCATGTTGTACCCTTTCCGAGTAATCAGTCCTAAAGTCGTGAATGCGGTTGTTTTGATCATATATGACGTCATTAGCTGCTGCTGTTCGTCGTGCCCTTCAAAGAACCTGAAAAAATCGGTCACATTTGCAAAATCTATGTCAACCATTTCCGATGTTTCAGGTAGCGTGTCAATATGTTGATCTCTTTCGTACTTTAAGCATCTTATGGCAATCTTTACTTTCGAATCGTAGCCAAAGCTTTCCATTAATATGTTTTCGGTGCATGCTGTTGACACCCGCCATTGGCACGAGTGACCTCTTTCTGATATGTACGGAGTTAAATGATATCCAGACTTGTCCAGTGCCTTTCTTAACAAGCTTGAGATGCAACTGTTTTCAGTTATCCAGTCAAACGTATCTATACATGCCCGCCAATTGTCAACTTTTATACAGATAGCTAAGTCTATACTTATTGTAAGATTTTTTAGCAATCTCCCATTCCAAATGAATTTCAAGGTTACTGCAGGTCCATGTATGAATGTTGGTTCTTCCCCTACGTTTAAATATCTTGGTAAATCGTCTGGTGAAAGTGTCCTTAACACTTCTAGAACAGCATAAAAAAATGCGTTCTTCACTGATATACAGTCTAGCACATATTCAGGATCTTTCTTTGTTCCAATCTTCTTTATCCATACATCACTTTCATCCTCCTGTTCCCTTGTGCAATTCTGACAATCACCAACATATTGAATCTTTCTTCTACCTGGTCGACCTTTTGGACATTTCCATAAATTCCTTGTTCCATTAAAACCGGTAGATCTTACAATGAAATCTTTTCCTTCCTTCATGTCATCCATCTCTGCCAGAAAATCAAACTCGTCCGGAAGACCTATTTTGAGTCCGTCATAGTAGCTTCCTACCTTTCGCAAGGTAAGAGACAGACGTCCGTCTGTAAGTTTCACTCTATTCAATATTAATAGAACAATCTTTTCTATTGAACGTTGAATTCGGAGAACTTCAATGTCTTTGTTAACTCTTATTCGCCTATCTGTCTCGTGAAGTTTTTGTGAGAGTGGATCCATAGTGTTATTTTATAATGTATAGTTTATCAATATTGGACTCACTTGACCTGAAAGAGAAAGTGTTGTTTAAATCTAAGAGAAATATGTGGATTTCTAGTTTTAGTTTTTGTAATAATCAAGTTATAAAAACATAAGTATTTAGCGTCGGCTCCAGGTACGGGAGGCCCCGGGTCGATCCCGGGCCGCGACATACAAAAGTCGTTAAAAATGGTAGTGGTATAGCTCCCTTGCTAACGCTCAAGCAAATATAAGGGTAGTTCCACGACTGGTTGGCCCGGTGTCGGGATAATGTGACTGGGTGTGGTATCATGCCAGGTGTTCACGGCATGCTATACACAGTGAAGGCACGCTATATCTGCTTCAAGTGGACACCGTCTCCAGATAACTGAAATACTGTTGGTGGGACGATAAACCCAATAAACAAACAAACAAACATAAGTATTTATCATCAGTAAGGAAATATTGTCAGACAATACAAATCGCGTAAAATCACTCTAAATGTTCATTCTTTCAAAATTTATAAGCACGATAGCGATCTCTGCTTAAAATAGATCGACGGCAGATGCAAAACTGCCCTAGCGCTGATGTAGTCTTAGCGAATATGATGTCATTAAAAGCAAGTAGTGACGTTATTAAAATAACGTTCACGTGGTATTTGTGAGAAAGATAAGTATCATTTCTGTTAGAATGGACAGTGAAGAAGTGTAAATGGTTGTAATATCCTGTTGTTTTTTTTTTTTGTATAGATGGAATTGAGGAACCAAGTCAGTTTCCATAAAAGGAAAATACCTGTCAACTTTTCGATTACATTACACGACTTGAGTACATAAGTCATAGAAAACATTTTACACAATATACATTCCACAAAGTATTCTACTGCAAGTTACTTTTAAAACTCATGTTTTCTTATTGTGTACTCATTGTTCATAAGCAAGTTCTCTTATGATGTAGTTTAGCACTGCCAACTAGATTAAAGGTTACTATTTCGTGACACAATACTTGTAAGGGTCATGCAATTAATCTATACAAGTGTATAAAACAAGAAGATTATTCATTTAAAATTAGTAGTAGATCTAATCATGGAATTACCTGTATTCTACCACGAACAACATTCCTCTGCCAGCTTTAACATTACACCTGCTAATCGACTTAGGCTTTAAAATAAGGTGGATGACATTACCATGGGTGCAAGTAGAAAATTTTGAAAAACCTGAACTTTTGGCTGGGGGCATGGGGGCCGCCAGGGCCCCCGGTGGGTCAGGACAAAATAAATCCAGTTTCAACTTATATTTATTTTAAAATAATAGATTTGTAATCTTATACTTTAGTCTAACACATCACTGATGACATCAACTTAATATCATGAATATGAATACAAACGCAATTCAAGTATCAAAGAAAAAAGTACATGTGCAGTAGGGCCTATCTATCATTCTATGCCTAGTACCGTAGATATCAACATATTGAATTTAACTATTAACACATTTGTTGATAATTTCAACTTACCTTTTTTTTCCACTGTCGTTTTGTTTTTCATGTGATTAGCTTCGTTCGCGTGTTTTTTTATGCATTTCTTCCCGCTTGACCCCTATTTGATCATTGATGGTTTTGGCACAACACTTGCAGAAAGCTACACCCGCTATGTCAGGCTTTTTCAGCCATTGTTCCCATTTATCGCCAGCTGTGTCTATTACCGATAACCATTGCCAACGCCACTTGTTCTTTGATCCTTTTTCTAATTCCTTGAAGTCAAACCCAGCGGGTAAAAACTTCATGTTCCAATATTTTGTTTTCTATCTCTATTAATATCAATGTTGTTTACGTCCTCCATGTATGATAATTCGTCTGATAGCGCTTATTTCATTGGACGGTTATAATAAGACAGCGAATCAAATTTGCTCTTACAATCAACACATTTATCGCGCCAACCGCATTTCAGAACGCGCTTTTTCATTGGGTTGCTGTAATAAGGCAGCCAATCCTTAAGTTTGTGAAGGTCAAATAGCCGTATTTGGTAATTTTCGGCACTGGCCGGTCTAGTCCGGCAAGCTCATTAACGAATCGTTATTTTTGTGACATATAAGTGTCAGTTGTCCGAAGTTGCATCGTACATCACACGGTAAAGTCCGTGAAAAGGTCGAAAACAAGCACATGCTAATGAATTCTTAAAATAGACAATGAGATTGTTTACGTGGTTGAAATCGAAACGAACTTAATTTCAGAGCAGGAGTAGGAGTACCCCCCTACCCCACTCTGAAAATCTCAACAGATTTGCACGATTTGGGAAAATGGTCCTTGGCGTCCTGGAAAAACCGGAAGTTCCGGCATATGCCGGAAAACTTGCACCCATGCATTACACAGGTCACGTGATATCCGTATTTACTTGTGTTATATCGCGGTCGCAATGTTAGATATGGTCACGGTAGATAAAGATGAAAGACCGGCGAGTTAGAATTTAGATCGTACTGTCATCGTTCCATATTGACGAGCCTTCTTAAACATATTTTAAAGGTAGGAACCTTCTGATGTCCAAGTGTGTTTAAAATGTCTGTGTTTAGTGTATTCATCCACACGTATTGAAATCAAAATTAAATTAGAAAACAAAAAATAACGCATATTGAAATGAAACTAAAAAAAACAAAAAGGAAAAGTGCTATATATATTTTTAAGCTTTTATTTTACCAAGAACACGTGAATTGAACGTTATTTCTATGAAAATGAAACAATATATTGTAAATTATTAATGACAACAGACGTGTTTTTTTCTTAAAGTTTACAACCGCGTATGAAGCAAAAATTTGCTGAGATGGGTCCGTAAGGTTAGAGGTCAGTGTCAGCTGAATGACACGACCTCAATCGGAACACCTCGGATATTTCACGAATCATCTCTCGGATGTATGTAGGTAGTCGGATCACCTCGGCCATTTCAATAAATGGGACTGCTTTTGTGACAGACGTCAAAACAAACATGGCAGCTCGGATGACGGCTCACTAAAGTATGAAGCTTGTAAAACTTCAATCTGTGGCGGCTTCAATTTTAAATCATCCAGGTTTTATTTACCCACCGCAGCAGACATGCACCTGTCAAACGACGCCATTGTTCATATTTTCAGCAAACTACATTTTAGGCACATTCTTCCGACTTCCGGCGAACAAAACGATCGTGATTTCATTAAGTATCATTGCACCAAATCAATCCGAGGGATGGTGTCCCGAGGACGGAATTACCCGAGGAGTTCCGATTGGACACGACCTCTGTTGAATGTGCGCATTTTTTTTGGAAATAATTAAATAACGGATTATACGGGGTATTATCAAAGTACAAGCTCAATTCTACTCTTCTAGTGCATTCTTTAGAAAGTTGCTTCCATCATTCTTATACTGTGATCACTTATTTTTATCACAGAATGTCATTGGATGTACCGAATTATTTTTTATACATTTACATCATAATCTGGACCTATATGCATGCACACATTAACATACACGGTTATATTTATCTCTTTAAAAAAATTATAAACTTATTGTATAATCTAGGTCCTATTGTTTTCATTGATAGTTGTGAGGTCTCTTATAATCAGTTACCTAAGCTGTTGGTAAAAATGTATTCTTTAAATGAATTGTATAACTGCTTTTGAAACCATTGTTTTGACAGACAGATACATTGTAATAGGGATATATGAAGAGATCAGAGTAATTGTAATATATGTACACTAACAACATTTGGAAAACTGGTTCATTTTTTCTAATACAGCCATGTTGAGGAAATGGCAGCCAAGTTTTTTTTTGCCAGATAAAATTTCTTTAAACAATCTTAATGCCAAGGCCACTCAAACACTCTTGCAGTTATATACATACATGTAGAAAGAGAGAGCGATAGATATATCTATCTGTATCTATATATAGGCCCCAAGTGGTGACCATGTTTTTTCTTTTAATTTAAATACAGCGGCAACTAGGGAACACGCACAAACAAAAATCAAGGCTCTCGGTCGAATGATTTCTGAAAAGATTATTATAAAAGTTTAAAATATGGCCACGCCCCTAGCGGCCATGTTTTGGCGGATCAAATTTCTTTGAACACTCTTTATACAATGCCACCCAAGGAACATGTAAACCAAATATCAAGGCTATAGCTCTTGTAGCGTACTTTTTGACAAGATTTTCCTATATAACCATACATTTAAAATGGCGGCCATAGATCAAAATTGGATTTTTTTTCTGTTTCCCCTGCCTGCTGAAGCTTTGAATGAATTTGGGCCAGCGGTTTTCGAGATGTCGTTTTAAGAGATGTGTGACAATCACAACAGGGATGGGATGGGATTTGCTGGCATTTTTTGCCGATACTGTGCAGCGACATTTCTATGATTATAGCACAGGGGCACTTATGAGGTGCCAAAGGACTGAACCCGGTCGGTCCATTATACTGACACCGACGAGTCAGGCGTAATGCTGTCCTCTTAGCCATGAGCGTTAGGAGTGAAGCCACTACTGCAAATTTTAAAGTCTTTGGTTTGACCCGGCCGGGGTTTGAACCCGCGAACTTCCGATCCGCAAGCCGCCAAAAGTTCAGGTGAAGGTAAAACAGCAAGGAAAGAACTTACAATATGAAAGAAAACAATCTTTTTATTCCAATTTTAATAACAATTAAAATTTAACGTTTAAGGAAATATATACTTCTGAAAATATAACTACTCATGGATAGACATACATGGACAACAAAAAAAATGAGGATCAGCTTTGCTTTTAAAGGGACACTACTCTTTTAAAACTGTATTGTGTTGTGGGTTAGTTTGATACATAGTGAGTACAAGGTTTATAAATGCGTCTATTTTAAAGCCATTTATGATAGTTCCGTCTACAACAGGCACATTTAATCATATCTTGTATAATTAAGTGCATTCGGATGTACAGGTTTAATGCAATGTTTGTCATATTAGTTACCATTTTATTATTTTTGCCAGTCAGTGGAGATTTGTGATATCAAGACTGTATCTTGTTCTCGACGGTTTAAGCTAACTAATTAAGCGCCTTTTTGGATCGCATATATAAATCAGATGATGAAAATGACCGGTCTAAAAATAGACACGATGCAACCGCAAGCTGTTTCGAGAACGTTTAGAACAGCAGATCATTTCCATTGTCTTCACGACTGCTGGGAAATTAGCTGGGAAAAGGACAGAAACACAGTTTGATCACAGTATGTCCGAAAGTAATTTTGAATTAATGGATGATTCCGACCTGTTAAGAATATTACAGTCGGGGGAATTTGAACCTCCTGACTTAAGGTTCAAATTAACAGTTACAAGTCAGCAACTCTAACTGATCCACCATGAGTATCGATAGTTTATATATATCTTAACCTTAGCTCTTAAGCCAGGTAGCATATCACTTCATTTGAGATAAATCTGTTCCATTCTTTTCATCATGCAGTTCTGTCTTCTCTTCGTCTCCTTATCTTGATTTTTTATCTTCACCTCAATTTGTTCTCCTGTTTTCTTGTCTTGTTCTTCTGTTTTCTCATCTTGTTATTCTGTCAACTAATGTTGTTCTTCTGACAACTTGTCTTGCACTTCTGTCATCTCGTGTTCCTCTTCTTTCTTTTCATCCTGTTTTCCTATCAATTCGTCTTGCTCTTCTGTCCTCTTATCTAGCTTTTCTGTTGTCTCATCTTGTTCTTCTGTCATCTCCTTATCTTGCAATTCTGTCTCCTCGTCTTGCTCTTCTGTCTTCTCATCTTGTTCTTCAGAAATCTCCTTATCTTGCAATTCTGTCTCCTCGTCTTGATCTTTGATCATCGCATCTTGCTTTTCTGTTGCCTTGTCTTGCTGTCTTCCTTCTTGGTCTGGCTCATTTGCCTTTTCATGTTGCTGTTCTGTCGCCTCCTCATCTATCTTCGTGTGATGTTTTTCTGTCATCTCTTCTTCATCTCTTGTCCCCTTGTCTTGCTTATTGGCCTTTTCATGTTGCTCTTCTGTCATCTCCTCATCTTGTTCTTCCATGTCCTCATCTTGTAATTTAATCTTCTCATTGTCTTGATCTTTTATCTTTTCGTGATCTTGCTTTTCTACCTCCTCCCCTTGCTCATCTGTCTTCTCATCTTCCTCCTTTGTCCTCTCAATTTCTTCTGCCATCTCCTCCTTTTGCTCTTCTGTCATATCATCTTCATCTTCTGTCTTTGCATCTTGCTCTTCCATATTCCCCTCTTCCTCTTCCATCTCATACTCATCAACCTTTTTCTTTAGGCTAAAAATAGAAACATCAGCAATATTTATATGTTTGTTACTTTTGTAAATATATTGCCAGGATGCATTTTTGTTTCTTAAAGCAACAACAAGCTATTTTAACATATAAAATTATTACACTATTATAATAATAAATGGAATAGGAAGACTTCATATGCATGTCTGAGATGAAGATCTACCTTATGTTTTTGTACATCCCACTCAAACAGGGGTAAAGATTTGTGTGCCACCAGGGTGGTTCCATGTTTGAATGGTCATTCATAAAAGATGCTTCATTTGGTTACAAATGGTAAAAAAATACTCCCAACACAACCATAAAATACATTGATGATTGCTATCTGATGACATACATGTGAACTTTATCTGGGGCCAAAGTGGGAGATTTTCTCTTGCAAAGTGGGAGATTTGTTATTTTCATATAAACAAAGAAGGAAGATATTTGTTTCCAAGTAGGGAGATTTTTTTAAATCTGTAAAACACCCCTCATTTTCAAATAATTTTGAACCTTAAAAATGGGAGTCTCCCTCCAAAAGGGGGAGTTCACATGTATGTGATGAACCAAAAAACTGTTTTTCATGTCATTTTTTTACATTTTTTGTAACAGAGTATAAAAAAACTACATCAATTAAAGAAGTGATAAGTGCATATTTCTGTTTTTGAAATGCATTGCAGCAACCAGTTATAATAATTATAGCATTGTCCAGCTATTTTGGTGGTGGAAGACTCCTGGGTGGAAACACTGGCACACTGCAGAGCAGCTGGTTGCCATTTCAAATCTACTAAAATGCCATGGACATTTAAAATTGTGGGACTTGCCACTTCAGACCAAAACTGATCTCCATACCAGACTGTCTGGTAAAATCCTAAAAACATGCTGTAAGATATTACCAAACTGTTGTACCATCAATAATGGTACCAAACACATAGGGGTTCTCTTTGTGAAGTGGGAAGAATTGACAACTTATAATCCCTCACCCTGTCAGAGCATAGATTCTGGCTGCAGTAGTGATTTCAATTTGAGGTACTCCTCACATGCCATACATGTCGTTAACCCAGAAATAGGTCTGAGGTCAGAAAAATTTTACTAGAGGGCCACAAACTTAACACAAATATCAGCATGGCAACAGGAAGATGTTCCTGACATAAAGCTTATACCTCGACTAGCACACAAACACATTACGGCTAGTTATCATGTCTGATTGCTCGGCAACCCAGTTGCATGGTACCGCATATACAGATATTTTTATTGTTAGATGAAGGCCTTACCTCTGCAGATACTCATTGACATTGCTGAAGCCTCGCTCTCTGGCTAAGTGAATGAGGATACCAGTGCAGGCCTTTCCCTGCTTTTTTCGGCAAAAACTGCAGTTGCAGATTCCACGACAAGGGGGACATTTCCAGTTCTACAAACCACAAAATAAAAGGTCATTCTTGCATTACCATGGGTTGGGAAAGTCAACTTATTTTTTAATATTCAAAATAACAGTTTATTATTTTTATACTGTGCAGTGACATTTCTAACATTATAGCACAGGGACACATATGAGGTGCCCAGGGAATGAACCCGGCTGGTCCATTATACTGACACCGACGAGTCAGGCTAAATAATGTCCCCTTAGCGCCGAGCATTAGGAGGGAAGCCACTACTACAAACTTTATAAAGTCTTTGGTTTGACCCAGCCGGGGTTTAACCCGCGAGCTCCTGATCAGCAAGATGACGTTCTACCAGTTGAGCTATTGCGGCCGCCTTCACCACTGTGAATAGTTTTCTATAAACAGATAGCATGATACCACACCTAGTCATGGACTGGGTTGACAAGTTGCAATCATCCCCCTTGTATGAGCTATACTGAGCTATAAACTCTTTTTTAAGACTTTGTTATGCTGCAGCACTGTCAAAATGTATTCTAATTAACATTAACATGCCATAATTATCTATTTATGATACACTACAGATTCATTAATGGCCCATTCCCATAATCACAAACCATTCTTCAGCCCGAGTCATAACTTGAACTTAAGTTGTCATTTTCATACCAATAAAATACCAGTAGTTTTTGATGTTGTTTTCATCAGATGTGCTCAGCACGATTAAGTGGCACAGCCAAAGTGTGGTGAAAAATTCCAGATCTTAATTTAGTTTGGAGATCTTGTGAATAAAAGTCCACCACTAAAGCATTTCATTACTAAAGAATGGTTTGTTAATATGGGCCTAAGAAACATAATAAAGATAAGAGATATGAATATTAGATTACTATACAGGTATTTGAATACGGATTTAAAAATACTTTATATATTTATTCACTGTTGTAAAGTTTGAATTCCAATTAAATAATCTGTTTTAAGTTGACAATTTTGTCTCCAAGCTACTAAACCATTGCAATTTTTATTCGAAGATGTGCTATACTTACTGGGTTTTTCAAGGCTTCCTTGGCATCCTCCCCATAGCGATTCCTGAGACATGGTCCACAGAACTGTAGGGAAATCATTCATTTTTACTTATCATGCATATATAAAGGTAAGTGGCTCAAAGTGTTAAGGTATTGTTATTAGTAACAGACTGCTTACTGAAATCACTGCATAAAATTGTAAAATAACCTGACAAACATGTGTAATAGGATACTATGAACAAAATCTTATGTTTCCATTTTCTAATAAAAAAACCTGCTTTGTATCCAAGCATTCACAAGTTTGTTTGTTTGTTTATTGGGTTTATCATCCCACCAACAGTATTTCAGTTATCTGGAGACGGTGTCCACTTGAAGCAGATATAGTGCTGCCTTCACTGTGTATAGCATGTCGTAAACACCTGGCATGATACCACACCCAGTCACATTATCCTGACACCGGACCAACCAGTCGTGGGACTGCCCTTATATTTGCTTGAGCGTTAGCAAGGGAGCTATACCACTACCATTTTTAACGACTTTGGTATGCTGCGGCCCGGGATCGAACCCGGGGCCTCCCGTACCTGGAGCCGACGCTCTACCGATTGCGCTACCAGTTCCAGTTTCACAAATTTGAACCTCCAGCCCAAAGTGAGTCGTTGGGCAAGACATTTTGCTTGCACTGCGGAAGGCTGTTACTATCTGAGTACTGACGCTACCCAGGAAGTGGGCAGTCGATAAAACAAATGGTCTGTGCAAAAAATATAAAGCAGGTATGTTCATTCTATGAACACAAGTTATGACACTACGTCGAGCCTTATTATCTTAATCCTTGTGTTCTAGACAAGGGATGTAATTCCATTTTTTAAAATTGAAGAAATACAATTTATCTGCCATGTAAGTAGGTGTTTTCATATACATGTACTCTATTGAATAATTATTCTTATTTATACTTTTTTTTCTATATTTGTTGTTTTCATCATAGCCCACTTTGACCATTCCTTAACTTTTTCTACAAAGTTTGATTATATGTGCATGTTTCAGTCTGAAGGGTTCTTAATAGTTCGATCTATATACCAAATACCAGCCCAAAAGGAGTATAGCAAAAAGCGAATGGAAGCGAGATGTCCCCTCATATCTCTTACCCACCCCTGGAAAACCTTTGATGGGGTATTCATAGGAGACTTTAAAGAATTAAATTGTGTACCCACAGTACAGGTTTGGCTTGTGTTTTAATTACATAGCAATGACATTATTCTTGACATATTATCTTCCAGCAATAATTGATATTTTTTTTAAATACATTGTTAAGACCAACTGCGATCATAATAACGATGTCCAGCTACTTTGCTGATTGTCTGAAAAGAAACAAAAGTACACCACAGGTCAGCTGGAAGACCTTCTCACATTTAGTACTTCACCACAAAAGGATTTGATCCCATACAGTAACAGGCTAAACAGTCAGAAAAGTTAGGAGTCAGCACCTCTTCCGCTACGCCACAGGCACCCCTATTACTGGTGGAGGAATACCCTCGACAAATTTTTAAGAAAAAGTCTTACCCACCTGCACACCACAAGTCAGCTAGAAAACCTCCCTAGAAGGAAATTCTTGCCCTTACAGGTAATTAAACCCAAGCAATGACTGGCTGATGAATAATTTTTTGGAAACACGTCCACTGACCTCGTTGAGAACTAAGGGACATAATTAGCAGATTTATTCTGTTAATCCAAAGGGACTGAGAATTACCTGTCCTCTTACACCCAGACAGTAACCAGAACGGCATATTGTCTTCATGTCCCGTGTTTTCTGGTGACACTGATGGCATGAGCTTCCCTGGAGAAGAAAAACAAAGGAAGTGACATGAGTTAATCATTTTTTGTTAAACATTTTATGCGTGCATAAAGACATGTATACACACATAGAACAAGAGTATCTATGATCTGGCAGATCAATGTATGCCCGAAAGGTCAAGCCAGAAGTGTATAAAAATATGATTTACCTATGAAAATATCCTCTGAGAAATGATAATGCACAAGAATTACCATAAAAATTAAACAAAATGCAATATATGCTGAATGAAAATCTAAGTAATCACATCGTAATTTGTAGTATGCAAAACTACACATCAATATCAATCAACCAGATTTTTTTAAAGAATTCTGCTGGAAAAAAAGAGGCGTTACTTGCATACAAAATGTAGGTAAACCACTGATAAGTTTGAATAAGTCTGAATTTTAAACCAAATATCTTTACTTTATTCACTTATTATTAAATGTGATCAATGGAAAACATGCAATAAATCTTTTTACAGTCGGATTTATTCATTCTTTAAGTGAATAATTTTAAAATTCATATACAAGAGGAATTGTTCTTTTCTACAATATGCCTATACTTTAGGCACTAATAATTTAATTTGACGTTGGGAAAACATGCAATAAATCTTTTTAGTCAGATTCTTTAATTGTTTAAGTGGATAATTGTACATTTCATATACAGTAAGAATTGTTCTGTCATAAGCTACGCCCATAATCCAGGTTAACTACAGACAAACAAGTCAATAAAAGAGGGGCAAAAAACTGGTCAGGCCAGAGTTATAGCTTTTTCCTACTTGGTGTGAAGGACTATATGCAAGGTCTTCCAGCTGACCTGCATTGCACTAGCGTTCTATCCAGATATTAATCTTCATTAGGAAAAATAGCTGGATGCTGCTGAAAACATTGTCAAACTCCAAAAATGAGCAGCTTAGAGGTCCAAAGTGTTAAAAGTATTTAGAATAGGGTGCTTTTTTTATTTTTTTAAAGTTTTGTTTTGTTTCTGAAATACATTGCAGCAACCACTTATGATCATTATACCGACGTCCAGTTTTTTGGTGGAGGAAGATGCCAGACAAATGTCTTGAAAGAACCAAAGGAGTACCGCAAGTCATCTGGAAGACCTTCCCACATTAAGTCCTTTGGGACTCGAACCAACACAATGAGAGGCTAAGCAGTCCGCGGAGTAACAAATCGGCGACTCTACCACTACGACAAGGGCGCCCCCTGGAATAGGGTGCTCATCCATGACTTAATGAAGAATAAACGGATTTACTATGTATGTATGTATGTAATGTCAAAGGTTCATGACTTGCTACAACAGTAGCGGACTTACGTGGATACTATCGTAGGTTTTCTCACTACAAGATACAGCAACAAGGTCAAGGTCTTCTTCTGTGATTTCCTCGGCACTCCTTTCATCCCTCAATGGACAAAATCGTGAGCGTTCCCTTTTTGGTAAGTCATCATCCTGCAAATTTTACAAAATAATTAATTTTATCAGGTTTTGTCAATGAAATAATAAAAGAGGTTGTATTTTCACTTTTAAACTTTTAGCAAAAAATTCGTGAATTTCCTACTGTTCACTGGCAACCTGTTAAATGTCATGCTGGTTTGTTGGGGTTTGTTAGGTTTATCGTACCACCAACAGTATTTTAGTTATCTGGAGACAGTGAACACCTGGCATGATACCACACCCAGTCACATCCTGACACCGGGCCAATCAAAGGTGGAACTACCCTTATATTCACCTGAATGCAAGGGGGCTAAATCACTACCATATTTAAAGACTTTGACTTGTGGCGGTCTGGGATCACATTATATTGTTCAGCTAATAGTTTACTTTAAATCCATCTTTTCTTCTTTCAATCATTGGCCAAAAATGGAAGAAATGTTAATTGAAAACAAATCTTTAATTGACCTTGTAATATTATGATATCATCCAGTCATTAAATACAAGTTCCTCAAATCAAGTATTAATAGTGTAAGACTGGCTATATACTAAATCAATCCTAAAAGTGTTATTGTGTTTACTGTTCAACCATAAGTCCATCAGTTGTCAGAAGACACAAGCACCACATGAAGCAGATATAGTGTTGCCTTCATGGTGTAGCACACCATGAATGCCAGACATGCTGTCATGCAGTCATATTAACCTTCCATAAGGCTGACAAGTCATAGAATACAATATAATACCAATACAATATTAGTATAAGCAAGAGGGCTAATACATTTCTATTATTCTTGACTTTGATTAGTCATGGCCAAAAGAAAGAAAATGGATGTTTTCTTAACTTTTTGTCATGTCTTTTTTGATAAACTGTTTTATCCAATCAGTCAATGTGTTATGCACATGGTAAATAGATAACTCACTTAACTCAAGAGAACAAACTTTTTGTTTGCCAACACTTGACTAGGTACAGGGTAAGAAAGGAAACTGTTAATTCTTTTAAGCCTGTTGAATAACATAGAGAATGTAGATAAACCGATTGAAGTAGAATTTTAGGCTTAACTGGTAAAAAGTTGAAATATTAATGGTTTTTCTTAGTAAATAATCTACTTACATCATCCTCAAGTCCCTCAGAGCTTCTCCCACAGAATCCAAACTTGACAACCAGAGACTGTAATGAATAAAACTAAAATCAAGAACAATCAAGAAAATGATTGCCCCGACCTGCCTACAAAGGGCCATAACCTGAAGTAAAGTTTGTTGGGTTTATCGTCCCACCAACAGTATTACAGTTATCTGGAGACAATGTCCACTTGAAGCAGATATAGTGCTGCCTTCACTGTGTATAGTATGCCTTAAACACATGACAAGGATCCACACCCAGTCATATTATCCTGACACCGGGTCAACCAGTTGTGGAAATACCCTTATATTTGCCTGAGCGTAAACAAGAGAGCTATACTACTACTATTTTTATGACTTTGGTATGTCCTGGTCGTGGTTCGAACCCATGGCCTCCCGAACCTGGAGCTGATGCTCTACCAATTGCGCTACCAGGTCTGGCAGGATAAAATGTATTGCAACGTTTTTCATCTATGTTAACTGTTCAAGCCAAACAATAGTGTACACGTTTGAACTGTGCATGTGGTAATATATGTCATGTACATGTATATGTAAGTCACAACCAATGCACTGATTGGCTCAATAGTGATTCAAATATTTACACGAAGTGAGGATCATGTAGTTCTATGCCCAGCAATTTTTTCACCTCTATTTTGTCACAGGATCAAATTTTTGTGTCGTGAAATCATGTAAATAGTATGACAACAAATTGTGGATTTCAATTAATAACAGTAATTACAGTTATTAATATTTTATCTTATTACTACATGCATAAATACTGCTTTGGCAATTGTTCATACTTAGACAGTGTAAGATTAACCCTTTAGAATAATATTACATAACATTGTTTATCTAGGCATCCAAGACTTAGATGATGCAATAGTCTAAAATTACTACTAGATTAATTTATAACAGCGGAAAGTTTCAGCAGCCTTGTGAGGCCAGTTTGAATGCTAAAGTTATTGGCAGGGTTGTCATTAGGAGGCAGCTGGCGGCTGATTTGACCGCCTCAAATGAAAATCGGGCCGCCTCAAATTTGAAAAAAAAAGAAAAGAAAAATGGTCAAGAGCATGCCCCCGGACACCCCTAGCAACACTTCGCACCTTCAGCGCTTGCATAGCCTAGCCTCCTCAAAAGTTAATTGAGTCTGCTCAAATTATTTCAAGTGACAACCCTGTATTGACTAAACTGTTAATTGCCCCAATTTATATTGCTCTACGGTGGTATATGAGGATAGGAATGACAATGAAAGAAGGAAAACAATCGCTTATATGCCATGTACAAAGCTAATGTGCCATGTACAAACGAAAATCTGTGGCCAAGTCGATTTAAGAACATAACAGTTGTTTCATAAGCTTCATTACAGATATCTTACTTAAAAGTTTTTCTTGCAATCATTCAAATGCCCCAAGTACTGTAAACAAAATAATAACTGGGAAGACAAAAAATGTCAAAACAAAAGGAGTTTGACAATCTTACACCTGAGTCTTCTGACGTTGTGGACGAAGAGGAGGAGGAAACTGATCCGCGTCGCATACGAGTTCTGGGTGGGCTCAAAGTCAGGAAACTCTCAGGCCGTGCAGATCTGCGAGGATTCATGCGCACAGCCGGCTCTTGAATATCAGACCTTTTGCGCTTCACACCTTTTGGCTTTGTCTGGCAATAAGAAAAGCACTTGTTAATGGACTGTCCTTTCTTTGTTTATTATGGGACATAATTTTCACTATTCAAAATGAGTCACTGCTTTGTAGGAAGGTTTTCTGTAGGTAATAGTATGTTTTTTTTTGTTTGTTTTTTGAAATACATTGCAGCAACCATTTATGATCATTATAGCAACGACCAGCTTTTTGGTGGAAGACACATGTCGGGGTAGAACCCCCCGCACACCGCAAGTCAGCTGGAAGACCTTCTTACATTAAGTCCTCGCCAAAGATGGACCTCGAACCCACACTGTGAGAGGCTACGCAGAGGAGTTACAAATTGGCGACTCTACCACTACGCCATGGGCCCTCCCTGGTAGGTAACAGTAGATGAGTAACCGGGAGAAAAAGTTTAAGTGACCTGTTAAAGCTCAGTCAAAAGTACATTTTGATAAGTCAAAAGAAGTCTTTTCTGACTAGATTTTCCACATTTTAGAGAAGGTAAATAGTTGTGTTTTATTTTTCAGTAGTGACCTGAAAAATTCTTTATTTGACCTTGTATTGTACTAAAACAATGTTTTTCTTGCATTTTTACATAGAGTTATTTTGTCTTTGTTAAACAGAAGCATTTATATTGCCATTGTTGGTACCGGTAGATAAAAAAAGTTTAGCCCCTTACATACATGTGAACTCTCCTGCTTCTGGAGGAAGACTCTCCATTTATGATTGTTGTTGTTTTTTTCCTCTTTGATTACAATTAGGATGTGAGAAATCAAAAACTAAAACAAGACCTCCCACAGAAAAGCATGCTCAACGTTTTAATAGCATGATAGTTTAATGTAAACTTCAAAGTAAATGCACTCTAAAAATTGAAACTGGAAGTACTTAATTATTTCATTATTTATGGTCACAGTGGAAGACATGCATTTATTTCAGTCTATGCACTGATTATTGATATTGTGCTGATAATATTTGCACATAAAACTTCAACATGAGCGCTGAGTCATAAAGATCTTTAATGAAAAGTAGACTTCATCTTTCGATCCCATCATAACGAAGTACTTAGAAGGCAAGCGCAAGGAGATACACTGATATTATTATCATCATAATTGTGTTAATATTTCATAGGTTTGTCCAATTTGGTTTGTAAAAGGTCATGTGAGGTTATCCAGATGATGTGCCTTGATGGCTCTTCCCCTCATTATATAAGTTCAAGTCCCTGTAGGTACCCCTCACTGCATAGACTCAACCTATGATTTGTATGACAAATTTAAAGTGGGATTATTAAACTGATCTGCTGTGCCACATTGCTCTAACTTGTTAGGTGTTCGCCCCTTAAAAAATCTAGACTCTCCTACAGGTCCTTTTTCGAGTTGTTTCTTCATCAAATCAATCACTTTTAAATACTTTACCTGCTTAGATCTAGGGGCACTGTCTGGCATCATTTTTTCTATGTCTTTCATTAATTCCTGCAGCTGAAAAAAAATAAATAATGAAGTGAATAATCTTACATCTAAAACGGCTAAATAACAAACATGTTTAAGTACACATTTATTGTCTGGTTTATAATGTTAATCAGAGAGAAAAGATTTTTCTCATAAATGTTTTGAATATTTTTTCCTTGCTTTACGTACAAATTTAACATACATAGTTTACTTCTGGTCACATTATTTAGGCTACAATGACATAATATCACCCCAACACAAACAAAAGAAAGAACCAGAAAAAGGCCCATTAAGGCATTAAAGAGCAAAAAAGGCATTTGTATTTCATGCTGTTTTGAAGCATAAACATGTATTGTAAGTATATATACATAGGCTGCAGCATCGTTATTAAGCAACCTTAGATCCAAAAAATGTATTAACTTAAAATTACCAGGACTGGTTCTATTACTACAAATGCTTAGTTAATTTTTTTACAAAATAAAATTATAACCTTTTTTAAATTTAAAAACAAAAATGCAAGATTCTTAAAATTAAGCAGTAAAAAGAAATGTTATACAATATGACACTACATTCTAAAATGGTAGTGAGATTCTTATATAAGAATTATTGATGGCCACTGCATGGTTTTCATTAGTATTGAAAGGCAGGACTTTTGTTTCAGAAGAAACCTGATATACCGGCTATAACATGAGAAAATGAAAACCACTTAATAAGCAATTCCTAAAAACAACCTATGTTAACAATTTTAACACATGATTTCAATCAACACACGTTTACTTATGAAAACCCTGTACTGCCAGCCTAAATAAAAATAAGAATAACTGAGTTACCACTCTCTTATTATCAGCTATGTTCTGCATTCGAAGAGCTGCCTGTTCCTCTGCTATAAGCTGAAACAAACATCAAAAATCAAGATTTATTTTGTATAATGTTCCACCAACAATCTTTCTATTATCCAGAGACTGTCTTTTCTTGAAGATGATATACTGCATGTCATGAACACCGGGCATGATACCACACCCAGTCTTATGATCCTGTTACTGGGGCACCAAGACTTGGAACAACATGTACCCTTATATTTGCTGTAGGACAAACACGGCAGGCTTTGAGTGTTAGCATTATTATCATTTTTACGACTATAGTATGCCAAACCTGGGTTGGAAGTCAACACTCCATCAACTGCGATCTTAAGTTTTGTTTTGTTTGTTTTTGAAATACGTCACTGCGACCAATTATGATTTTTATAGGATCATTATATTATCACTATATCGGAAGACGCAGAACAAATGTCTGGGTAGAACCACCGGCACACCACATGTCAGCTGGAAGACCTTCCCACATTAAGTCCTTCACCCCGAACGAGACTCGAACCCAGGCAGTCAGAGGAGTTACAAAGAGATGTACGAGACTAATAGAGAAAATACAAAAACAAGACGAGATCCAATGACTATTGCAACAAATTTTAAAATGCACAAGACAAAGTTAATCACATGCATTCTTTTACATCATATATTTATTATTTTGGATTTTTCATAATTAGTATTTCTTGGCATATGCTATTTTGGATTTAACCAGATCAACATAGCTTCAAATCTAACAACTGTTCGAAATTTTTAGGACTAGATCTAGGCAGAAACTATTCTGCTCTTGGGGTTAATTTTAGCTCTTTTATAAGTTACTAAATTATATATAAATCTTGCAAATTTATATCTTGACAACGCTAAACGCCTCTGCAATAACTGACATTTAACACAAAAATCACGCCCTTCCCACTACAACATAAATTTAAAATCCTGGATCCGCCCCTGCACCCTTAAGTTAAACTCAAAATGAGTCTAGATTTAATAAAAGTATTATTTTAAATTTATCTTTCAGCGATGAATAAATAACAAAACATAATAAAACAGTTAATTGGAAATATTTACCGCCTCCATGTTTTGCGTGTTAGATCCTCGAAATTTAGTCGATCAAGCATGCAAGAATTAAGTGTTTCTTATGAATTCGCGGGAAATCTGTAATTCATGAACGTGTGGATGAAACGCTCATGTATAAGCGGATGGCCTCTGCTTTTATGCTTCAATATTTTGGCTGCCAAAAATGTTGCGATAAATCACGAAAACTAGAAAACAGAGAATTTCAATATTTTCATTAGGCGCTTGACTAAAGTCGGCAGCTTTTGTTTGACATGTTTAGATTTTATATTATTTAAGTATTTACATAGTTTTTAAGCGCACAGGGAAACGTAAGTTATCAATAATATTTACAATTTCTTTTTAATGTTGGAATAAAATTTGGCGTCTCACTCATTAGCACTAACATATTTCGTCCCTTGTCCTGACTTTCATAACTATTTACCCTGTCAAATGAAGTGAAATACTACGGAAAAGTAATTTGGTACCAGTGCTGAGACTAATTTCGTCCCTTGCAATTATGCATAAAAATAATAAGATAAAAAGATGAGCTTGTTTTTATTTTCTTGACAAATATCAAAGACAATTTTACCCAAAAATAATTCATAATTAGTTCATGGAATACATGATGCATGCACTGCAGATAAGTAGTTTACTGTAGTTAAAAATTCACAAAGTCTTTTGTTTGATTTGATGTAATTTCGTTTCCTAGTCGAAACTAAGTCAAAAATCACACTTTGATTTATGATGCAAAAAATATTGTAATTTACATTTCACCTGCATGTTCAGTTTTATATACGGTTGGTCCATTTTTAGGATATTTTATCGGCTGAAGATTGTGAAAAAGGATGATGATTTATGCTTGATTTTGAGAGTGGACCCACTCTTTACATTATACCTCGTAAACAACATGAACAATGGTTCTCACCTCAAGTTAGGAATTGGGGTTAGTGCATTCAGACAGCTATTATAACTAATTTGCTTAGTGACTATTGGACTACTGGACTTTTCGACTCCATGACTATTCAACATCTATTTGTAAAATGGTGCAACTATTCAACCCTTTGACTTTTTGACCCCAATTGGGTAGGATTTTTTCCTTGTTTTCTTCCTTATTTTCGTAATTATTTGACACAACTACAGAAATAAATATGTATTTTATCAAGTAAACATCAGCAAATGTACATTACTTAAATAGTTTATTGCATACGCTCTATATAATTTTATTAGTAATGAAATATGCAAATAACATACATAAATACATAAAACAGCCTATTGAGTCGTCATAAATTTTTCTGCTGTGTTTAAATGGTTAATGGGTTGAATAGTTGCCTAGAACCGGTACAGGTCGATTACTTGAGGGGTTAAATTGTAGCCTAACCTAGATAATTTAGTGTTAATTTTTTATAAAGAAAATAACATGTCTTGTTTTTCGTAAAGCTATTCTTTATTTACTTTTTCTGGAGTACCACACTCCCTTTGTCGACACTTATTTAGTTGTTGCGGATCACATGAATGAATTCTGTCACGTGACCAGACAACATTTGTGTACATGGAGATATGTTGCAACATAATCATTTGCAGACTTTTACTGTTTGTTTCTAGGTATGAGAGAACAATGGATTTTAATCAGTTGCCTCAGATTCCCATTGTGAATCCTTATGTCCCAGACATGGGAGTGGAAGCAGCTCAGGTTCCACCGATGATTGATCCAAATCTGATAAATAATCCCTATGTACCACAGGTATGTATGTTGATGAATATTCAAGCTAAGTCGTAGTCGCCTCTGACCAAACTATTTGTTTGTTTAGCACACCCTTTCAATTCCTCACTCAACAATATAATATCTCACTCAGCCCCTGACTGCATGGGTATGTGTGCCTGTGGTTCTGTCCAGACATTTGTCTAGGACTTTCCTCAAACAATAAAGATTGGCCATAATTATGTTACAGTCATGTTTGAAAGAACAACAAAAATACAGCTACATATTGATCCAAATTACTTCTATGATCTATCAATGACAGCCCTGAATATAATGGAAATCTTAAAATTGAGATGGTTTTTATAAGTACCAATAACACATGTATATATGCCATAGATACGTGTTTACATTTGACAATTCAGACCAGGGTTGGCAAAATCAATCGTCATCCTTGTCGTCCATTTGGTGATCCAGACAACTGGAATTTTTATTTTCACTTGTCCATGGATGACCAGAATATTCCAGTGGTGCATATATGTCAAAATTATATGGACAAAGTTTGTGTAAGGATGGGTAGAACTTTAGGTTTGGTAGTCTATAGAGAAGTTAGATTTTCTCATATTTTGCCACACCTGCAGACATTTGGAGAATAGGGATTAGTACATATAATGTTGATCAGAACTTTAGTTAATTGAGAAATCCATTAACTTATTATTTACCGGCCGCAATAGCTCAGTTGGTAGAGCGTCGGCTTGCGGATCGGGAGGTCGTGGGTTCGAACCCCGGCCGGGTCTTACCAAAGACTTTAAAGTTGGTAGTAGTGGCTTCCCTCCTAACGCTCGAGGCTAAGGGGACAGCATTACGCCTGACTCGTCGGTGTCAGTATAATGGACCGGCCGGGTTCAGTCCCTGGGCACCTCATAAGTGCCCCTGTGCTATAATGATAGAAATGTCGCTGCGCAGTATTGGCAAAAATGCCGGCTAATCCCTAATCCCTAACTTATTATTTATTAATATATATTGCAATTTTTAGTTTTCTCAATAACAGCTGGACCTGGTAATATTCAGTAGACCATCTGCTCCAGGTACGGAAGGCAGTGGGTTCAATCAGGGGCTGCAGCATACCAAAGTTGTTAAAAATGGTAGTGGTATCGCTCCCTTGCTAACACTTGAGCAAACAAGGGTAGTTCCACAAATTGTTTGCCCGGTTTCAGGATAATATGACTGGGTGTGGTATCATTTCAGGTGTTCATGGCATGCTATATACAGTGAAAGCAGCAATACTGTCTTCAAATAACTGAAATTCTAAACCCAATAAACAAATGAACAAACAATTTCCATAATAATCTCTTGATTAACAAAAACTGTGCTGGATTGTGGATATTATTAATTTTGATGCATTTGACAGTTTACTTCATGTCGGAATCTTACCCCTGACTTGTGGGCTGGGTTAAACTCCTTCTGTCTGTGACTTTCAGATGTTCCATGAAGTCGAGGGGCCACCAAATCAAGAATACAGTGAGGTGCACAGTTTTATGGTGGACGGAGGTGACAGGTTTGGTGTGTCATGTCTCTGCTTTGATACGCAGGAGATTCTCTGGATGGGCAACCAGGCGGTGAGTAAGGTCTTTGCGAAGTACATGTGATTAGATCATGTAGAGGCCATGAATGCAGTCTTTGACAAAACCCAGTGGACCGTTGCCAGAGTCAACCAAAATCTCTGCCGGTCCATTAAATTGTATTAGTAAAATGGACCCACGGTCCACCTGGATTTTCAGCCACATCATTTTTAAAATTCTGAATTATTATGAAAACATATACACTTTACTAAACTTAACAACTTATTACTGAATCCAACCACTCGCAACACCTCAGTTAGCTTACCAATCTTTTATGTCAAAAGGCCAAAAATCATACTGGTCCAGTGAAATTTGTTGTTCTTGAATCACTGTTTTCTTTTACTGCAGGGTCATGTGACATCATACTATGGTCCAAGTCTTCAAAAATATACATCGTTCCAAGTCCACCAGAATGAAGATGTCCGACAGATGACCCCATTAAAGGATCGAGGAATTCTGTCCTTGAC
The DNA here is from genome assembly GCA_007844125.1 of Sinonovacula constricta. NCBI lineage: Eukaryota > Metazoa > Mollusca > Bivalvia > Cardiida > Solecurtidae > Sinonovacula > Sinonovacula constricta. Next base: position 48,542,295 of record CM017567.1, on the reverse strand, counting down.
CCAGAGCACTCTGCGTCTCTCCATCCGCCGTGGCCTTTCACAGTTCACATTCACGTATGTTACCATTAGTATGGATTTAAAAAAAAAATAAACATGCATTAAACTGTTATCATGATTGTTATTCCCCAATGCAGCAACTTTAAGATATTATAAGAAAACATGTTCACACAGAAACAAGTGATCAGAGTTAATATTGTAATTTTTTAAAAATTCATTATTTCAGAATGTTTTACCTTTTTGTGCATTGTACATAAAAAAATTCACACAAGATGAAGGTTGCTTAAAATTTAAACTAATGCATATTTTTTAGTGAAGCCTTTAAAACCTTAAAAGCTTTACTACTTTATATAAAAAAATATTTATTTGTAAATCATAAAACTTTTTTTTTTCAGTGTAAACCCTCACTTTTTTTTATAAAACTATGACACAACCTTGTAAACCTTCAAAATGATATGTTGTAGCTGGTTTTATACATAAATGACAAAAGTTGCTGCTTTGGAAACTTCAGGAAATGTTAAACAAGGCCATCTTAACATCTGTCCATCCATCCATCTATGCATCCATCCATTGCCCATCCATCTGTCCCACTTGTGTGTCAATGTCATTACTTCCATATTATTTACAGTGCTTGAGTTTAATTTCACCAACTTACAGACAATTTTTTGAAAGTGTGTCACAAGTGCAACCCTCAAGGTCAGAGTCAAGGTCATAGTTAAGGTCATTGCATCTTCAGGAGCATATGTCCATTACAGTGACATTTTCTGTTAGTTTTATTTTTAATCAATAGAATCACTTCTCAAAGCGATTGGCTAGACTTAACTGTCCACATAGTTTTTAATCTTTGTGGTGCAGCTTAGACAAATTCTTTAGGCATAGTTTAATTGTAAGGTTAAGGGGCATTTCCTAAACTGTCAAATTTGATTATATAAATTGACTTATTATCCTGTTATCCAATCAGCACAAGTGTAAAACTGAACAATTGACCTACCTTACACAAAAGAACACTTGCATTCTTGGTCTGTTGTTGTACAATTGACCTAGTAATTACTTACAAATTCTATTATCAATTTGGAGAGAACTGTTCATTGGTTTGATGGGATGCCTTCTTTAAAGAAACGCAAAACGATTCATAATCTTTGACTGGTTCCCTTTCTTGTAGGAATCCCGATATGCATGACATGCAGTGTATGCTGGTAACCAGTCCAACCTCATTGTTGATCGGTGGCCATCACTCCAGGATCATAGAATTGGACCTAACCACTACCAAGGAGAAACAAAAGGTACATAGTCCTCATAATAGCCAAGTAAAAGTCACAGCTGAATAAGTGTCGCCTTAGAAGTAGGCTTAAAATCATTTAATAATCATTAAAGATAAAATGGGATGTTACTGATTCATTATTTTAGTGCCTCCTTGTGCCAAGTTTTAAAACCAGAATATATATTTAGGAATACCTTTAGATTTATGTGTAGAACTTTTATATATTTTTGATGGTACTCTCTTCCCGAGTATGATTTGACTATGCCAGGTTGTGCGTTAATACATAACATCTTTGGGATGGTACTGTCTTCTTAGTTTGATGAGATTGAGGCTGGTTTAGCCAGTTAATATGCACCGTTTCCTAGTAAGATATAACTGAGCCTGGTTGTGCTAGGTACCTTTACTTTTAAGATGAAAAATGTAAGCCTGTAATTTATTTGGGATGTTACTTTGTTTTCTAGTATGATGTGGCTGAGCCAGGCTGTGCTATATTCAGACAGGCTAATAAATACATCTGTGTTGGGGATACCAGTGGAAGGGTGAGTTATGGCTGTCAAGAGGTCATACTATACTAGTTTTGTTTTGTGCTAAGTTATACGTTGCCTTTTACATTATTTTCTTTCATTATTTTTTGAATGGGCCAAACATTTATACAATTATAAATCAGCATCTCAAGGCTTAAAGATCAACAAATTTAGACATCTTATCTACAGATTACTTTCAAACATACTGAAAAATAAAATTGATTTCTACTTTTAACAAAGATAGACAGGTTTCAATATCTTAAAGGCCTTTGCTTATATAATAAAGCATTACTCTTATTTTCATAAAAAACAGTTTTCTTTGCATTTTAGTTTAATTGTATTAATTAATTTTCATTCTATTGGCAAAGCACAAGAACATTGGCATTTGTCTACACATTTTTTTCGGCGTAGCTGTCTAACCTCACCTTTGACCTACTTACAAATGCTGACTCAAGGCCAGCCTGAATGAATATCAGAGCGATTACCATTGGTAGAAATTCCTAATAGCATCATATACTGTAGTGTTTCTAATAAACGTCCTCGGGGTGGCGAAATATAGTTATTTATACAGGTATTTAAGTTATAAACAAGTCTATATCAATGAGTGACATTAATGAATAGTCTCCCCTGAATAACCCCTAAATGCAAGTAGGTCCTTTCATTTGTTTTACTTGGTTTTTATGCTTGTTCATTTTGGAGTGTATGTTGACTTCTTTGACTTTCAAGTTAACCATCATCAACAAACACTTCCATTTCCTTTTTTAAATAAGAAATCTCTATAAGTATTTAAATGGATTTTAAGCTTATATTTGTGCAAAAGCAATTTCACCGTTTGTAACTGCATAATCTACAAAAGAACGGGCGATAAAGGCCAAGAATTCCGACTATAAAGGACCTACCTACTCTTTGGAATACCTCGGATATTAACAAACAAGGGAGATAATTTCCAGTTTACCAATGTACCCCATTTCCTACAGTACTGTTGAATATAGTGTATAAAATGTCACTTGATCCTACATTTGTTTAAACATCATCTCTGTCATATGCCGCAAAGCAGACCGTTCACTTCCGGCAAGATCTAACTATTTCGTAACTTTAATTAAGTGCCTATTACGTGAGAATTATGAGGCGCAGATGGAGCGAGCAACTAGTTTAAAAATGTACACCATTTTCATGCCATTCTTCTCACAAATTTATATTCAATAGAAACATAAACACGATAAAAATGTGTAAGTTAATGCTTCACAAACGCCGCATAGCCTTTTAAAAGAAATTTTTTGTTTTTCCTTTTTTTTAATCCGACGCCTTTTGTCTTTTTAAAGACATTTCTTGTTTTAATTATCCCCTACTTAAAAAATAGAGAATTCTGGCTTTATTGCTGTTTCCAAATGAAGAATTATTTTTTGCCACTGTATAGGTGACGCTGTATGACCCTAACAACCTCAAGCCAGAACATGTGTTTGATGCCCACACTGGCACTTTGTCAGACTTTGATATCCATGGCAACTTGTTAGTTACATGTGGATACTCACACAGGTAAATTGACTTTCTGAAATCCAGCAGATAGACTTTAATTTGCCTAATGTTGATACAGTTGATATTACTTATTTGCATATAAGACATCCCAGAAAATGTTGAGCATATACCCGGTAACCAGAATCAAAGCTATTCAGTTAGTCAGTCATTTATAAATTTTTAATTTTCCTTCAAAGATAATTACAGACCGTGTAATTATTTACCCCCAAATCCAGTTAAAAGCCATTTATTTTTTGAAAGCGTATCATTTTGTTTATGAAACAGCAAAAACAACACCTTTCATATGAGGTTTTGCAAAGTGCTCTTTTCAGATTTTAATTTAATTGAATCAGAAGTGAAAAAAATCGGCATTTACTATGATGTAAACATTGTTTGTTTTGTTTTGCCTGTTTGATTTCGTTAACAAATGCACTTAAAAAATATGCCGTAGTACCACACTTTTTTGCTAAGGAAGAGTACTGCGCTATTGAATCGTAAAGAGTTATCAATAATGTCATGTCGTCATTCACTATCGACACTTGTAAAAACCTGTGAAATTCGTCGGGCAGATGTGGTAGAAAGCATGCCATAGGCAGTAGACTTCAACAGTGTAAGCTGAACATGCTACTGCTCATGTCATGACACGGATTAGCGACCATGCTTGCTAATCCCCTGGAAGAGGTGCAAAAGTTGTCCAAGAGATAAACTATTTAGCGTGCTTCAGCGGACAGCTGGACAGCGATGGATTAGGCTTATAACCGAATGTGGGCTGACTATTCATATAGTTATTAATTTTTAAGAAAGGTTCAGAAAAAACTGTTTGGATATGTTATTCAATTAAACTGAACATGCGTATAACCATTATCGATTAACTGGAATCAGCGGCATTCCCTTATTAAAACGTCATTACCATTTTTAGGTTGGATCATCTGACGCCAGATCGTTTCCTAAAGATGTATGATCTTCGGATGATGCGTGCCATGTCTCCTCTGCAGCTTATTATTGACCCTACATTCCTCCGCTTTGTTCCCATATACTCGAGCAGATTAGCAATTGTTTCTCAGGTAAGACTATTTCAACTTGATTTTTGTACTCATTTTTAATTATAGCCAATCAGAAGATTTCATTTTAAAACTTGAAGAGTTAATTTTTAAATTATAGCTAATCAAAAGACTTCAGTTTCATTTTTATGAGTTTTTAATTATAGCCAATCAAAAAACTCCTTCATACCCCCAGGGGCAAAGTATATAAAATAAATTAGAAAGGATATTAAAGTAACAGTTACACATTTCCTTTTTTAATCCTACATAAGACAAAGTATTTAGTATACATACATGTGAACTTTTTCTGTGGCCAAAGTGGGAGATGTTCACTTGAGCGAGATTGTTTTTTTTTTACATAAACAAAGAAGAAAGTTATCTTTTTCCAAGTAAGGGAGATTTCTGAAAATATGTTAAACAACTTCATTTTCAAATAATTTTTGAACCTTAAAAGAGGGAGTCTCCCTCCAAAAGTGGGAGAGTTCACATGTATGTGTAAACACAACCAATCTGGTAACATATACAGTGATAATACCAATTATGTGAGGTTAATTTGCAAAGTTCTGCAATTTTTAATTACAGACTGGTCAATTTCAAGTGATTGAGGCAACTGGTACTGCACCACTGGTCATGTACCAGGTAAATTGTCCAAACAGTTTTGTTCTCAGCTTCGATGTGGCTGCCACATGCCAGGCTCTAGCATTCGGAGACAGCGCAGGTAAGATAGTCAAGAAGTTATAGATGGTTAGTCTTCACCTGTTGTGTATAATAACTCTAAGTCTTCTAGGCACACCGGTTGGATCCCGTGCCGGAACATACCAGTCGTTAAAGTAATAGTAATATAGCTCCACTGCTAACGCTCACGCAAATATAAGGGTAGTTCCACGACTGGTTGGCCCGGTGTCAGGATAATGTGACTGGGTGTGGTATCATGCCAGGTATTTATGGCATGCGATACACAGTGAAGGCAGCACTATATCTGCTTCAAGTGGACACCATCTCCAGATAACTGAAATATTGTTGGTGGGATGATAAACCCAATAAACGTCCTCATCTCCTCATTATTTGGGTTTGAGCCCCGGTCAAGGTGAGGACTTCCATGAAGAAAAGTTTCCAATTATCCTGCAGTGCAAAGGTGGTTCTACTTAGGCATAAGTCTGGGGTCTTCCTCAACCAATAATTATCTGACGTTTAAGTATGACCATAATTGTATCACTGATTAACAAAAACAAACAAACTTAATGCAGTGCATAAAATCAAGAAACTGCTGTTTTTTATGGAAACATTTGTTTTTTCAAGCATCCATTATTAAAATATTAAAGATTAACAATGTTTGGTTTGTTCAAGGTTTCCTACATATGTTTGCTACTGGAGAGACTGTCACCTTCAATTCCTTCCATGAAGACACAGAGTTGGCAGATTCTGTAAGTATGTGGAAATGATGAACTGTTTCTCGATTTTGGATGTAACTTCAGCCCGTATTTATAGCTGAGCAATTTATATCTGGTCAAATGCTCACAAACCGTCTCAGGAAACTGGTGTGTACTTTCATGTAAAGTAGGTCAAGTGTTCACAACCAGGCTTGAACTCCTTGGATATACCCACTGATGTAAACTGACTTGACCAACAGTTTAGTAACTGTCCAGACTAGTTACTCTGTATTTGCAGGCTTTCCTATTTCCCTGTTATTTGTTGGTTTTTCTTTTTCTATCTTAAAGTGAACTATCTTTTTCTTACACAAAAAAAACACAATAGTATTATGTATATTATGTGAGATTATATATGTTGATGCAGTGAAAAACTTTCTCAACTGAAAATGGACGAGCTTCGCAATTGCTTAAATGATAGTGAACTATAGCTTTGCTTTGTAATTATAGTAATCAAACACAACAAATCATGCAAATGCCATATATTTTCTTTTTTTCTACAAAAATAGTGTAAATGCCATATATTTTCTTTTTTTTTCTACAAAAGTAGTGCAAATGCCATATATTTTCTTTTCTTTTTTTCTACAAAAAAAGTGTGAATGCCATATATTTTCTAATTTTACAAACAACTACTTTTTGTACCACCAATCCTTTATTTTTGCCTACCGTTTTTTAGTCTCTTAAATTTTTAGTTCCTTGTTCTTTGCATTTTATTGATAAATCAGCCATCATGGTTTGGGATACTTTTTTTATAACTATATCAAACAACTAAACATTTTCTGTCACCACTAGTTGCAGATTGTGTTGAGCCAGACTCTTGACATCCATGTTACTTCTGCCCTGTTTCTAAAACAAAATTAACATTCTCTCATGGGGGCATCCTTTGCAGAGCAGTTAGTCACCAACTTGTAATTTCTCAGCTCCTTACTGCGAGGGTTTGAGTCCAGGTCTGGTTGAATACTTTTATGTGAGGAGATTTTCCAGCTGACCTGCCATGTGCTGGTGATTCTACCCAGGTATATGTCTAGGGTATTTCTCCACCAATAATTTGCTGTACCTCACCAATGTGACCATAATTGTGTCATGATTAAACAAAAAAACTTCCATCTAATTGAAGGTCGAGCCGAGCCAGAACATTCACATCCATGACTTTTCTACACCCTACGCCATGGTGCCCATGAGTTACCCAGGTACAGGCAAGCTGCTCTCTGATTGGCCAGATTATCTCTGTGAGAAAGTATACAGGTAAATGCTTGGTTCGAGTGGGTAGAAGAGTAGGTCAAGCATCTGTTTCAAGTTTTAAAGGTTCTTCTGGTATATTATAATTTTGGAAAGGGGCATACATGACTGATCAGGTAATCACTCCCCAGCCACTTAGCTTGTTGGTTCAAGTCCCAGCCAAAGTGACATTTTCTAGTGTTTTCCTCCATCAATAGTAGCTGGATATAACAATAATTATGTCAGTGTGATCGGGAAAAAAAACTTGGCCTGGAAAACAATGGTACTTGTTTCACAACTGGTTGGTTTGGTATCTGTATTGTCCATGGGCATGTATCATATCAGTAGTAACAACATGCTATCACACTGAAGTTAGCACTGTATCAGCTTCATACAACACAGTATAGCATAAATGAGCTTTTAATTAGGGGTGTAATGTTAGTTCTAGTATCGATAAATCGTGATATCAAAGGTCAAGAGTGTTGGTGAAAATGTAACAACATCCTGCTGCTATTTGTCTATTGTTATGATTTTTAACCACTGCATATATAGATAAAAAATTAAGAAATAGTATGGGCTGTAAACAGCTTAACAAATGCCGGCAGACTTTGCATCTGTGCTGGTTGCTTCTCGGCAGGGTAGTGGGTGGTGGGGGTCATTCTATGTGTTTTAAACACATTTCTAGCCATTTACTTATTTAATCAAACTTAAGAAATTATATTCTGCTGAGCTGCTAACCAAAAAAAAACAACAGGACACCAACATGAAATGATGAAAACTTCAACCAGAACTGTATATATTTAAAACTTCCAGTCCACAAAAACTGTAAACATACCTCCTGTTATTTATATATATATAATTTTTTTTTAAGCACACTTGCACTAAAAAGTATTTCTGAGCTGTATAAATAGTAGTCTAATCCATCACCTCCTGTTTATGTTGCAGACAAACAAAGCCAATAGATCCTGAGATTCTGAGGTCAATGAAAGTCTACCAGAATGTGGGATATGCTCCAAATCCAGGGAAAGTGCGAAGAAATCAGTTCCCGTATCTAAAACCCTCCGAGACAGACAAAAAGGGCAAGAAAAATGTCCCTGAGTCACCTATTGGCAGAGGTAGGGTTTTGTCACGGCTGTGGGTTTGGTTGGAGGGCGTCAAGAATGATCTGTAAACAAATTAATTATAATATATATATGTTTTGGTGTTCAGGTGTTACATGTATCAAAGACTGTCAAAAAAATGACAGACAATATGTACAATATATTAATAATGAAACATTAGCAATAATGTAAACATGAATATAGAATTACAATATGGCGGGGGATGTGGAATTGATATACATAAGATGAAAAGATGAACAATGATTATCAATTAGAATTTCTAACAAGTCTTCAATAATAAAACAATATACTTGTATTACACAGAAGTTATGCTTTATAATGAAAGAATAATAAAATAAAAGGACTAATTACCTGCAAACAATATACATAATTAAAATATAGATATTTCGGCGTTCAGGTGTTACATGTTTCAACGGCTGTCAGAAGAGTGACAGGCCAGTGTTCAACACCAGTAAACAATTTAATCTCTCTGTACTAATTGGCTGAAACAGATGAGGGCAGGAAAGGTGGTGCACGGATTTCTCGTGTGTGTACTATAGAACTAAACTGACTGAAGAGGCTATAAACTTATCCAGAAACAATTATATAGCAGTCTAACTACAAATGAACTAATTATTAGATGAAAATATATGGTTTATTAAAATATAAGTATGCTGTCATGACAGTTATATGTGGTGGTGATGGTAGTAGTGGTGGTGGTGTTATTGTTAGTAGTGATAATGGGGATCTTTGTAATAATGACTAATGATGGGACGATGTGGTGTTAGTGGTAGGGATGATGGTGGTGTTAATTTTAATAATGATGGTGGTGTTGGTGGTAATGATGATGGTGGTGTTTGTGATAGGAATTATGGTAGTTGTGGTAGCAATGGGGATGAAGGTGTTGGTTATGGTAATAAAGATGGAAACCTATTGCGCAATTGGTAGAGCATTGGCTCCAGGTACGGGAGACCCTGGGTTCGATCCTGGGCGGTGACATACCAAAGTCATAAAAATGGTAGTGATATAGCTCCCTTGCTTACACTCAAGCAAATATAAGGGTAGTTCCACGACTGGTTGTCAGGTGTCAGGATAATATGACTGGGTGTGGTATCATGCCAGGAGTTCATGGCCTGCTATACACAATGAAGGCAGCACTATATCTGCTACAAGTGGACACCATCTCTAGATAACTGAAATACTGTTGGTGGGACAATTAACCCAATAAACAAACAAACGAAAAATGATGGTGTTGGTAGTTGTGATGATTGTGGCACTGGTGCTGCTAATAATAAACATGATTGTGGTTTACCTGTAGGCAATAGTGGTTCTAACGATGATGCTGTTGGTGGTAATGATGATGGAGGTATTGGTTGTTAAGAGGATGATGGTATTGCTTGTAATGATTATGGTAGTGCTGGTGGTAACGATGATGGTGGTGTTGGTAGTAATGATGATGGTGGTATTAGTGGTTATGATGATGGTGGTGTTGGTGGTAATGATGACGGTGGTTTGGGTGGTTATAATGATTGTGGTGATGATTTTGGTGGTAATGATGGTGGTGGTAATGATGATGGTGGTATTAGTGGTTATGATGATGGTGGTTTGGGTGGTAATGATGATGGTGGTTTGGGTGGTTATTATGATTGTGGTAATGATGATTTTGGTGGTAATGATGATGGTGGTATTGGGGATAATGGTTGTGTTGGTGGTAGTGATTATGGGGATGTTGGTGGTAGTGATGATGGTTGTGTTGGTGGTAGTGATGATGGTTGTGTTGGTGGTAGTGATGATGGTTGTGTTGGTGGTAGTGATGATGGTTGTGTTGGTTTTAGTGATTATGGTGATGTTGGTGGTAGTGATAATGGTTGTGTTGGTGGTAGTGATTATGGTGATGTTGGTGGTAGGGATTATGATTGTGTTGGTGGTAGTGATGATGGTTGTGTTGGTGGTAGTGATTATGGTTGTGTTGGTGGTAGTGATTATGGTGATGTTTGTGGTAGTGATAATGGTTGTGTTGGTGGTAATGATTATGGTAACATTGGTTGTAACGATGATGGTTGTGTGGTGGTAGTGATGATGGTTGTGTTGGTGGTAGTGATGATGGTTGTGTTGGTTATAGTGATGATGGTGATGTTGGTTGTAGTGATGATGATGACAACGGTATAGGAATGTGGTGGTGATAGTAGTCGTAATAATGGTGGTGGTAATGATTATGGTGATGGTGGTAATAAATATTGTGGTGGGTTTCACAGTGGTAGGGTTGTATGATGACAGCTATAATGTTTGTGGGAACATGTTCTGGTGGTTATGATGATGCTGTTGAGAAGATTAGTGATTGTTGTGATTATGTTGGTGGGGGATGACGGTGGTGGTAGTAAAGGTAGTGATGATTCCGTTGCTGTGCTGTTAGTGATAGGGGAGGTGATGGTTGACTTATTTGAAGAGTCGGGTTATGTGTGTAATGTTGGTTTGTCAAAATCAGAAGTAGACTAAAGAAATTTATTAAAAGCACATTATGTTAAAAAACACGGACACAACATATACCTTAAAAATGTAGGAACATCACTCTTTTAAGCAACTTATGTTAAATAATACATTTTAAAATAATGACCTTTATTCATCTTGTTTCTTACTGAAGAGGTCACTTGTTATTCTTAACATCAACAGCCGATGACCCATTCATGGCCATCCCTAAGCGATTCAGAAAAGTTGACTTGAAGTATTCCAAACTGGGACTGGAAGACTTTGATTTCCGTCACTACAACAAGACCCACTTCGCTGGCTTGGAGATTCATATTCCAAATGTTTACTGCAACAGCATGCTTCAGGTGAGTTTGGTGTCAAGTCACAACGAAGTGTAAAAAAAGCGGTCCTCAGATTAATTATTTATAAGGGGTTATTTCATGTCTTATGATATCATAGAGGCTTTGTACAAGGCGAAAAATGCATTGAACATACAATGAGGCCAATAAAATATGATCTTTCTGCATACTTACATTTAAAGGAATTTTCTGCCATCCCTTTGCCAAGCACCCCACCCCCTGCCCCTTTCAAGATCTGCCCCTGCAAATTCTTAATAACTTACTGCAATTAGTGCAGACCCTGATTGGACAGATGATTTGCGTAAGTATGATTAATTTATGTGTAGAAGACTAAGAGAAAAGTTTAGGCAAATACTTCATATGCTGCTCACAACAACTGCTGATACATTGTAGGCTTAATTTATTTATTGTTCTTGAAATTTATAAAGTTTATGCATATGCTTTATCTGCAGCTCACAACAACTGCTGTTAATTCGTAAGCTTAATATATTTATTGTCCTAAAAGATAATATGATATTGAACTATGACAGCAATTTCTAAACTCTCTGTGCATATGTGCTATTTTATTGATCTCTTAAACCTTTACCATTCACACTATTTTCACAATTTTCGCATTGTTTCTATCTAATTAGTTTCCTAGTGTTTATCATTGAGACATATTTCCTAAATGTTCACAAGTGGGTTTGAGTACTGTTTGGGGTCAAGGACTTAATGTGGGAAGGTCTTCCAGCTGACATTTGTTGTGCCGGTGCTTCTACCAAATCATTTGATTGGGGTCTTCCTCCACCAAAATTGCTGGACATTGTTATATGTTATTGGTCGCAGTGATGTATTTCAAAATCAAACAAAACTCGATTGATCCTATTTTTTTCTTTCTCAAGTTCCTAAATTCTACCAAGACATCTTGACCGTGACTTTTCTATCTTCTCCGTACTTCACTGTTGTGACTATTACAGTAAAACCTCTCTGCTGCAACAATTTGTCAGGAGAACAGAAAGTGATGTTGCTGAAAGGGGTTGCTATGCAGAGGTGGTGAATGGTACCTTGTTAAAACTAGCATATATATAGGTTATTTTCTTCATTGTAAGTGTGTTACCTTTGTTGAATTTGTTAAAAATTCATTTAACAACATATCAGTTTTAGCTTACCTTTTGTCCCAAAATTTCATCTATTTCTCATTGTAGATGTTCTACTTTATTGAGCCCCTGCGGGTGATGTTGTTAAACCATCTTTGTGACAGAGAATTCTGCCTTTCCTGCGAACTGGGATTCCTCTTTCATATGTTGGATCGTCAAAAGGGTCAGACATGCCAGGTAATGACATTATTAATTAATTAGGCCAGAGTTCTTTAACTATTCTTATGTAAGAATTGCTTAAGTCATGGATTTCAAACCAGAATATCTTCATTATGTATTTAGCTACATGTCTGTATTTTTGCATGGCACTTAAGATTTGCTACTTTGAGTTTAAAATCACATTGAAACTTCAAAAAATACTTTTGTTGGTATGAAAATTATGATTTGGGCATACATCATGACATAGGCTTAAGAATGGTTGGTGAATATGGGCCTTAGTTTCTTGATTTAGAATTTTAAGTTACACAAGAATGAAGTTCTTGGTGGACCCAAGCTTGGGTAGAACCATGTATTAACTATTAGCACCAGTAGAAAGATCAAAAGTTTACATGATAGGGTTAGATCCACAACTCATCAGCCTAATGTCAGGGTATTGTGACAGTGTGTGGTATCATGTCAGGTGCTCATAATATTACATGCTATCACAGTGATAGCAGCACTATATATGATTCAAGTAAACTTTTTCTCAGGATTACTGAAATCTTTTAGATTAAAAAAACAACAAAACACTAAACAGCAAACAAGCATACTAAGGCTGGTAGCCATTCTTAAGCCAAGTTAAAACTTTTTCTTTTTCTTCCAACAAGACTAAGAAAGTAGTTTTGAAGTCATTTTGCCATCAAAGCCGTAGAAGCTTCAGAATATGATGTTGTGTTCTGAAATTTATTATTTAATTAGTTCCTAATAAAAAAAAATTGCCGAAAATGGACTTATTACACCTGACTAATTTCCTCTCTTGTAGAAATCCTCCTCACAAGACATTTGTTTAAAAAAAACATTTTACCAGAATTTCTTACCATTTATAACCTTTTAATACTAGGCTAGTAACTTCCTACGAGCATTTCGTACGTTACCAGAGGCTGCAGCACTGGGTCTAGTATTGGCCGAGAATGAGGAGGCAGGGGGTAGGATGAACCTGGGCAGGTTAATACAGAGCTGGCAGCGCTTTATGCATCAACAGATTCACACGGTTTGTAGAGTTAAATTACTAAAAATGTATTTTTAGTGATGTTTGTGTAGCCTAGTAGTGAATTAGACAGAAACAGGGAAAGGTTTTGTTTTCTTTAGCCACACATTTGTATCACTGTTACAACCTAAAGAAGGGCATTTAAAATAGGCTAAACTTTTACAAGCAAGGCAGGAGATTTTACTGTGCCCTTTTTGAAATCCAGTCTCAAGAAAATAATTGTAGATTGTTAAGACCTTCGATTTGGTCTGGCAGTAAAGCTACCAGTGTCCCATTCTTGTAGACTGTCTATATAGTTTCTTATAAATGGACCAGTGTTTTTAGCTCACCTGAGCACAACGTGCTCAAGGGGAGCTTTTGTGATACCGCTTCGTCCGGCGTTCGTCGTTCGTCGTTAACATTTACCTTGTGAACACACTAGAGGCCACAATTTTTATCCAATCTTCATGAAACTTGGTCAGAATGTTTGTCTGCATGAAATCTTGGATGAGTTCATTATTGGGTCACCTGGGGTCAAAAAGTAGGTCACGAGGTCAAATTGTAGGAAAAACTTGTGAACACACTAGAGACCACATTTATTGCCCAATCTTCACCAAACTTATTCAGAATGTTTGTCTACATGAAATATTGGATGAGTTCGTAACTGGGTCAGGTGGGATCAAAAAGTAGGTCACTAGGTCAAATCTTAGAAAAAGCTTGTGAACACACTAGAGGCCACATTTATAGCCCAATCTTTACCAAACTTGGTCAGAATGTTTGCCTGCATAAAATCCTGGATGAGTTTGTAACTGAGTCACGTGGGGTCAAAAAGTAGGTCACTAGGTCAAATCTTAGAAAAAGCTTGTGAACACACTAGAGGCCACATTTATAGCCCAATCTTCACCAAACTTGGTCAGAATGTTTGTCTGCATGAAATCTTGGATGAGTTCGTAACTGGGTCACGTGGGGTGAAAAAGTAGGTCACTAGGTCAAATCTTAGAAAAAAGCTTGTGAACACACTAGAGGCCACATTGATAGCCCAATCTTCACCAAACTTGGTCAGAATGTTTGTCTGCATGAAATCTTGAATGAGTTCGTAACTGGGTCACGTGGGGTCAAAAAGTAGGTCACTAGGTCAAATCTTAGAAAAAGCTTGTGAACACACTAGAGGCCACATTGATAGCCCAATCTTCACCAAACTTGGTCAGAATGTTTGTCTGCATGAAATCTTGGATGAGTTCGAAACTGGGTCACGTAGGGTCAAAAAGTAGGTCACTAGGTCAAATCCTAGAAAAAGCTTGTGAACACACTAGAGGCCACATTGATAGCCCAATCTTCACCAAACTTGGTCAGAATGTTTGTCTGCATGAAATCTTGAATGAGTTCGTAACTGGGTCACGTGGGGTCAAAAAGTAGGTCACTAGTTCAAATCTTAGAAAAAGCTTGTGAACACACTAGAGGCCACATTGATAGCCCAATCTTCACCAAACTTGGTCATTATGTTTGTCTGCATATACTTGGATGAGTTCGTAACTGGGTCACGTGGGGTCAAAAAGTAGGTCACTAGTTCAAATCTTAGAAAAAGCTTGTGAACACACTAGAGGCCACATTCATAGCCCAATCTTCACCAAACTTGGTCAGAATGTTTGTCTGCATGAAATCTTAGATGAGTTTGTAACTGGGTCACGTGGGGTCAAAAAGTAGGTCACAAGGTCAAATCTTAGAAAAAGCTTGTAAACACACTAGAGGCCCTATTTATAGCCCAATCTTCATCAAACTTGGTCATTATGTTTGTCTACATGAAATCTTGGATGAGTTCGTTATTGGGTCTCGTGGGGTCATAAAGTAGGTCACTAGGTCAAATTTTAGAAAAAGCTTGTGAAAACACTTAAGAGGCTACATTGATGGCCCAGTCTTCACCAAACTTGACTATCATGTTTGCCAGTATGAAATCTTACATATGTTTTGAGGTGAGTCATGTGGATTCAGTAGGTTACTTGGTAAAATTCTAGAAAATGTTATCAACCCAGTGGCCACACTAATGGTCCAATCTTCACCAAAGATTTCTTAAGTAAATTACTCTTAATTACTTAATGCCAGATTTGAGCCTACGTAAAGCCTGTGTCATCAGGTGAGCGATTAAGGGCCATCATGGCCCTCTTGTTATCAAACTATATTCATATTTACCAAAGTCTATTGCCATTGTATAATGATGGTATAGTTTCTGGAAGAATCAGTGTTTATATTAACCATTTATATTGCATTTGCATTTATGGACTTGATACATGGCTGTGATATCATAAGTAGAAACTGATGTCAAGAAAAAAAATATGAAAATCTGATTAAGTGAAGAAATATTTCCCAAATGCATTTACTGAAACCTTATATTGTGAATATTCATAAACAAGCAAGGGCTCTCTCAATTCAAACCTGCTATAGTGACCCCAGCAATGTGTTGTTATTTCTTTTCTAATACTTTGGTAAAAAAAACATTTATATGGTATAAGCTATTAAAACAATACTAGCTCCTGTGGAACAAATTTTATCAGTACAAAACAATTCAGAACAATAATTTTTGGAATTAAAAGTTTATGACAGAGATGTCTGGCCAAAACTATATTGATGACTCTTTCTTTAGATCAAAATTTAATCCAGATAACTGATGAGCGCTGGTTAAAAGCCATCAAAATCATTGGTGGATGTGGTGAAATGAGTGTGCTGGTCACAATATCTAACTTAACTTCTTAAAGTATGTATCAACTTAAACTCAGTGGCACAGACTGTAAAACATGGCACTGTCATACAACAGGTTCCAGGTTCTAATTTTAAGAAAAATTATTCTATTTGTTTACTATTACAGGAGACCACGCCTAAACCTCCGACAGAAGAGAAAGTGCCAGGTGAGGCGACTGACCAAGCGGATGAACAGACGCAAGAACAGATGCAGAATGAGGCTGGCATTTCCTTGGCAACTGCCACAGATGGTGAAACAAGTACTATTATTGGGGCAGTGGAGGAAGCTGTAGAAAAAGTACCTGATCCAGAGCTAGAGGAGAAAGAACATCCAGAAAAAGAAAAGGAGCAGAAAGAGAAAGACAAAGAAGTCAAGAAAGAAGAGAGCAAGTTGTCATCAAAGTCAAAAAAGAAGAAAAAGAAAGGGAAGAAGGAATCAAAGAAAGAGGAGAAGGAGGGGAAGAAAGGAAGTGTAGAGGCAAGCAGAGAAGGTACCAGTCAAGCATCTGATGCATCAGAACATGCAGAATCGGAACCAGCCTCGACCCCGACATCAACACCCGGTTCCACCCCGACTGAATCTCCTAGGGAGGAGAAGGTTGAGACAAACAAGGAAAGGTGAGATATTGCATTAGAGTACCTGCTTTGTTATGGGTATAGGGGATAAACAAGGAAAAATGAGATATAGAAGTGATACAATCTGGTGTTAGATTATCTACTTTGTTATGGAAATAGGGATTATCCTATGACATAATTTTGTCTTGTTTTGGAAGAGGGATCAATATCTGGCTTCACACAACATTCTTGGGAATAGTTAAAAATATCTGGCATCAGCTGGTATTGTTTTACTAAAGTTTTCAATATCTTACCACATTTTAGCACTGTTTTGGGAATAGAAGTTATAATCTAGTATCAGTTTTTGTTGTTTGAGAATAAGAGAAAATTATCTAAAAAAAACTTTACATTGTTTGGGAATATAAGGGAAACATCTAACAACAGATTACATTGTTTGGAAATATAAGGGAAACATCTAACAACAGATTACATTGTTTGGGAATATGAGAGAAACATCTGACAACAGATTACATTGTTTGGGAATATAAGGGAAACATCTAACAACAGATTACATTGTTTGGGAATATGAGAGAAACATCTGACAACAGATTACATTGTTTGGGAATATGAGAGAAACATCTGACAACAGATTACATTGTTTGGGAATATGAGAGAAACATCTGACAACCGATTACATTGTTTGGGAATATGAGGGAAACATCTGACAACAGATTACATTGTTTGGGAATATGAGAGAAACATCTGACAACAGATTACATTGTTTGGGAATATGAGAGAAACATCTGACAACAGATTACATTGTTTGGGAATACAACAATTTACATTGTTTGGGAATATGGAGGAAACGTCTGAAAGTTAACATTGTTGTGGAATATGAGGGAAACATCTGACAACAATTGCATTGTTTGTGCATATGAGGAAAATATCTGACAACAGATTTCATTATTTTGGAATACAACAATTTACAATGTTTGGGAATACAAGGAAAATATCTGACAACAGTTTATATTGTTTGGGAATATGAGGGAAACATCTGACAATAGTTTATATTGTTTGGGAATATGAGGGAAACATCTGACAACAGTTTATATTGTTTGGGAATATGAGAGAAACATCTGACAATAGTTTATATTGTTTGGGAATATGAGGGAAACATCTGACAACAGTTTATATTGTTTGAGAATATGAGGGAAACATCTGGCAACAGTTTATATTGTTTGGGAATATGAGGGAAACATCTGACAACAGTTTATATTGTTTGAGAATATGAGGGAAACATCTGGCAACAGTTTATATTGTTTGGGAATATGAGGGAAACATCTGACAACAGTTTATATTGTTTGAGAATATGAGGGAAACATCTGGCAACAGTTTATATTGTTTGGGAATATGAGGGAAACATCTGACAACAGTTTATATTGTTTGGGAATGCAAGGAAAATATCTGGCAACAGTTTATATTGTTTGGGAATATATGGAAAACATCTGACAACAGTTAACATTGTATGCTGTTCATTCTTTTGAGATATTATTTAATAAAACTGGCAACAGTTTCCATTGTAAAATTTGTGCATTGAAATAGTTTTGGTGTATGTTTTATCAAATCTGTATGATTATTTTGTTATCATAGAAAGCAAGAATCTGACATTAATATAATGTCTATGATTTAATATAATTCTGAAATTTGCATACATTTATAACACACTTAATTTTATATATGTAAATTGATTGTTCTTTTTTTGAATTTGTATATTTAATCTTTTTTATAGGAAGCAAGGATCTGTTATAACAGATATCTTTGGCCTGGAGTCTGTTACCACACTAAAATGCCGATGTGGGCAAGAAAATAAACGTCGGGCTACAACAACCCTTGTTAACCTGAACTACCCAGACTGCTATGGTCAAGGTAAGTGATTTTTGGAAAATTAGTCTACATGAACTACCCAGACTGATATGGTCAAGGTAAGTGATTGTTTTGGAAAAAGTTGTCCGCCTGAAATACCCAGACTGCTATGGTCAAGAATGTGATTGTTTGGGAAAATAGTCTGCCTGAACTGCTTAGACTGCTATGGTCAAGGTAAGTGATTGTTTAAAAAAATAGTCCACCAGAACTACCCAGACTGCTATGGTCAAGGTAAGTGATTGTTTGA
Source organism: Sinonovacula constricta (assembly GCA_007844125.1). Taxonomy (NCBI): domain Eukaryota; kingdom Metazoa; phylum Mollusca; class Bivalvia; order Cardiida; family Solecurtidae; genus Sinonovacula; species Sinonovacula constricta. The sequence continues at coordinate 48,523,629 of CM017567.1, read as the reverse complement.
AAAAATAGTCCAACTGAACTACCCAGACTGCTATAGTCAAGGTGAGTGATTGTTTAAAAAAAAGTACACTTGAACTACCCTGACTGCTATGGTCAAGGTTAGTGATTGCTTGGAAAAATAGTCCACTTGAACTACCCAGACTGCTATGGTTAAGATAAGTGAGTGTTTTGGAAAAGTAGTCCACCTGACTGCTAAGGCCAAGGTAAGTGATTGTTCAAAAAAAAAGTACCTTGGGCAAGAACAATAACTTAAACCTTGTTCTGTAAATAGATAATCTACTATTTTTTTATTTATTTTTTATGTTGAATTTTTAAATCTTATATTTTAACTATTTTAAGTTGTCCATTATACAAGGTTGGAACCATAAAACCTTGAGAAGCTGTAATCATATAGATGATGTTAGACAAGCCTATTGACATGACTGTCTCTTTTTCTTAATACAAACACAGGTGTGAATCGAGGACCAGTGAGTGTCAACTTTCTACAGGTTTTAGAGCACAGCCTTACCCTAGAGCAAAACACGCAGGCTTGGTGTAACAACTGTGCCAAGTACCAACAACATGTAAGTTCCATCTGGCATTAACTTGTGATTTGTATGGCCAAGACAGTCTATGAAGTGAGCCATACTGTTCCTTGTTTTGCCCTCTTTTCACCTGCCTCCTACTTCTGTCTGCTTCCAACCTTTCAATTCTCCTCCTTAGCTTTGTACTTTTTTTTTCATAAATTTCATCTACTTTCTACACCTTTTTTATACTGTTCATCTGCTTTCTTCTTTTTTTTTAAATCTTTATCTACTGCCTTTTTATTTCACTAACTTTTTCTTAAAAGAAGGAGCCATTCTTTGTTATTCAGGATATCTTAAAGCTCAGAAGCACATGACACACTTTATGAAGCAAAATGCAGGCTTTATGAAGCACACAAAGCTCTATTTTGTCATACAGTGGGATGATTTATTACCTGCTTATGTCAAAATGGTTTTAAAAAAATCAACGGACAGAAACCATACTTTTAATTAAGCCAAACTTTTTTGTCTTAATCTTTTTAAAATGGTGGCTTGAAGGCCTGCCAAGATATAAAATAAAAAATAAAAATAAGAAATCTCAGAAATCTTTCAGCTGGCCTGTTATATTTCCCTGGGTCCTCTAGGATTGATCTATTGTCTTCCATATTCATTTATTGCTAGAAATTGCTAATGTTATAAAACATGGATAGGCATGGTGCAAATTACCAACATACCATCATGATTAAAAGGTTATTCTTTATTGACTTTGTTTTTTATAACAAGTATTTGTTTATCATGACTAAATATGTGAAGATATGCTACTACTTTAGTTTTTAACTAAAAGACAGATAAGGTGGAAATGTATTTTGTAGTAATTGTTAATCTTACAGAATTTCCATGAAAAAGTACACTCTTATCCACATCAATATTTCTGTTTTGTGTGGCTTCATCTCTTAAGCAGTAATATAATTTCTTCTTTTCTTTTGACTAGTTATAATTGCTTTCATAAATATCTGATAAGTCCAGATAAGTTTGGTCGCTGTTTAAGATTGCGATTTATAAATGATTTTTGATTTTAAAAAAAAAATCTTTGTTTATTCATATTAAGTTATTTGGTTTTTAAGAATGTACACAAAGTCATTAAAATTTAATGTATAATATGATATAAACCAGGGTTTACGCTTGTTTTGTTATTGATGGCTAGCCTGGCATGTTATTTTGTTTGCTTATTATTCTTATTATTATCATTTTTTATTAATTTTAATATTATCATCATCATTGTTATCCTTATCATCATCTAATGATAGAAATGTCGCTGCACAGTATCAGCAAAAATGCCGGCAAATCCAATCCCATCCCTTATCATCATGATCATTGTTACTATTACAGCAACAAACCAAGGAAGTCTTGTCCCTCCCAGATGTGATGGCCTTGAATTGTCAGCTGGAGAATCCTCGTGACCTTGAGTTCTGGAAAATACAACTCATGGTGAGTCAACAGTTATTAAAGTTAACTATTTTCAGTCATGTCCTGTTCAGACAAGGTACATTCAGGGCAGGGCAATCATAGCCAAGTGGTAAGATTTGCGGACTTCATAGTCTTTCACATTGATTTGGATTTCCAGTTAGGGCAAGAATTTCTTATTGGGTAGATTTTCTAGTTGGCAAGTAGTATGCAGGTAGTTCAACAAAGACATTTGTTTCAGGTGTTTTTGTACAGATAACAATTGGATGTTTCTACAATAAACTTCATTACTTTCTACCGATAATAGTTTGATGTTTCTACAATAAACTTTATTACCTTTCTGCAAAATATTAAAAACAAACAAACTAGCAACCTTCAGGGCTGGAATGTTACTCTAACAGATTGGTTACTTAAACAAATTGTCCCATAACTACTGTTAGCATCTGTACCTTCAAATATCTCTGCACAATTGATGTTTAATTATTTTTAATGTCATTTTCAAGTGCAAAGGTGAACATAAATATGAGAACACAGTCCATAATCATTGTTAATGTCATTTTCATGTGCAAAGGTAAACATAAATATGAGAACACAGTCCAGTCCTCTTTAAATGTACTTATGTTGAAAATATGTCTGTTTTATGATGCTGCAGTTGCTCAGACAGAAAGACGATGGTGAGAACACCTCATCAACCTCCTCCTCTCCCATCCCTCTCACCACCACAACCATCATGTGTCGATATGGCAGGAAATGTAGCAAGAAAAGTTGCCGTTTCAGACATGAACAGGACTCTAAGTAAGATGTAGTCTAAGTTGACTGTGTTAAATTGAAGCAGATAAAGTTCTACTATCACAATGGTAGCATGCTACATGATGCCAGACATAGTTCACATTATTTTTTACATCTTGTTGACAAATCATGAACTACCCTTTTAAGCGAAATGTAAACAAGAAAGCTTTAATGCCTCTTAAATTTTCACCACTTTGGTATACTGTTAATCATGATTACACCAGGGACCTACCCCACCTTAAGCGTACACTTTATTATTTAAGTGAGCATGGTATCATGTCAAGTGTTTCATGCGGTGCTATCACAGTGAAGGCTTTGCTATATTGGCTGTAAGAAAACACTCCCTCCAGAAAACTGGAAAAAATGTGGGTTGTATTAAAAAAAAAAACATGCATCTTGGCTAAAAAATGGAAGATTTGTTCAGCTGGCCCTGCCGCGTTTATCTTTTTCATGCCACATAAGATCTTTTTATGCCCTCCACTTATGATGTTTGTGGGCTCTACAGGAATCCGATTGTCTATGCATCCATCCACCTGTCTCTCTGTTTCTGAACACAATTTTATGTGTGCTTCTTGTATGGTTTTGAACCATTTATGATGAAATTCCACTATTACCTTGAGCACAATGGGCACCTGTGTGCCTGCTTTTTGGATTACAATCAGCCTGAGTTATTGTCCCTTTTAACAATTTTGCAGACTGATAAAATAAGGAGATTTATGAATAGGAACTGTGTGTGTTGATGGTTTGGATTCATTAGTCATCAAATGACATTTCTAGTTTACCATAAAATAAAGGCTGTGTTACATTATACATTATTTCAGCCTAATAACTTATTTTAATACAAAATATATATTTGGAAATTTGAGGACTCTTTGTTTGCCTTGTAAAAGTATTTAAAAAAACACTTTCTTATAACCATAACTGAATTAAAGGAAACTGCCCTGCTTAACAATTCATCAATTTTGTTATCCGAGGCAGTTTTCACAAATCATTTTAAAACACTAGACCATTGGTCTACCAAGGTATCAAAGTCTGCTGAATAGGGGACCTTTAAATAATTGAACCAACAAGATAGATTTTGATAAGCTAAGACCATGGCTCACCACCTTTGTTGAAAACTGTCCAGTTGAACTCACTTTATTTGCTGCAGGAGTGCACCATCTCTGGATAAGTGCATAGCACAAATAACACACTAAAATCTATAAAACACATGTTTTTTGTTTTACACAGAGACTGGCTCCATGACGACATAATGAAGATTCATACAGATGATGAAAATGACCCAATTTGGATCCCCTTTGGCTTCAAAGTTCAATTACAGGACAATGGATCCCTAAAAATAGAAGAATTTGCAGATGAAGACTCCTTGCCAGATGAGCCAGGTAAGGTTTGATATAATATCAGCAACAGCAGCAAAGTCCATCTTTTTATCAATGTTATCAGCAGCCAGCAGCAAAGTCCATTTCATCATCATCAGGAGAAGCATCATCAAATTTCTTTACATCATCACCTTTAGCAGCACAACTTATCATGCAAATGAATGTAAATATCAAAACTGGTAAGCTGATAAACACATACAATGATAAATTCAACCAAAGATATCAGAAAAAAACAAAATGGTTTATGCATAATTAAGTTGTATCTCATATACAATAACAAAAGGAGAGATACTCATATTGTACTAAAATTTAAGTTAATGTCAATAAACTACATCCTCTCCCCCATGATAGCTCATTTAAATTATGTTTTTATGATCCGTAAGACATTTTTTTTTAATTTTATTTTTTATATTTTCTCTCCAGAACCCAACACCAAGTACTATGAGTTGATGGGGACCGTGTCCAATATTAAGGACAGTAAGGGTGGAGGTCACCTGATCAGCCACATCAAGGTTGGGGAGACGTACCACCAGAGGAAGGAGGGGGTCACGACCACACAGTGGTACCTCTTCAATGATTTCTCCATCTCAGATGTTGAGAAGGTTAGTACCTCAGATGGCGCTGTAGCTTGTAGGTATGGGTTTATACAGCCTTCTGTTCAAAGTGTAAAAGACATTCCACCAGAGAAAGGAGGGGTTCACCATCATGCTTGATCTTCCATATGGAAAGTATTTTTATAAGAAAATTACACATTAATGCATACAATCAGTCGTACACTTATTACATGCATAAAAAACTATAGAGATCTAATTATTGTGCTAGGAAAGAATTTGGGAAATTTTTAAACATTTTAGCTAGCTAAGCTATTGTTTAAGGTGGTTTTTTTCCAAAATGACTGAGCTTTAGCTAGTTAATAAAACCCTCACTTTACATATTACCACCCCCTGACATAATGGTAGTATATATGAGCACTCCCGCCAAAATTACATTTGTTGTTGCTTGTATAGCAAGGCAGGCACATGTGAATATCTTCTTACATCTACCTTGGTGGCATTGATGTCACTCATTCCCACTTTGACACATTGATTACCTCCATACTTGAAACATAGATACTTTATAAGATGTGGATGTACATTGTGCTACGACCATAACTTTTGATCACCTAGAGACTTGAGTTATCTCCCTTATTTGAATTGCATTAAAAAAAAATGTTCTGAGATGCAAATGGAACATATGTCCTAAGGCTTATTCATCTAGTTCAATGGTAGTATATATCATATTTCCAATATTTTCTTAAACTGTAAGGTTAAATACATAAATGCACAGGACCTGGTAGAACAATCGGTAGAGCATAGGCTCAAGGTACAGGAGGTGTCAGGATAATGTGACTTTGTGTGGTACCATGCATTGTGTTCAAGGCATGCTATATGCAGTGTAGGCAGCACTATATCTCCTTCAAGAGTACACTGTCTCCAGATAACTGAGATACTGTTGGCTTTTATAAACCCAGTGAACAAACAAACAAACATAGATATATAAACTGTCTGATATGTGAAAAATTTGAATATTTATAGTCATATATACACAGTATTTCATTATTTAGGAAGAGGCTGTTCGATTCAACTTAGAATGGAGAATTCCATGCACCATGTATTTCATACGGAGGAATATAACAAAGTACTATGATCTGAAAGGTGGGTTCAAAAATCTGTATTATACCTGACCAGCTTGATTGTATATTTCCCTACATTGAACTTCATTATACAACTTCCTGATAACTCTTGGTGCAGAGCTCTCATAAATATATATAATTTCTTTGATTGAATTATTGCAGAACTCTCACATGTATCATTTCTTGTATGAAAGCATCTTCAGTACTGACTGATGGTGATAAGAAAAGTAAATTGTTGTACTCAGTATCATATTACCAATATTTTATTGTCTTAAAAGTTAAATTGAAATTGTATGCTGTTTAATCAACAAGCTGAGTTGACATGTAGTGTTTGAAGTTTAATCAGTTACTCAGTTATTTGACTTGAAGCTTTCTAATTAATTTTATAAGCACATTTTTGTGTCACTGAAAGAAGACCTCTAGCAGTGACACAGCATGTCTGTGCGTCTATATGCCTGTCCTATTTTTTGTGTCTTATTATTATTATTGATTATTATAATAATTGTATTTAAAGAACTTCAGTCTAACTTTACCATGTACTTGAAGGTGTGTCATACAAAACATTTACAAGTGCAACCATAAAGTTCAAGGTCATATGTAAGTTTGTTCCTTCTCAATCAGAGTAACATTTCTTTTATTATTTTTTTTTAATTCCATGCTTTGACTGCATGCAATATTTAATGTTATAACTTATTTTGTTACTTATTTCAGTCATGTGTGCCCAGATAATTAAAAAAAATCAACATTGGACATCAATATTTTTCATAGGTATAAGCAGATTGATGAAATAAAATATATTTTATGACATTCCTGTTAACTGTATCTGTAAAATGTAAAATACAAATTGGCAATCATGTATCACTGTGTCTCTACAGTGTTCAACCCAATCACATCACTTGTGCTGTGTGATGAAAGCACCTTAATCAACCCAAAGAAGAGGAAACTTACTTTCGCACCTCTAGCAGATGAAGAGCTTCCCAAGGAAGGGGACATAATTGGGCTTGATGCTGAATTTGTCTCCCTGAATCAGGTATGAATTATGTCCCTTCAGTTATATTGAGTATATTTCAACTTCCAGGGAAAGATAGGTACTCAACAGTCAACTGTGATAAGCAGTCCTATTCTTCTTACTTTATTAGTTTCATTTGTCGAACTAAAACTTAGTCACTAAACACAACTTGATCAGGTTTAGTTCCAGAAGCTGTCTGACCAGGATCTGCCCTATTTGCAACAGTCTCTAGGAATATTTCTGATTGTCTGTTTATGTAGCAGTAGGGACCAAAAAATGAAGATTTCAATGGATTATTAATGTTGCAGTCTAATAGTGGAGATAAATACCTACCACCCCCTTCTAGAAAGTTCCATCTTTTCATTTTTCATTACACTATTAAAATTGCATTGTGTTACCACCACTGAGTTTAGGTATTTGATTAGATATATGATTTGGATATTTATAGAAGAAATATGTTATCTTTACTGGCTTGACTTGAGGATTCTTCAGACTGCAATATGACATTGTATGTTGTTGAATGTAATAAGAATGAGTTAAAAGTACTTGAGCACTATGAGAAAAATAAACAAATTAAAAATGAAATAGACTGGACCTTGTAGCGCAATTAGTAAAGCGTTGGATCCAGGTATGGGAGGCCCCTGGTTCGGTATAGCTCCCTTGCTACCGCTCAAGCTAATATAAGGGTAGTTCCACAACTGGAAGGCCCAATGTCAAGATAATGTGACTGGGTGTGGTATCATGCCAGGTGTTCATGGCATGCTATACACAGTAAAGTCAGCTTTAAGTGGACACTGTCTCCAGACAACTGAAATACAGTTGCTGGGATGATAAACATAATAAAAATAAAAATAAACTAAATATTTTTGTATAGAGTATATTAAAATACACAAAAGCAGTTATGTTTGAACATTTTGATTACATAGTAGCAAATAGTACAGGACCAGATCAGATGATAATTAAAAAATATTTTTTATATAATTATTAAGTATTTTAATGTTTAATAAATATTTTTTATATAAAGTTGATACACAAGAGAGATAACCAAAACATTTCTTGTACTTCTTAAGAACTATTATCTTTTGTTTGTCTTGAATACTCAGTGGCAAATAGTGCAGATCCAGATTGGACAGGTTCCAGCAGGTGTTGGCCTATCTGGATCTAAACTATTAGTCCAAGCATGGTGAAAGTTGTGCTTCGAAGACTAAAGGTTAAATATGTTTCTGTTATAGGAAGAATCTGAGCTGAGAAGTGATGGAACTCGTTCCACCTTACGACCAAGTCATATGTCATGTGCCAGAATCACTTGTATAAGAGGGTAAATATCAGGGTTGTGTTAATAAAAATCTATATTATTTTTAATTAAGAAAAAAAAAAAGAATTGCTTTTATTAAATAATTTTACGAATGAACTTAAAAATTATGCATTTTAAAAAATTAATTTCAAAATAAATGTTTGATTGATTGAAAAATGATGTGTATAAACTTAAAGATAAATGTTTTATTAAAAATAAAAATAAGTGCTTACATTAATATTGAAAAAAATAAATTGAAAAGTAATCCTTTGTTGTTATCCACAAGTTATTCTTGAATTAAAAGATAAATGCATGTCCTATCTAAAAATACATTTAAAAGATAAATGTTTGCTTTAGTTTAATTACGCATTTAAAATATAAACTTATGAATTGGCACATAAATGTTATAATTTCAATCCTGTATTTGCCTTATTAAAATGGTATCAGTTTGCTTAAAAAAATTAACATTTTATTTGAAGTTTATTTGTTAAAATTGTAACAAATATTTTCAAAGTTTAAATTGATTAAAATAAAATTTAAAAATAATAGACAATTTCATGAATGACTGAAAAAATAAATATATTCTATGCTTAATTGAAAGATGGCTTATTTTCTTCATTTAAAGGATAAATCTGTAAATTGATTTTACAATTAAAATGGTCTAAGCCAAAGATAAATAATTTGTTTCCATTAAAAGATAGATATAACAAACCTTCCAACTAATATGTGAATGAAAAATATAAAATAAAAAATTGCTTGATCTGAAATATAAATGTTCTGCTAAATTTTACTGGTGTCCATTCCAGGCAAGGTGAGAAGATTATGGAGCCTTTCCTGGATGACTATATCTGTACACATGAACAGGTGAGCTGGATTTCATTAATTGAATAAGGTCACACTTAGTAGTAGAAGACTATGTGTCCATGTAATGTTAAATTAAATCAAAGTTGATTTTTTGTGGACGCCCACCATCTTTGAGACGTTCACTCTTCTTTGGAATTAAGCCTAAAAGTAGGAGTGTGTGTAATGAATTGGTGCACATAAAGATGGTTTTCTATGGTAATCATTTATTAAGAAATAATTGACATAAGGTCTCCAGAGGTAATGATGCCTATAAAAATAATAAAACTATAGAAGGGTGAAACTCTTACAGCGTGAGGTTAGATTCACAAGTAAGGTGGCCAATTTTTCATGTTGATTTTGTAGGATGTTACTTATTGGTCTCCTGTTCCTCTTTTCAGTTTGAGCTTTTTTGGGGACATTAAGATTCATATGGAACCATCTTTTAAAAAGTAGTCTTTTACAAAAATATAAGTTCACAAATTTTTTATTAAAAGAGACTACAGATGAGTTTAAATTATCATAACACTGCTCCAGATGATGTAAGTACTACGGCCAAACTCTAATATATATATATATATATTTATATAAATATACATTTTTTCATGGGTTTAGGTGTCTTTTTCTGTAAGTTGACAGTAATTAGTATTTAGTCTGTCCAGTTCCTCAATTAAGTTTTCGGCTGTCTGTGTCCAGGGTTCTGGAGCGGGCAGCAAGCAGCGAGAGCATAACACTTGCTATCCACACAACTCTATTCTGAGGATCAAGGATGACTAGATTCTGCACTTTCAGCTCAGTCCTGATGCATTTGTGCCATGTTTTTATTATTGTACAAACAACGCCCTCTACTCGCCAGGAATTACCGTGCACTTGACAATATTAAAAACAAATACTGTTTGAATAATGTTTATATATTGTCAAACGAAACTATAATTTTCACCACCTAGTTACATTATTATTTGACGTCAGGTGGTGGACTATTTGACCCAGTACTCCGGTATCAAACCAGGCGACCTTGATCCAGCTGTTTCCAATCGCCACTTGACGACACTCAAGGCGACGTACCAAAAGATAAGACACCTCGTTGATGTTGGTGTCACATTTGTTGGCCACGGGTTGAAGAAGGACTTCAGGGTTATCAACATCCATGTAAGAAGACATTTGAAGTATTTTTAAATAAAATCTTATGTAGGCAATTGAGTGGTTATGACTTTGGAGATAGGATCTGAGGTTTCTTGGTTCAAATCCCAGACATGACATGATAATCTAGTCATTCACCCCAGGTAGTTGCTCCCTGTGCACTGATTTTACCCAGGATATATACAGCCAAGAATTATTATAATTAAAGAATTTCTTTCCCAAATTGACATAATAAATGAATAATTATGCCAACTTTATAATGAGAATGAGTCCTACTGACTGCTTATTAACATGCCATGCTTACGTGTCAGTTATATACAGTGTACTGATTGATCTCAAAGGGACTCAATTATTTAATTAGGTATGTAGTTCAAATCATGTCTTCGCTACAAAGGCTAATAAATACAGTAGTCTTCACATATTGATCAGCCTGAGTGCATATTAGGTAGAGGTAGGTCCCTGGGGAGGTCCTATCATGTATCATGCCAGATGATTATGGCACAGTAAAGGCAGATATGTGACTGGGTATGGTATAATGCCAGGTGATTATGGCACAGTAAAGGTAGATATGTGACAGGGTATGGTATCCTGCCAGATGATTATGACGCAGTAAAGGCAGATATGTGACAGGGTATGGATCATGCCAGGTGATTATGGCACAGTAAAGGCAGATATGTGACTGGGTATGGTATCATGCCAGGTGATTATGACACAGTAAAGGCAGATATGTGACTGGGTATGATATCATGCCAGGTGATTATGGTACAGTAAAGGCAGATATGTGACTGGGTGTGGTATCATGCCAGGTGATTATGGCACAGTAAAGGCAGATATGTGACTGGGTATGGTATCATGCCAGGTGATTATGGTACAGAAAAGGCAGATATATGACTGGGTATGGTATCATGCCAGGTGATTATGGCACAGTAAAGGCAGATATGTGACTGGGTATGGTATCATGCCAGGGGATTATGGTACAGAAAAGGCAGATATGTGACTGGGTATGGTATCATGCCAGGTGATTATGACACAGAAAAGGCAGATATGTGACTGGGTATGGTATCATGCCAGGTTATATTATAGCACAGTAAAGGCAGATATGTGACTGGGTGTGGTATCATGCCAGGTGATTATGGCACAGTAAAGGCAGATATGTGACTGGGTATGGTATCATGCCAGGTGATTATGGCACAGTTAAGGCAGATATGTGACTGGGTATGGTATCATGCCAGGTGATAATGACACAGTAAAGGCAGATATGTGACTGGGTATGGTATCATGCCAGGTGATAATGACACAGTTAAGGCAGATATGTGACTGGGTATGGTATCATGCCAGGTGATAATGACACAGTTAAGGCAGATATGTGACTGGGTATGGTATCATGCCAGGTGATAATGACACAGTTAAGGCAGATATGTGACTGGGTATGGTATCATGCCAGGTTATATTATGACACTGTAAAGGCAGATATGTGACTGTGTATGGTATCATGCCAGATGATTATGACACAGTAAAGGCAGATATGTGACTGGGTATGGTATCATGCCAGGTGATAATGACACAGTAAAGGCAGATATGTGACTGGGTATGGTATCATGCCAGGTGATAATGACACAGTTAAGGCAGATATGTGACTGGGTATGGTATCATGCCAGGTGATAATGACACAGTTAAGGCAGATATGTGACTGGGTATGGTATCATGCCAGGTGATAATGACACAGTTAAGGCAGATATGTGACTGGGTATGGTGTCATGCCAGATGATTATGGTACAGTAAAGGCAGATATGTGACTGTGTATGGTGTCATGCCAGGTGATTATGGCACAGTAAAGGCAGATATGTGACTGGGTATGGTATCGTGCCAGGTGATAATGACACAGTAAAGGCAGATATGTGACTGGGTATGGTATCATGCCAGGTGATAATGACACAGTTAAGGCAGATATGTGACTGGGTATGGTATCATGCCAGGTGATAATGACACAGTAAAGGCAGATATGTGACTGGGTATGGTATCATGCCAGGTGATAATGACACAGTAAAGGCAGATATGTGACTGGGTATGGTATCATGCCAGGTGATAATGACACAGTAAAGGCAGATATGTGACTGGGTATGGTATCATGCCAGGTGATAATGACACAGTAAAGGCAGATATGTGACTGTGTATGGTATCATGCCAGGTGATAATGACACAGTAAAGGCAGATATGTGACTGGGTATGGTGTCATGCCAGGTGATAATGACACAGTAAAGGCAGATATGTGACTGGGTATGGTATCATGCCAGGTGATAATGACACAGTAAAGGCAGATATGTGACTGGGTATGGTGTCATGCCAGGTGATAATGACACAGTTAAGGCAGATATGTGACTGGGTATGGTGTCATGCCAGGTGATAATGACACAGTAAAGGCAGATATGTGACTGGGTATGGTATCATGCCAGGTGATAATGACACAGTTAAGGCAGATATGTGACTGGGTATGGTATCATGCCAGGTTATATTATGACACTGTAAAGGCAGATATGTGACTGGGTATGGTATTATGCCAGGTGATTATAGCACAGTAAAGGCAGATATATGACTGGGTATGGTATCATGCCAGGTGATAATGACACAGTAAAGGTAGATATTTGACTGGGTATGGTATCATGCCAGGTGATTATGGTACAGAAAAGGCAGATATGTGACTGGGTATGGTATCATGCCAGGTGATTATGGCACAGAAAAGGCAGATATGTGACTGGGTATGGTATCATGCCAGGGGATTATGACACAGTTAAGGCAGATATGTAACTGGGTATGGTATCATGCCAGGTGATTATGGCACAGTAAAGACAGATATGTGACTGGGTATGGTATCATGCCAGGTTTTTATGGCACAGTAAAGGCAGATATGTGACTGGGTATGGTATCATGCCAGGTGATTATGACGCAGTAAAGGCAGATATGTGACTAGGTATGGTATCATGCCAGGTGATTATGACACAGTAAAGGCAGATATGTGACTGGGTATGATATCATGCCAGGTGATTATGGCACAGTAAAGGCAGATATGTGACTAGGTATGGTATCATGCCAGGTGATTATGGTACAGTAAAGGTAGATATGTGACTGGGTATGGTATCATGCCAGGTTTTTATGGCACAGTAAAGGCAGATATGTGACTGGGTATGGTATCATGCCAGGTGATTATGACGCAGTAAAGGCAGATATGTGACTAGGTATGGTATCATGCCAGGTGATTATGGTACAGTAAAGGTAGATATGTGACTGGGTATGGTATCATGCCAGGTGATTATGGCACAGTCAAGGCAGATATGTGACTGGGTATGGTATCATGCCAGGTGATTATGACACAGTTAAGGCAGATATGTGACTGGGTATGATATCATGCCAGGTGATTATGGCACAGTAAAGGCAGATATGTGACTGGGTATGGTATCATGCCAGGTGATTATGGCACAGTAAAGGCAGATATGTGACTGGGTATGGTATCATGCCAGGTGATTATGGCACAGTAAAGGCAGATATGTGACTGGGTATGATATCATGCCAGGTTATATTATAGCACAGTAAAGGCAGATATATGACTGGGTATGGTATCATGCCAGGTGATTATGACACAGTAAAGGCAGATATGTGACTGGGTATGATATCATGCCAGGTGATTATGGTACAGTAAAGGTAGATATGTGACTGGGTATGGTATCATGCCAGGTGATTATGGCACAGTAAAGGCAGATATGTGACTGGGTTTGGTATCATGCCAGGTGATTATGGCACAGTAAAGGCAGATATGTGACTGGGTATGGTATCATGCCAGGTTATATTATAGCACAGTAAAGGCAGATATGTGACTGGGTATGGTATCATGCCAGGTTATATTATAGCACAGTAAAGGCAGATATATGACTGGGTGTGGTATCATGCCAGGTGATTATGACAGAGTAAAGGCAGATATGTGACTAGGTATGGTATCATGCCAGGTGATTATGGCACAGTTAAGGCAGATATGTGACTGGGTATGGTATCATGCCAGGTTATATTATGGCACAGTAAAGGCAGATATGTGACTGGGTATGGTATCATGCCAGGTGATTATGACACAGTAAAGGCAGATATATGACTGGGTGTGGTATCATGCCAGGTGATTATGACAGAGTAAAGGCAGATATGTGACTAGGTATGGTATCATGCCAGGTGATTATGGCACAGTAAAGGCAGCACTATATCTGCTGCAAGTGAACTCTATCTCTGGATACATAAAATGATTTCTTTTCTTTTCTTTTGCAAATCACACCAATACAATTATGGTCATATTGATGACATTCAGCGAATCATTGAAGGAGGAATACCTCATACACATGCCTAGATTGAACCAACGGCACACTGCATGTTTGCTGGAAAAGCTCCCTACATGAAAGTTCTCGTCCCGACACAGAATAAAACCCATGAGGTGAGAGTTTGATGAGTTAAAAGGTTAGGTTCTCTAAATGTTCTACCTTGGGCACCCATCATAACTCAAATTTTGATGGTGGGAAAAGAACCCCAGTAAACAATCTGTGTTCAGGTAACTATAAAGTTTATGTTTGTTATTTCTTAGGTTCCTAAGGATCAGATTATTGACACAGTGGAGTTGTTCCACCTTCCCAGACAGAGGATGATCTCACTCAAGTTCCTGGCCTGGTATTTCCTCAGTATGTATCATCAGCAGCAGCAGCTGCAGCATTGTCATCAACATCATTGTCAATATCATTATCAGCAGTTAGTTAACTTCAGTATTAGCAGCATTCTTACATCAACAACATCAGCAGCAACTGTCATTAAGCACCAGAGTTACATAATTATCTTCTGTCTTAGTCACATTCTTTACATCATCATTAACAGCAACTGTCTTTTTATTTTTTCATATATTCATCATCAACTTAATCATTAAAAACAACATAATCATCATCACACAAAAAATACAAAGTTTTAGCGAATGCTTACAAAAATTTAGTGTTATTATTATTTCAGTTTGATTATTTTTCACCATAGTGATACATTATGTGCTGCTTTGTTTTGGTTAGCATTATTTGAATTGAGGACCCTCCAGCTGGCCTGCAGATCATTCCCAGATAACATGAGCATATCATCAGAGGGGCCCTTGGGCCAGTGGTAACAAATGGTTATATGTCACAATTAAACCAAATACTATTGCAATGCAATATCTTAATAATAATATCTTTACCAGACCTGGTAGTCAGTATAGCGTCGGCTGCAGGTACTGGAGGCCCTAGGTTTGATCCCAGGCCGTGACATACTAAAGTTGTTAAAAAAAAATGGTAGTGGTATAGCTCCCTTGCTAATGCGCAAGCAAATATAAGGGTAGTTCCACGACTGGTTGGCCAGATGTCAGGATAATGTGACTGGATGTGGTATCATGCTGGGTGTTCAAGGCATGCTATACATAGTGAAGGCAGCACTATATCTGCTTCAAGTGGACACCATCTCCAGATAACTGAAATACTGTTGGTAGGATGATAAACCCAATGAACAAACAAACAATATCTTAATTCAGTAAATAATTGCTTTCAGACCATAATACATGAACACATTCATTAAATGATGTTAGTTAAATATCAAGATTACAAAGCAGGAATAATTAAAAGTAAACCAAAGGGTGTCATAGTTACTATCAGTTAATTGAAATGTCTTATAGGAAACATTGTTAATTATGGAGTCATAATTGCTGGCTAAAAAATAGTAAAAAACATTGCAGTTATTTGTCCGAATGGTACTATTTGTATAAAAATTCTTTTCTGATATTTTCATACTCTTAACTGAAAAAATGCATGAAATTCATTTAATACATGAATTATTGATGTACATTCTTGGCAAATTCTTTCTTCTCTTTATATTTGAACGCGTTTCTTACCTCAATCATAAGGTTTGAACTTTGAAAATTATTATTTTGTATTTTCAAACCATAGTTACATACAGGTTGTAAATTTAGTTACTTATAGGACTTCATTGTAACAAAATATTGATTGTGATGGCATCGTCTTTGTTCGTTAACATCACCTTGCCATGTTTGTTGTAAATGATCTCAAAGTCATTTAAGTTGAAAAATAAGATCATCTTCTTGTGTAGTTCAAGAGATATTTAACTGCTCTCAGTTTTAATTGGATGATCCTCGTACCTGTTACAGAGACCAATATCCAGTCAGTGACACACGACTCAGTGGAAGATGCTAGGACTGCCCTGCAGCTGTTTCTGAAGTACCAAGAACTGTCAAAGGAAGGCATGGACAAGGTTCGCAAGACCATCAAGGAGATGTACGAGTTTGGCAGAAAAAACATGTGGAAGATCTCGGACATTGAGGAAGAAACGAGCGAGGATAGTAATGTGGCTTTCCTTTAGAAGGGAGGTTTAGAAGAGGTCAATGAGAGAGTTAGGCCTTAATCATCAATTTTGAGAACCTTCCTGTGTCAGTGTTGTTTTGTTTTTGTTGTTAAGGACCATCGAGTTTAACAGTATTTGACTGTTTTCTTTTATATGTTGTCTTATCTATCTCATTGCTTGTTCACATCAGTTCAGAAGTCAATAAAGGAAGAAAGGTAGTGTGGCTTCTCATTCAGATTCAAGTACAGACGACATAAGCTGCTTGACACTGTTTTATGTGTCAATGATTTTGTTTTTTATTTTATTTTGATGTTTATTGATATAGTTGCTTATCCTCAGAAAGAAGGGTTTAGTGAGCTAGAAAAGTGTCTACTAGAACAAAGGGCAAAATGCGTTGATCATAGTTGATGCTATTTTTTGGGGTCAATCTCTTATTTGACTGGTTAATGATTATATACAGTACATGACTGCATTGATTTATGTATGTGTTCGCTGTATTTACAGATGCAATAGTCCTGGTGTTCATTAAATCACATCTAAAAAGAATTATGCTAAACCATTCTTCTTATTTTGATTTCTTCTGAATGTGTATTGATCCAGATCCAGCTTTTGCTGGGAGCTATCTGATCAGGATCTTCACAATTTGTAGCAGAGTCTGTAGCAAAATGTATTTTTGTATGTTGGGTTTTTATGACACACCGACACTTGATAGGTCATATGACGCCAAATACAATAGATAGTAAAATGAGTCTTTAAATGTGCATATAGTTATATGCAAATAATTGAGTATAAGGCCAGTATTCATTAACCATTCTTAAGTCTAAGTCATGACTTAAGCCCAAATCACAGTTTTCATACCAACAAAACTAAGCTTATTTATGAAGTTCCAATGTGATTTTAAGCTCAAAGTAGCAAAGTTACAATGTCATGCAAAATACAGACATGTAGCTAAATACATAATGATGATATTGTGGATAGAAATCCATGACTTGAGCAATCCTTACTTAAGAATAGTTAGTGAATGCAGGCCTAATTGTGGGTTCTTTACAAATTAAGGTTAGGATCAAGGTTCAGTTGCTTAGAAATATCAATACCGAGTTATTTTAGCAGTGTTGATGCCTTGGCTAATGTTGTCTAAATATTTTTAGCAAAAATATGAAATCATTTTCATGGATTCTATTGGCTGGATTTTTAACGTCAGACTAATGCTTAATTTTTATAATAAATTACTGGTATAACTAAGTTCAGACAAATGAAGTCAACAGTCAAAACTAAGAAATAAAATTATTTAATAATACTGAAGGAGGTAAAACATTGTCTGTCGGAGGAAATTATGTCTTCCCAGCTGTAGACGAAGGAATACCTCGAATATTTTTTGGTTGTAGAGGGAGGTTACTCTAACTACCCAATATTGTTATCTTACTTGCTTTTTGAAATTGGACATATACATGCAGTTACTGAAGGCAAAGTAAAATTTCTGTTTGTCCATTTTTTAAAAAAAACTTTTAAGCACTTAAGAAAGCAACATACATATACAATTGTATCTTGTTAAATGAATAAAAGTGAATGGGCATTATGATAAAAATATGCAAATCAAAAATAAAATTAATGATTTTACTTACATAAAGTATATAAAAGTACCCAAGTGGTGGTAATAAACACATTGCTTTCATAAATAAAAAATTTAGCAATTAGCATTACATAGGGTTTATATTTGGTCCATGCTATACTAAATGTGTACAGTATTATGTTCTGTAATAAAAGAGTTTCTGATACATTGTGTAAAACTTTATCACAACAAATTGAAAAGTCAGTGATTAAACAAAAGTAAAAATGCGCAACATCCTGGATATTTTAAATCTGAGCTACACCCTCATTTAAGCTTTTTTTCTCTATAATATCACAGAAACTTTACCGGTGTATGTAAACACTGTGAGAATTGCATTCTTTTACATTTTTGTTTCTGTTTTATAAATAAATGTGCTTTGTGTGAAGAAAAATAAAACAAAATCTATCGAAAGAGGAGGGTTGGGTTTGTTTGTTTGTAAGTTTGATATTCAAAAATATGATATATATATACACGTAATTATCATAAGTCTACAACTTATTTTACATTTTAGTGCTAGGTCAAGTCATTGAACTTGGTGTATTTCTTGTATACATTTCAGTGCAGAATTAGTTTTATCAGGTCCTCCCCCACTCTTAATTAAAGGTCATGCATTAAAGGTCCTCCTTATAAATAACCATATTTTCAATGTACTAAATAATATATTACTTATTTGATGTGTCTGTCTTGCTATGAGTGTCTATGACATTTTGTTTTGTTATTATATATAAATATTTAGGCCAAATAAGTAATTATGATAATTATAAATCGGCCCAATAATAATTAACTTTATCTTTTATCCTTTGTTTATTTATTTGAAGCAGTTTTTTGTATTTGATTAAGAAAAACAACACAATTTAAGCACCTGCTTTGATAGGCAACATTTTTTTATGAAGTTCAATAAAATTTATTATTTAATCATCTATGAAAAATTTTAAGTTACATTACCCTGATTTCAGATTATTCTTTCTGTAAAAACCAAAACTTTCCCAATCATCTTAAATTTTTTTTTTTTTTTATGTATATTTTTCAGCCAAAGGGCACGATGTGTTAAGGAAATGCATTTGTTACCTTAATAACACAGCCTTAGAAAATATAATAATCCTGTTTCACTTCTCTTATGTGTTAACAAGGGTCATGATTCCCAGTGATGTATTTGCTATGGCTTGTTTATCTTGGTTTATGCTATTTGAAGAGGCCTGACCCATTTGTTTCAGAGGAATGTTTCCATGCTGGAAAATTGCAGTGGGTAGGGTCAGAAACCAGTAAGTGTGGGTTCCATGTAATGTGTGTCACACATAATGCACATGGACTTACTGCAATCGGAACACCTCGGATAATTCACGAATCATATCTTGGATGTATGTAGGTAGTCAGATCACCTCGGTCATTTCCCTAAATGGGACCGATTTTATGACCTAAGTTAAAACAAAGATGGCAGCTCGGATGACAGCTCACTACAGTTTGAAGCCTGTAAAACTTCAATTTATGGCGGCTTCAATTTAATATCATCCAAGTTTAATATACCCAGCGCAGCAGACAATGCAGTTGTCAAACGATGCCATTGTTCATGTATAGTGCAAAACTACATTTTAGGCATATTCTTCTTCCTCTGTTTGAGGCGAACAAAATTATTGTGATTTCAATAAGTTTCATTGCACCAGATACATCAGAGGGATGATTGTCCCGAGGACGAAATTACCCGAGGAGTTCCGATTGGGATTTACTGCACTGCCCATGGTCAGCTGGTATTAAATAGTAGAGACCGTGGGGAGCCTCTAGCTGTGTCAGCTATGTAAACACTTATTAGCCAGTGGTTGCATACCACTGGAGTTTCTGCAATTTGTATGTTACTCATCCCACCAATTTTTGTAGACACTTTCTATTCATGCCAACCATCAAATGCTTACAAACTGTATTACAAACAAAACACATATATTCTTTTGTGTAAAGTAGGTTTTACACTGACATACTGATTGGATAAGCCAGTTTGTGTAAAAACAGGCATAACCAACAGTTTTGGAATCTTTCAATGTCAATGCCTTTAAAAAGCATAAGAGCAGCATTTTAAAGATCATATCCCACCGTTTGGACCAAAAATCTTTTCATTAAACAACCAAATAAATTATTGTTACCTGAACATATCTCGTGAAATGCTGTTTATTGACGTCCTACACCTGTGTAAAAAATGAACCATAACGACACAATCGTCATTACAAAAATGTATTTTGTATCTGAGCCACGCTGCAGAGTTCG
The DNA here is from genome assembly GCA_007844125.1 of Sinonovacula constricta. Taxonomy (NCBI): domain Eukaryota; kingdom Metazoa; phylum Mollusca; class Bivalvia; order Cardiida; family Solecurtidae; genus Sinonovacula; species Sinonovacula constricta. The sequence continues at coordinate 48,503,282 of CM017567.1, read as the reverse complement.
CTATTTTTTAACTATGAAAAACAACTGAGCACTCCGCTCTAGCGTCAATGTCTATTTTTAGCGGGAATCCCAATCGTTCTTATTTACAGATTTAAAAACAATTAACATCTTAAGTGTTGATTAATGAGCTTTACTACTCCTAAAATTGTAATACTGTTGAATAACGTCTAAGCTTAGACTAAAGAATGATCTTTCTGCAGGAATTATGCACAAATGCCCCAGACAGACGTCAAATATTGTTACATACATTTGACAGACAGACTGTTGGAAACCATCTTTAAAGTAAAAAACAACATACATCTGATTTATGTTATGTAAAAAGTTAACTGTTGTTGGGATGTTGAGCTGGACAGACAATGATGGGATGGTAATAGACAACAAATACTCCTTTTCAGTTTGCCCATAATTTACTGAAGATGACATGAATACACTTTAGGTCAAGGCTAACATATACACAGCTCATGGCAAAACAGCGTCGAAATAGGTCTCTTCTTCAAGGATTTTTTTTTGTATAATAAAAATCAATTTATTTACCAATATAATGTTTCTTTACAAACTTTTTAACTAAAAACTTAAACTCATTTTTTAAAAGCATTTTTATCTATTTAATTACAGTGAATCTTAACCAAATATGACTTTTTTGTTGTTTCTGATATTGTTTCTGATAAAGTTCTTAATTTTTAAAGAATTACAAATATGCCAAAATTCTTGCTAATGGAAAAAATATGAAAAAATTGTTGAAGATATGACATTCAATATAGCAATTGAAATTGAGTACTTTAAATAGCTTGATAAAAATATATTTATTTTAAAAAATCTACAACACATTTTGAAATTTTATTCCAACAAAACTACATTAATGTTGCTTTATTTAAAAGTTAAAAAAATGTTAATATCTGGTAACCCACAAAAAATTGACAGAAATATCTTTAATTAAATTTTTAATTAATATTAAGATAATGTTTTTTATAATTAATTGTTAAATAATTGTTTGTATATGAATACACAATAACAACAATTAAAATACAGAACATCAAAGAGAAACATTCTAACACAAATGTACATGTACTCTAAAATATATTGTTCTTCTTACAAATGTTTTAAATCTTAAATTAGAGACTGAAATCAAATTCAGAACATTTTCAATTAGTTTAGGGACACTGATGAGTCTGGATAATCACTACTCATTTTTTTTAAATAAACTTTTTATATGTAAGCATCTTTCAACAAAGCTTGGGTAGAAAAATTCAAACAAAAAATATCCGTAAAAAAACAACTAGAGAATAGCAAAATATCAGGAAGAATTCATCACATTATATTGGATCATATACACACTTTTGGCGGTTAAACTTTTTTACCAAAAAAAGAAAAGAGGAAAATACACAAGGCTGTGCATTTAAAGAACTGGTAACCATTTAATAAAAATAGCCTGTATTGTCGCATATTTTTTATATTTTTTTTTCAAACAATCTATAGTGTTTCCTTTTTGTCCCCCAAATTTTAGTTAGTGTAATAAAAAATGTTAACCCGAGAAAAAATGTTGACTCTTGAGCCAGCTAAAATATTTACTCTCATAAGAAGAATATTTTTTTTGCTAACAACTGCATTCACAACAATTTTTAAAAAAAACAACAACAAATAGTGCAGATCCTGATCAGACATCTAACAACTGATGATGGCTGATCTGAAATTGCTCCTTCTGCCATGAAATCATCCTCCGCATAGCAGTGCAAAATTGCCGATAAGAAACTTATCATTTTCATAATTATTATAACTCCTATTTTGGTGATGATTTTTCTGCAGGTGGCTGATCTAGATCTGCACTACCTGCATTAGAGTGATCAATACTTGCTTAGCAGGCAATGAGTTAAAGGAGGTATCCAACAGTTTGACTATATCAAATACATATAACAATATCAAACCACTGCTTTGTTGAATTTGGTCATATTTTTGTATAACCCATTCTTTAGTCTTAAATATGATTTTAAGCACTAACTGAATTATTAGACAGAACTAATGTGTATTCTTTACAACTGTATAAAAAGCTCTATAGAGGCCTCTGCTAAAAATAGATATCATCGTCGGAGCAATTACCCAGATGACTAAATAACATGATCTCAAAATTAACTGTTCACATGGTGTTTTAAGTTTAAAAATAGCTATCTCTGCAGCCAGGCTTGGATAAGATATATACCTGTTCGGAATCACGAGTGCTGATTTATGATTGACTGTTCACACAGATCTAGAACATCAGCGAACAGCATTTCGCAGCACTTTTTCAGGTAAAATTACTTATTTGAATATATGAGAAAAGAAATTTTGGTTCATTTTATGATCGTCCGTGATCTAATGGTAACGACATTGGACTCCAGATTGGAGGGTCCCAGGTTCACACCCCGAAACTGACCATGTGATGTAAGTCCTTGAGCAAGACTATTTACTGCACATTACTCCAGATACTCAGTACTTGAGTACTGGTTCTACCCAGGATGTGGACAGTCGGGAGAGATTAATATAAGTTGAAAGAATTTGTTTCCCAATCGACTGTAAATAAATAGGTTTAAACTAAATTTTGGTCAAAACTGGTAGATACCACCTGTAACAACACAATCTAAGTTTCCATGACTCCAAAACCTCAACTAAGTTAACAATAACAACAAGGATATTGAACTATGCTAAAGGATAACGATTGTTCACACAAAGATAAAGGATAACAGTAAATAGACTTTAGAAGATTATAACAGAGTGTATGTATTTTTTCAAAAACACCATCACTAGGTAACGAACTACATAATAATTAATTGGTAAAATAATTAATAAGTATTGGTGTTTTATGGTATTACATTACGATTTTATTATTTTTTATTAAACTAGTCTATTATGATTTAAACAGCTTATTGAAGCTTTTTTTTTTTCATGAAATTCTTTCTTTTTCTAACTTTTTTGTGTGCAATATTTGAATTTTGTTTAAGCATTAGTAGTTGGTCTTATGCAACCAAGCAAAAATAAAGTTTTTTATTATAAGGGTTGCCAACAAGGATGTTTTCAAATTTAAAAAGAAAAAGAAGAGCAATTTTAAAAGAAAAAGCTGATTTATTTAATATATATTCTTATAAAGCAATAACTTTTCAATCACTGCATTTAAGATATGCATATTTTCATCTATCATGCCTGAGTTTTTCTTATTTCTTGGGACTCCATATTTTATATATAAAAAAGTAAGTTTTTATAAAATTTGAAAATATGAAAAAAAAAATAATGTTTAATACACCTTGGGAATGTTTTATTTCAAATGTCGTCTACTGTCCTATATATTATCTGGATCAATATCATGTAGAAAGGATTGGATTTCTGACTTTCCTTTAAATTTTGTCTTGATCTTCATGAAACTGACATCAAAATCAACCTATTATTTGACTAATCAACAAAACACCCAAGAGAAAAGCCTTTCTCTCGGACACCATGTCATTTATAAAACTGCACTTTATTATTTTTTTTATTATTTTTTATTTATTCTATTTTTATTCTTATTTTAACCTCCCTTTAACTGGAGTATTGCGGGACAGGGGTGGGATTTGCCCTATCGATCTGTTAATTACTTGTATATAAACAGCAAATTAATTAATTTTATTGCTTAACTGAATAATAATTATTAATTACATGCTCTACCATTTTAAATGTTAAAACTTGTGACTCGACTTGGTAACATAATGAATAAACATAACAATATCGGTATAATAAAATAGCATAAACTTCAAGATTAAAACAATCAAATTATAGAACTGTAAAATACTTAATTCAACCTTTTCTTAACTGTACAAATAAAATCTGTAAACAGTAATAAACAAGCTGTGAAAAAGGCACAAAAAAATCAGGAAAAAAATCTGTTATTTTTGTAAATTTAAGACAAAAAAAAATATCAACAGCATCAACACTTTACTTTTCTTAAGGTACAATGTGAAATAGCAATGTTAAATTTTAAGACATGTATAAACATGTATGCATCCTAAAGCAAATCAATTAGAGACAATTATTAAGTTTTTCTTTTTTATTTGCATTAGATGTTCTTGCAGTATTTAATCAACTTACATGTATGCTATAAAGAAAAAAAATAACAAAACAGTTCTTTAAAAAAATGAGGCATTTATATTTACTTGTATAACCTGGTAATATCAAAACAAATTCTAAATATATGTAACTGTAGAAGAACATAAAAAACATATCTATATATCCATAATTGTAATACAATGTATATATTATTATAAAACTGTCAATGGGTGTATACTAAGATTTATACATATGAAAAACTGTGGAATACATAACAGTGTGAATACATTTGATTATTTTCAGAAAATCGGTGGGATAATACTCTCCTATCAAACATTACAAGTTACTTGTTTTGCTTCAGGAAGATTGTCTGATTTTTTAGAAATTTTCGAAAAAAATATAACAATGCCAAAAAAAAAAAAATTTTTTATTGCAAATAAAATAAAATACCTAATGCATAAGAAGTAGTATATATAGATTTGCTAAGATACATATCTCAGAAAATAGAGGTCATATTTTGTTCATTTTTATTTATACATAAAACAGAAAATACATATGTTTAAGGTTACAGACAAAAACTGTCATTAAACAGTAAAATACTTGTAAATATTTACTACATTGCAACTAAACTAATCAGGATTTTACAGTAAAATACTTGTAAATATTTACTACATTGCACTTCAACTAAACTAATCAGGATTTTAAAGTAAAATACTTGTAGGATTTTAAGTAGCATATGTGTATGTCATTACTTAACAGTTCAAAATAATCAGGATTTCACAGCAGCATACTTGTAGGTCTCAACTTCACTGTTCCTGAACCAAAATAATCAGGATTTCACAGCAGCATACTTGAGAGACATTACTGCATTGTACTTTAACTAAAACAATCAGGATTTCACAGTAGCATACTTGTAAGTCACTACTTACAGGTAATTGTTCTTCAACCAAAACAATCTCGATTTTATGTAAGCATACTTAAGAGTCATTTCTGCATTGTACTTTAAATAAAACTATCAGGAATTCACAGTAGCATACTTGGGAGACTAAAACAACCCAGATTTTACAGTAGCATACTTTAGGGTCACTACTTCAATAAAACAAATCAGAATTTCACTTTAGCAAAGGTTTCTTAATACACTCAAGATTTATTTGAACACCTTACAATTAAATGTAATGAACATGAGGGAATAACCATAATATATATCATATACGATACTTAACAATTCACAAAATGACCCTGCAAGGAGCAGGACGCTGTTATGTAACTTTTCATTCTGACGGTCATACTATCATAAAGTCAACAACAAGTAATGGGCATCTTTCTGATGTCATGTGACATTTCTAGGGTCATGTGACATCTGGTAGGGTCATGTGACATTTCTCGTGAGGTCATGTGACATGTCAGGAGGTTACATGACTACTGGGGTAGAGCCTTTAGGATGGCGTGGACCTCTTCAGCGACGGCGGCGAGGGCAAACTGGAATTGCTCCTGAAAAAAAAAGAACATATAATCAGTACTGCATGAAACAAGAGGTGTCAGTTAACAGTCTGCTCCCCTTTCACATAGCTGGATAGAATAAAATGAGCTATTAACCTGTACAAAAACCTTAATCATCAAAGAACATTCTGTCAAAAAAGGAATATAACCATTCCAACGTCAATTTTAAGGTTACCTTCCCTATATAAATGTGTTCCACTTCAATAGAACAAGTCTTCAAAGTTTTAAGCAAATACCTGTAATATTTGTTGAGATACTGATCTTAAAAAGATAAGAGAGCAAAATAGTGGAACTAAAAATGAGATTGCTTTGCCCAGCCATTAAATTAATGATAAAGGTGCATTAAAGTAATATGCAGGACGAGTTTTCATTACCAAAACAAGTGCAAATCATTTTCTGATCCTTAATTACACTTATATATATATATTAGGACTTGTGCATTATTCTTTATAATAATAAATAAAAAAATATTTAAGAATCCATAAACAGTAACCAAGCTTATCTGGAAATTTACAAGACTCATTGTGACTGGTCAAGACTTTTCTGTGGATCTCTTTAGTTGGAAATTCATTAAGATTAACAGTAACTAGCAAATTCACTTGCAAATAAGATCAGCAATAGCAAAGAAAATGAAAGTATGATAATTTTATTTGAGGGAAAAAAAGGGTTAAGACATAATAGTTGATGAAACAGCTATTAAGCTACGGAATAATTCATTACAAAGTAGTTGATTTTAACCAATGAGAGACCTTCAATTAAAAATGCTAGCATGCCATGAAGGGAAATTCCTTATGAAACCTCCAACATATACCGGTAATAAACTATATATGACTGAAGGAAGACACTCGAGAAACAGTTCTGTATATATTATCCATAATTTATCTTAGTGTACAAATTATTTATCACTGACCATATGTGTTTATTTTTGAAATTGTGTTAATGTCTAATTTTTGCGAAAATATATTATTTTAGTAGAAAACGACCATACATGCTGTGCCAATCTGCCATGTAAACCTGGAGTTTGCAATTAAGCATTTCTAATTAAAGATAACGTGTGATGCACAGCAACAGCAACTAGTGGCTAGTAATGATGCATTGTTTTCATCATCTGGATCTGTGAAACTTTAAAGGGAGGACCATAAAATGTTCTAGTACCTTGGTTTTCACCATGTTCATCCTCTGGTCCCGGATATGCTCCAACGTGGCCGCAATGTCAATTTCCTTGGCACCTGCAGATGTCAAATAATCTCATTATTTGTCTTTATTTTTATGATTTATTTCCCCCAAAAAACTATCTTAAGGTTATTTTAAAGATTTATTTCTGTATAGAACAGTATTTTGTTAACTGAATGAGTTATTACTCTCTATAACAGTATCTTTAGTTATTTTATAATTTATTTCTCTAATAACAGTATTTTATGATTTATTTTTCTATACAACAGTTTTATTTATGCTTTATTTCTCTATATAACAGTATTTTTTATGATCTATTTCTCTTTATAACAGTATTTTTTTTATGATTTATTTCTTTTTTTTATCTGGTACTTCAATGATGTATTACAGTGAAATTTCTACATTTGCATAAATATAAGCTTATAATCCATTTAAAAACATACAAGGATGTGTTATTTGAAACAGAAAATGGAAGTGTTTGTTGATTATGGTTAACCTGGGTATCCAAGAAAGGCAGAAAAGTCAACATACACTCCAAATAGCACAAGCACAAAAACCAAGTAAAACAAATGAAAGGACCTACTTGCATTTAAGGATTATTCAGGGGAGACTATTCATTAATGTCTCATTGGAACTCAAACTATTTTTTGATACTATTTTTAGACTGGTACATACCCTTGGCCATCCTGTTTAGGACCATGTCAATGAGACAGTAGGTTCCAGTTCGACCACAACCATCACTGCAAATATAGATAAAGCACGTAAAAATACATGCAAACAAAAACCACTGGATTTTTTTTTAAAATACCAGCAAATTGGGTAACTAAAAAATGCATTGACAAGAATAGGGCTCAAATGTGTCTAGTGAGAGGGCTGACAGGTTAGATATTGCCAGCTTTTCTAGCTCTGAAATAAAAGCCACACAGTTCTTTTTTTTTCTTTTTTTTAAATTTTACATTAAGTTTACACACACAGCACCAAATAAGTAATAGCCATTATGGCAATGTCCAATAGGGAAGAACCACCAGTACATTGCATATAAGCTGGAATACCTTCACACACATAAAGTGTTTGTCACAGACTTTAACTGTTCAAGAGTTTTTTAGATTCTAATAAAAGTGTATGGAGTTCAAACATGTACAAAATTTAAAAAATTATGTGAGCAATCATAAAAACAACAAGCATATTATAATCATTTTATATTATAGCAAATATCATGAATAATTAAAAAAATATATTAATTTTCAATGGGAATATTTACAATTTAAAAGACAAAGAGGACAATATGACATTATAAATAAATAATGGGTTTCTGTAGTTACCTGCAGTGGACCACAATAGGGCAGGAACGTCCGCGGTAAGATTTGTTTACCTTCCTGAAAAACACAAATCAAAGCACTGAAAAATAGGCATACAAATCTTAAAGCACTGAAAGATATGCATATAATTCTTAAATCAAAGCACTGAAAGATACATATATAATTATTGACTCAAAGTGCTGAAAGATAAGCATACAATTCATAAATCCATGTACTGAAAGATAAGCATACAATCCTTAAAGTACTGAACATGCAAGAGGGATGTCTATGGTCAAACATTTCACATTCCAAAAATGCACAAATCAAAGTACTAAAAGACAGACATAGAATTAACTGAAGTAATCAAGAATCAACTTTCCTAAAACTTGAATCAAAATATATTAGGCATGGAGTAAGATAGGAACAGCTACAGAACATTTTTTTCAACTGCTTGAAATACACAATGAACTTTTGAAACACATAACACAGGCTAAGAAATCGCCCCAAACATTTGAGGTTTTTCAACTTTCTGACATACACAAATCAAAGCTGGGAAAGGTAGGTGGCTAACATTCAATAGAAATGTCTGATAATAAGCTTTAACTTTCTGAAAACCTCAAATCAAATCAATGATGATAGTTGATACATCATTCAACAGGAATGTCCACAATACAATTTCACCTTTCTGAACTACAGAAATCAAAGCACTGAAGAAGAGATGATAAATGATCCAACAGGAACTCCACATTACAACTTAACCTTTCTGAACACAACAAACCAAGCACTGAAGATTATGCATCACAATCAGGCCTCATACAGCCTTTGGTCAAACGTTTAATCAAATGGGTGACAATTAACAGGGGATAGGTCATGCAATTAAACAGGTGAGGGCAGAACAAGCATCTTAGTTTACAGAATAATAAAAACCACATGCATCTTTATTGGGAATGTATTACAATTTCATTTTTTTTAATTCATCTATTTTCACAGAGAAAATGTCATGCAAATTATGAATAAACTATTATTTTTAAAAAAAAAACATAACAAAAATGGAGCATGCATGTAAAATATAATTTTCTGTTGCTGTTTTTTGATAATTGTCATCAAACTTAGTAAAAATATTTTCCACATGCAACAACTTTTGTTCTAAAGTTCCCTTTTCTTATGGTTTTACATTGCATTTGTACACTTTCCATTTCTCGTAATTAGTCCATCCCTTAGTCATAAAGGCTGACGTTCATTCCTGACATGTGTTATCATTGTCACTGCCAAAAGTTCTTTGTTTAGCTCATAATTTTCAGTCATATTAGTCTTTTCATCCATTCAGCACGTGTTCTCTTAGCATGTTGTTATCCAGACAATGTTCATCTAGCTCAATCATCTCATATAAAGTTTAGGAGTTGACAATTATGCCTCGTACTTTCACTGCTTATCCATGCATTTTCAGCATCAAATGTTGTTCTCCATATTTGTATGTGATCTTGAAGTAGTTCCTTATCATGCACCATTCAGTAGTCATAGGAAACAGTGGCTTTGTTGCAACCAGACAACATTTTTTATGCTGGACTTCTGTTATACATTTGATATCTAGAAGCAATTTATTTAGTTCATTAGTGCAACTTTGTTACAATTCCATTCACTTTGTTCTCCATTCTCGTATATCCAGTGCATTTATTTAGCTACGATCATTCCATCCTCAAAGTTCTGGGGGCTAATCTTGCCCTATTTTAATTCTTGACTTATAATAACTAGAAGTAATTCATTTAACTGATTATTCCATAGTCCATTTTGTTGCATTTTCAGCCTTCAGTGAACTCCATTTATGATTCAGAAAATCATTCACCTTTTCATCCTAAGCTCCTTAAAGCTTGATCTTATAATTCAAACTTTTTAGCATTTTCACATTAGACCAGCATTCTTCATTTTCTGCATCCATAAGTCCCAGCTTCAGGTCCCATAATCCATAAATGCAACTTTCGTGCATTTACAGATTTAACAATTGTTCTTTATACAAGAATATTATCTACAAGTTCATGCTCCATTGATGCTGGCACTGCTGCTGCTGCTCCTGCTGATGATGATGATGCTTCCGTGGTGATAGTCATCCTCCCCTATGAGATCTGCTTCCCTTCCTGAGTAAACGTTTCCAAGTTCAACATTTTTTCAGCGTGTCCTCTGCATTCATGGGGACTGACATAAAACTAACTCCCATACTATATGTGTGTTACCATTATAATAATATAGTTTGTTCTGTTATTATTTTTGTAGTATATTTCATTGATCATATGAAAATACATATTTGGCTTAAAACAACCAACTATAAATATAAAACCGACATACTTATTTAACATGCTTGCTGAAGATTTTATTCTGTAGCATAAAAGAAAATCTGTTAATTTGCTTCTTCATACAAAAAATTGGCCTTAAAACAAATATGACATAATCTAACAACTGTATACAATACAGTGATATTTTTTAATTTTCATAAAAAGGAATGAAAGTACAAATGCTGCAAGCACAGGAGTGGCAACAATAAATGTGATTAGTACTGCAATTGCATTTACACATTTGGTTGGTACTGCAGTTGAATCGAAAAATTGAGTTAGCACTGCAGTTGCATTAATAATTTTGGTTAGTACTGCATTGACATCAATAAATCTGGTTATATCTGCAGTTGCATCGATTAATTTGGTTAAAACTGCAGTTGCATCAATAAATTTGGTTTATACTGCAGTTGCATCAATAACTCTGGTAAGTATTGCAGTTGTATCAATAAATTTGGTTAGGACTTCAGTTGCATCAATAACTGTTAGTTGTAGTACTACACTGGCATCCATAAATTGGGGTTAGTATGGCAATCAAATCAATAAATGTTGTTAGCACAGCAGTTGCAACACTTTATGTGGTTAGGACTTCAGTGGCATCAAGGAATGTGGTTAGGGCTGCAGTTGCATCAATGATTGCAGTTAGAACTGCGTTGGCCTCAATTAATATGGTTAGTAATGCAGTTGCCTCAATCAATGTGGTGAGATGTTTACAGTCCATTAGATCACTTTTGTGACTATGCAATTTGCTGATTTCACAATTGCTAAACCACAAAAGCTTTCCAAGAGACCAGCAGATGAAGTGAAGCAGAAGGGGGACAACTCCTACTGGTCTAACTGCCCAGTCTGTTCAGAGTTGTAGTTCCTGTGATCATGTGCTTTATCTCCTCCTGTCCTTTCCTGTTATGATATAGTCTCTCTCCATTGCATCCTGTGGCAATTTTATTTGAGCAATTGCTCAATTACTTTTCTGATAATATCTTTTGAAAATATGCAACACACAAAGTATGTATTTAAATAAAATTTGGCTTTGCACAACACAGAGGTAATAAAAAACACCACAGTCACAATATCGAGAAATTTAACGGAAAATAGTCATCAAACTTATGACTTTCACAGGATACTGAAATATGACAGAGGGAAGTACAATATTGAAAGCACATGCACATGAACATTTACACCTGCATCAGGATTGGGCAGATCATACAACAAGAGCATTTCTTTTCATGCTTTTTTTCAATGATTTATTTATCTTAGATAATTGTTCTTCTAAATTATATATTTCTACCCCAGACTCAATATACAATATACATGCTTATTAGTATTACCTTGATGTAAGGATGTGAATGAGTATCCACAATACAGAGTTTGGTTTAGAATGATGGGACATATTGCAGGAAACATTCATACGTTATTGATTTGGTTGATTTTATGGTTTAACTGCATGTTAGCATATAATTATAGATCCCAGGCTTAAACCAGTCTACAAATTAACCCTTAGTTGAGCAGATTCTACTGACGATATGAGTGATAATTGTATATGCTTGGCAACTGAGTGAAATGGCTTATGCATGAATAAAAGGGTAATTCTATAGAGTCTTTAAATTTTGGTAAATATCAGGCAGAAAAGACCAGAATTGTCCACCTTGTACATGTAATATCTCTGAGAGCGTTTTATAATTTTTTGTAAAAATGTAACATATGCCATTTTTAAATTTTTATAAAAGCCTACACCCTTTACATACATGTGAACTTTCCTGCTTTTGGAGTGAGACTCCTGCTTTTAATTTTCACAATTATTTGAAAATGAGGGGTGTTTCACACATTTTCAGAAATCTCCCCACTTAGACATCTTCCTTCTTTGTTTATATGAAAATAACAAAACTCCCTTATTGTAAATGAAAATCTCATTGTTTGGCCTCAGAAAAAGTTCACATGTATGACTTTACCACCTACAAACTAGTAGGCAGAGACTTAAATCTTTGATTCAATGTTTGACATTCCTCAAAAGAGAATGTTTCTGTGTGTGTGTGTGTGAGGTTGGGAGGGAAGGGCACCTCACATTCAACATGTAATACCATACACTTCAATATATCACAACAGGTATCAAAATACAGTTCAATATAACATATTACAAAACAGTTTTATTGACCCTGAAAAATGCCATCATTGTTTCCAATCACTGTCAACTCCATGGTTACGCTACCATAAAACATGCCATAAGTGTACCGTTGATTTCCATTTACACCCTACACGGTAACTGTCGATGACATCATCTTCACATGGTAACCACGACCTACCACCAATAATAAGCAATATCAGGTGTTAGTGCCAGCTACTCTGCCTATTGTTGTAAATGACGGCTGCCTCTGCACCTGACAGAATCAGCCAGCAGGCAACAACAGGGCAATAAGCCTGATTACATCACATATGGAGACAAAACATCAATATAACAATAGTGAGAATGAGCAACCCATGTTGGCAGCAATGGCAGGTGATGTAACCTTCCTCCACCAACAGGCCAAGGTTCATTATAATTTTGCAAACAAAAAAAACTGTCTGTTTTTTTCAACAATGGTGACCCCTAGCATTCTACATAAAATAATCAACATCAGAAAGCTTCCAGCTGAAAGCGGCTTATCTGGATCTACACTATTTGCCAAAGCTCGATGAATTCTTGCTTAGCAGGTTAATTTAGGACTTAAAACAGTGCAAAAAACACTTATGTAATCAATATTCCAAAAACACCAAGGAATAGTCAATTGTAGTTCTTCCAACTACTGCTTTTGGTAGACCATTACAAGTTCACTTCAACTCGAGTACAGATATTACTTTATTTACAGACCAAAAATGACCAAATGTCAGTGGCTATTCAATAAAAAATTGTTTCACAGACCAGGAGTATATTGTAATTCCGACCAATGGTTTTCAAAGTACAAATACACCCATCAATTTATATACTGGCCAAAAGTTTAAGATAATTCTATAGGACTTGTGGGATATTTTGCTTCATGAAGCTAAAGGTTGATGATGGTGATTATGCAGATGATGATCGTATATATATATAGATTGTGAAGGTGATGATGATAGTGGTGAAGAACATGATAATAGTGATGATGAAAATGATATTAATGATTGTGGTTATGATGAAGATAATGATGATGATGATGATTATGATAGTGATGGAGTTGATGATGATGATGATGATTGATGATGATGATACTGATGATAATAATGGTGGAGTTGATGATTAAGATGATGATGATGATGATGATGATGATGATAAATCGTTTAAATAAAGTTTGCATGGCTTAGCTAATTTTTACAACTTCTCCGTTAAAGCAGTTCAGTATACCAAAGCACAACTTATACAACTACTATACATGACTTTAATAAAAAAAATAATCCATCCATTTCTGATTGGAAAATTTACATCAAAACTACCCTACTGAGCTTCCATCAGAAAATAAAATAGACAAATGTCTCAAAGCATATTAGTAGCCCTTTGATATGCGAGGATAGTGGAAGTTGAATCGTGGTCTACGTATAATTGATGCTGCGGACCTCCCTCGTCTTTCTGAGACGACCTGAATAGATCTTTATCATGTGCTCGGGATTAATCCCTTTGTTAAATAGAAGCAGCCAGTAGTAGGGCTTCCTTTGAATTGACTACTCCAAGTTGACGCAAGTTGCGACGCCCCATTGTGTCTCATTAGATGGCAGGCTACTAATGCATGGCCATAGGTGGTTACAATTCACCACGGCAACTGTGCGATGAAAGAAATGTGGCAGAAAAAATCAATACTTATTTAGTGCATTATTTTACATGGTTCATATGCAGTTCAGAATTTTATTGTTAAATGAAAGAAGAGATATTGATGGCTCAGAGTTACAGTGGGGCTGTTAACCTTGTAAAGTATATATACATTTGGTTCCACACAAATTGCAGATTCAGATCAGCCAGCTCCTGCAGCATCAGAATATTTTGCTGCTTACCTCTATCAGTTTGTCCCCAAGTATCTATAAACAATCTGTACAAGGTATCTGATCAATGTTATTTAGCATAAAAACTATCTAAGTAAACACTGTACAGTTATAAAGTTATGAAGTAAAAACAAACCACAGAACATCTGAAAAATATTTATACAAGTTTTTCACATTATTATTTATCAAAGACAGAAAAATAATTGTTAAATTCTACCTTTTGTACCTAAAAAAAATAATTCCACTTCCATATGATAAATGAAAACTGAAAAAAAAAAACTCCTGAAAAGCTACCAAAAACTAAAGTAACAAACACATTTTACTTATTACTAGTATACAGAAAAAGAGCTCCTGATAAAAAAAAGAGCTCCAGATAAAAGAAATGGACTTTTTTGAGGGTACAGCATTGTATTCCATAATTCTCAAGCCATTAAATTAGCACTTATTTAAGTCTCAACAAGACAATTCTAATGCATATATGTGAACTCTCCCACTTTTGGAGGAAGACTCCTACTTTTAAGGTTCAAAGTTATTTGAAAATGAGGTGTGTTTTTCAGAAATCTCTCTACTTGGAAACAGACGACTTCCTTCTTTGTTTATATGAAAATAACAAATCTCCCACTTTGGCCTCAGAGGAAGTTCGCATGTATTCTAATGTCTATCAAAGTTTACCGGGTCTTGTTGTAAAATCAACGAGTTTTCAAAAGAAAAAAAAATTGTATGCTGGTACTCATGCCATATGTCAAATTGAGATTACTTTAATAAGTATCAGGATTACAGAATTTGTGGAAAAGTAAAGGAGTTAAATAAAAATGCCATTCAAAAGGTACTTATTAAATTTGTCTCACCAAGACATTTCAAAAGAGAACCAGGTCATTAGCATTTGGTGGGTAAAGAAAAGAAAGTTTCCCAAAATCGTAAAATAACCCTTATATTGGTGTTACTCATTAAATTTGGCAGAGTGAGACTATTTTAATGAATATCAACAACATATGGTCTGAAGGAGAAACAATAGATTAAGCATCAGAACCACAACTCTGTTCTTGAACTTTGTTAAAAACTGGAGAGACAAAATCAACACTTACCAGCCAACATACTTTTAGTTGCAGACATGTCAACCAACATTGACGGCAGAACCAAATCTGATCACTAGCCTCTGTTTTGCCTGGATGAACTTCATTTGGTGCATTATACCCGAATGCATTTCTAGATCTGAACCTTTTTTCAGTCCTTTTCTGATTGGTTTGGTTTGGGGCTTTATATCCCACAAACTCACATATGAAGATTCTTAAGAAACTAGCTTCCCTCATCAAAATCTGGTTCTTCATACCGACCAATCCAGCCAGCAACAAACAGTTTTGCATGTAAATCAGTTTCTTTGTCTGGAGATGCATTATTTCCAAAGGCTAAATTTATCTTTGTCTTAAAAAGAAAATGTGTCCTTTTGTACATCAACTTCTATTTTTGCATTAAAATAGTAAAACAAGACCTCCCACAACCCTTTTTTCTGTCCAGACCTTAGACACATTTTATAAATTTGCATTCTTGTGTTGCAAAATCTTTCATACAAATTTGATTCAAATCTCCTTTAGCTTTGCTGAAAATGTCATCTTTCTGAACTGACTGTCACAGTTATTATCTTAAATAAAAGCAAGACCCTACTTCATAAAAAGTTGCTCTTCAACAAGGAGATAGAAATCCTCTGGCAAGGTAAAAGTACAAACGACATCTTCACAGAAGATTTACATGCATTAACTTCAGCACTCAGCCCCTCATATGAAGCCGCTTTCTTTGGTTTCCAGACTGTAGGTTTAAATGCTATTCACTACTCAATCACTGTTCCTTTCTTCCGAAAAAAGTCTGAATTTCACTTTTTGCCATGAAAGCCATAAATCTACAAGCAGCATTCTCTGCATCTCTCCTCACTTCTCCCAAGGTCCAAACAAACAATGTCTAAAAGCTTCTTGAATTCCTTCCACATGCTCTCCTCCTTCAATCCCCTCATTTTCCTCTCCATCCTTTTAGAAGGCCGTGCTCATCCTCCTAGCATAATCAACTAACTATAGACTGACTAAGGAACTGTCCCTTTTATATCCCTGTCACAAAAACCCAGCAGTGTGTCAAGACTGAAAAAATCAATGACTCCCTTTATCATGGGTGGCGACCTTTGTTCAGGCATTGGCTTGGATTTCAGGAGAGGTCTAGCACTGGTGATAATTATGTGAAATTCTCCATAAAACAAAAAAACCTAGATTGTCAATATCATAGACTCTGACTCTCGCAACTCGCTGACATAATTTCAATAACCAGAGAGAAAACGTGTAAAATGATGGATCCCTTGCCACCGTAAATCAATGATTGATCACTGACAATGAATCAGATTTTATGGACATGTGGAATAATAAAGAGTAGAACCTAATGAAATGAATAAAAGTTTAAACACCTGGGGGTCCCTTGTTCATTCAGCAAACACCAGCTAGAGGGTATTTAAATCATGAGAATAGTTTTGTTCAAACATTTGTCTTTTTCTTGTTACACTTGTTTAAACACCACAATGTGTTGCTAAAAACACCATCATCTTTTGCTTAAAACACCACTATGTTTTGCTAAAAACACATGCAAGAAGTAAAAAGTCATACTGCTAGAGACTTGGCAGCCAATTGTGCAGATCCTGATCAGAGAACATGCATTCTGAGCAAACGGATCTATACTATCTGCATGTCACATTAGTTCTTGCTTAGTTTTAAGAGTCTTACTAATTAACATAATTTTCACTATAATGTTAGGTTTAATAAAGCATCAACCAACTGTCTTTAAAGTCATTTTCTGATGATTTAACAGATTGGCCATGGGCGCCCCCTTGTTCACTTGAAAAAGTTTAAGTGCTGCTTTGACTGTGATAGCATGCCCAAAACACCAGTCGGTTACCTCACCCAGTCACCTGGCCATCCATTGGCAAACCTGCCCTTCAAAGACTGACCATGAACTGAAATTGCTCTAGATGTATCCCAGAAGCCAGTGATCTACCTGGACCTATTTAACCTGGGATCATTATGTTCATAAAATATAAAAAAAATCCATGAACACTTTTTTTTTTTTAAACTGTAACATGAAAAAACAGCAACAACAAATTCAGTTCATTTACTCGCAAGCAACACCACTTACCTCATAAACATTAAAACATTAAACCCTTAATGGTTTTTCCAGCAAGAATAGGGTTAAGGGATAATGTTCATCCATCATCAATGTTTCAGATCGGATTTGTTCAACAGTACATCTCCTAGCCGTCTAAATCTCAAATTTATCCGGCTTAGGACAAAAAGTGTAGATTCTGATCCACATCAACCGGCTCCTACTGGGAGCCATCATCATCGTCATGATGTATGTTAGCTTAGCATGACATCGTCAACTAATAACTTTGAATCAAGTACGGATTGTTACTGCCATCAGCTATGGAAGGCCAAGGGATACATCAATAGGAATGTCTGACCGTGTAAAAGGATTGTATCTGCAATCCCATTTGTACCTTTGTTGAGCAGAATTTACCTGGAAGTTGATTATTTTCTGTGAGCACAATTAAAGCCATTCCACAGAAAGCCATTTATCATTATGTTTATTGTCGGAGGTGGGTTGGGAAGGCGCGAGAAGCTATCTCTATACATGTTTTGTTATTTTTTTAAAATTGTTGAAATCATTATATTTATTATCCCATATCACCCACGCCATGACAGTCATCATAATCATTTTCCTCCTCATTATTTTCATAATAACTGTTGTCAACATCATCATCATCAATAGCAGCAGCAGCATTTAAATAATTCAAGTCACCATGATCATGATCATCATTATCATCATTTTGCTGAAAAAGTTTAATCAAGATTTTGCCTTTTTTGACTGCAGACAGTAGAAATATCTGCAATTACATTTTCATGTAGATATTAGCAAAAAAATTAACATGTTCTTAGAATGTTGTGGATATGGGTGTATGCAGATATCTTTTGCCATATGTATGCTTGATGTAACAGTTTGGCCTACTGGTCATAAAAAGACAGGTGATGAAGTCACAGTACAGGTGTTAATAAGTGACAATGGCTTATTAGCACTCTCCTAAACTGAGATACAATATTTTAAACTCCCATACTTTAATGCTCGCCCTATAACAATAGTTAGGGCGAGGGTAAACAAAACCAAATATTGATTGATTGAGATACAATATTAAAGGTTTAGGCACTGACTTGTTAGTATCTATTATGATACTACCCTAAGATTGAACTGAAACTTTCCACAATCATAGAAACATTGTTTTCTTTTAATTTTAATTTTGAAACATGCCAATTTAACACAAAAAATGGTCTCTGAATGGCAACTTCCTCCTTAAATTGGAAAAGAAAGATAAAAAATACCAATACCTTATTTATTTCAACAAAACATATGTATAAAATTGACACAGCATTACAATGAAATATTAATTATACCTTATATTGTCGGCACTCCTTAAAAATTATACATTAAAAAGAGTCTTGTGAGTATTAGAAACATGGGGTGAGGATAAAAAATAAAGATAAGCATTTGAGAGCAAGCAATATAAAACTTGTACATACAATAATACATTAATATGTCTTGTTACCACAATATATCTCTATTATTGTCTTGTTACCACAATATATCTCTAGTAATATGTCTTGTTACCACAATATATCTCTAGTAATATGTCTTGTTACCACAATATATCTCTAGTAATATGTCTTGTTACCACAATATATCTCTAGTAATATGTCTTGATACTACAATTTATCTCTAGTAATATGTCTTGATACCACAATTCATTTCTATTAATATCTTGTTACCACAATTTATCTCTATTAGTATGTATTGTTACCACAATTTATCTATTAATGTCTTCTTACCACAATATATCTCTACTAGTATGTATTGTTACCACAATTTATCTCTATTAGTATGTATTGTTACCACAATTTATCTCTATCAATGTCTTCTTACCACAATATATCTCTACTAGTATGTATTGTTACCACAATATATCTCTACTAGTATGTCTTGTTACCACAATTTATCTCTATTAATGTCTTCTTACCACAATTTATCTCTACTAGTAAGTATTGTTACCACAATTTATCTCTATTAATGTCTTCTTACCACAATTTATCTCTATTAATGTCTTCTTTCCACAATATATCTCTACTAGTAAGTATTGTTACTACAATTTATCTCTATTAATGTCTTCTTACCACAATTTATCTCTATTAATGTCTTCTTTCCACAGCTTATCTTCAGTAATATGCCATGTTACCTTTGCATGAAGTTGAGAGCAAATAACTAAGGGTTTATATTGCTTATAATAAACTGTTGCTTAAAATGTCATACACTAACCTGGTTCAAGCTCACCTTTGCAACCCGACCAGAAAACCAGATGATATAACAGCGATTGATTATGTGCTTCAACGCTCATCCACATTCATCGACAAATCAATACCTGATATGATCTTCGTTCATAACTCTGCGCCCGCAGCAATTAACATTAACTTATTAACAACTGACAGATAGCCTGAACATGGAGTTGAAATCAGATGGATTCCCTTGCATCCAGTTGCAGAGGAACGGTACCTGTTTGGCTAAGCCTTGCTCGCTACAGTTGGTTAAAAACCCAAGCTAAATTTTTTTGCCTTAATATTATATATGTTACATGTCTGGGTTGATATACTAATGAACAGATACTGAGCAGCAAATAGTGTATATCCTGATCAAACAGCTCCCAGCAGGAATTTACATGTTACATGTCAGGGTTGATATACTTATAATCAGAGACTGAGCAGCAAATAGTGTAGATCCTGATCAAACAGCTCCAGGGGGAGTTAGCTGGTCTTGATCTACACTATTAGCCTATGCCTTATAAATATGCAAACAGCAGGCTAAGAGTTAAGCTAACACAGTGAAAACAAGGTTAATGTTTAGGGTGAGGAAGCCAGGAAGCCGATATAACAGGCTAAAACAATTCCTAGTCCAGTATAAACAGTTTCACTTTATTTCAATTATATGCCTGAAATCAAAGAGAGCCACACAGTTAAAATCCTGTTGACAAAACACCAACCTGATCAAATGTTTAAAATCAAATGTACAGCCTGTTTATTAAATACTATTTAGGTTTTAAAATACAATGCAATGAAAAAAATTATGGTCATATTGGGGAAACTGGTTAGTATTAATGTGGAAGTAGAATCCGAACATATACAAAGGTAGAATCCTGAGTGCTCTGCATGTCAACTGGAAACACATCTATTCTGCAGCAAAATTACTCTGTATACAAACAGTTGCAGTAGAAATACATCTATTCTGCATCAAAATTACTCTGTATACAAACAGTTGCAATAGAAATACATCTATTCTGCATCAAAACTACTCTATATACAAAAAAATGCAATTAAAATACATCTATTCAACCAAGATTAACTCAATATAACAAATGCATGTTATAATACAAGGTTAAAAAATAATTTTTCAGTTAAGGAGAGACATTAGTGGATAGTCTCCCCTGAATAATCCCTGCATGCAAGTAGGTCCTTTTATTTGGATTACTTGGTCTTTATGCTTGTACTGTTTGGAGTGTATGTTGAAATTTATGCCTCTCTTGCCATGCCCAGGCTGACCATCATAAACATACACATCCTTTTATTGTTTAAATAAAATATCTCAATAAGTATTTTAATGGATTTAAAGCATAAATTTGTGCAAAAGGAAGGCATTTCACAATTTTTACTTGCACCATCTGCAACAGAAAAGGCAATAGTGTCCAAGGGACATACCAACATTTGGACTACCTCAGATATTTTTCCATTTCACTCATGTACCCCATCAGAAAATAGATTTTTATACTTTCTGTAAAATATGAATAACCTTGCAAGAAAAGTCTTATATGCTTGTTTGTTTGATAGGTTTATTTTCCCACTCTATAATTTATCCAGAGACAATGTACACTTGGATCACCTTAAGTGCTGCCTTCACTAAGAAGAGCATGCGGTCTTTGGATAAAAGAATAATAAACCCATCAACCAAACAAACTAACTAATATGTTTAAAAAATTACCAAAATTAAGTTTTGGCATTAACAAATGAAGCAGAAAGGGTTTCAAAGTAGTCAGAATTCCATTCTTGTAGGAGAATTAGTAGTTCCAAGTTCATCAACATTAGAAAAAACTGATTTTGCAAAGAGAAACTCAAAAGTAACCCACTGGCTGAATAACAGAAAAACATTTAACCCCTTATGAGAAGAAAGAATTTCATACCATGCATAACTATGTGATGGTGAAAAAACAAAAACCTTGAATTCTCCACAATTGGGTAAGAAATCCTCGGTGCCACTGGCAAAAATTGAGAATTTTGTGCATTCCTTGAAGACATTTCCATGGGGAACGAATAAGAAAGATGAACCATGGTTTGTGACAGCCTTTTGTTTCTGTTTTATTACATTGGCTTATTGTTTTAAAATGGAAACTCCAGGAATTTCTTTGATAATTGTCAATGGACAAGTGAGACTATTCAAAATGTCACAGATGGAAGCAGGGAACGCATTAGTTTTATGTAGTATGAAATGGCAATAAAGGCCTCGATACTTTACATCAAGAATACAACGTGAAAAGATGATCCTGTTAAATAAAGAAAAATAAAGTAGTTAAAATAGTATTGTAAGAGCAAAACAAAATTAAGAGAAATTCTAAATAAATGACTTTAGGTTAAAAAATTGTTATGTTGTAAATATATTGAAATTATTCAACATTTCACTTTTTGGCATATGCCTTTAAGAGAATAAATGAAAAAATCATGAGCAGAAATAACTCTGAGTGAATTTTTAAGAAAAAAACTTAAAGTAACCCTGTGGCTGTATAATGGAAAAAAAATCAACCTCTTTTGTGAAGAAAAGAATATTTAAATCCTGCATAACAATGTGATGGTGAAAAAGCAACAACTTGGAATTCTCCACAATTGGGTAAGAAATCCCTGGGGCCACTTGCAAAAATTGAGAATTCTGTGCATTCTTTGAAGACATTTCCATGGGGAACGAATAAGAAAGATGAACCATGGTTTGTGATGGCCTTTTGTTTCTGTTTTATTACATTGGCTTATTGTTTTAAAATGGAAACTCCAGGAATTTGTTTGAATATTGTCAATGGACAAGTCAGACTATTCAAAATGTCACAGATGGAAGCAGGAAACACTTTTGAAGAATTATATGGCAATAAAAACTAGGTCACATTACATCAAGAGTACAAAATTAACAGAAAAATCAGATAAGTATAACAAAACATGAAGTGCATTTAAAGAATAAAATGGCTAGAAAAATCTCGGCAGCTATATATTAAGTGTACCGGTATATCTTTTTGTTTTGTTTTAAACTTCATGGATGAGAAAAAGATAGAATGCAGTTAAAATAATTAAATGAATATTTAAGTACCATAATCACAAAATAATAGGTAAAACATGTGTTCAGATATTGCTTAGAATTTTTTTTATATATCACTTTTAAAGCTTTTTGTATTTGCTTTGAAATGAAAAAAATAGCACTAAGGTGAAAACAAGGATGGAAACATTGACCAAGGAGTGACTTGTTAACAAGAAAAAAGGGCACACCACTGAGACAATGATTGGGTATTGAACATTAAAGACTGTGCAGTCACGACCAATAATTAATTAGTAGACTGTGAAGACTAGATAATTGAGGCAGGTGTGGAGCGTTTCAGAATCAATATAATGGTATATACTGGTCAGTTACAATTACATCTCCATTACTATCTCTCCACACTTTGACAGAAATAATACACAGGTGGCCAATACACTATACAGCAGATACATGTGGTTTGCCATGCAGTGTCAGAACAAAAGCAGGTGCATGGAAGACACATCTTACTAATTAATGAATCAAATATCAGGAGGGTGCCAGTACTTGTATTTCCAAGTTAGTGCACTTTCCCTTTAACATATAATAGATGTGTTAAAAATGTTTAAACATTTTTGAGCCAACAAAAACTGTACACAAGGGGTGCCCCTGGCATAGTGGTAGAATCACAGGTTAGTAACTCCTCTGACTGCTTAGCCTCTTACTGTGGAGGTGTGAGTCTTGTTCAGGGCAAAAGACTTAATGTGGGTAGGTTTTTCAGCTGACCTGCAGTGCAATGTTGATTCTACCCTGACATTGGTTAAGAGTCTTCCTCTATTTAAATAGCTGGATATCGCTATAATGTCCATAAGTGGTCACAATGATGTATTTAAAAAAATACTGGCGTACTGATCATTAACAACTTATTACAATTCATTTACTACCACAATTCCACTAAAGCCTACTTTGTAACAGGAATCGTACCTCGGAAACTGGCTGATTTGGTTAACATTTGTCTAAGCCAAATCAGTTTGTCCTCTGCAGGGAAAGAGAAACAACTTTGTAGCATGATATGCCAACTGTCAGCACTGTGTACAAAAAGATTAACAGCTGACAAAGGTATGACCACTGACCACCAATCTGCAGCTGGTCAGTACAGGTGAGCAAGCTTGCTCTAATGGACCTCCTGGGAAGATACTGACTTGATAATTACAGGCAAATTTGCACCAAAACTAAACAAAGGGACTTTCCTAAATGGGGGATATTCTGTACCGTGCTATGAGTACATCTGGTATAGACAAAAAAATCAGATCAACTCCAACTCTTGTTGGGAGAAATTTGTGATCACTAGTTTTGTTTTTTGGATTACTGTTCAAGTGTATATGCATATATTAGCAATGGATATAATTATATAATGACATAAGTTTACATAAAATATATTTATACCTCTTAAAAAACAATGCAGTATCTACTAAATCTGAATCTAAGTTTCACCAAATCACCAGAATTTTGCACTTGTAATCTACCATAGCTTAAAATTCTCTGTTATTTAAACTAAAGACACTTGCTCCCAGTGGATTATATATGCTTTTTTTAACATTTGCAAAAAAAGCATACTATGTTAAACATGAATGAATAATGTATTAAAATATTTCCTCTAGCCACTCCCGCCTTCAATATATTTTTTTATCATGTAAAAGATAATAAAATCATTGCAATAGATGTCAATCTACATGTATATCTTTTTATTTTGTGTGAGGTATCTGGCTAAGTGGTACTGACTTGAAAACCGCTGGCTGCTGAGCTTCTCACCCATGGGTTCAAGTCTATTTGGAGGCAAAGAAATTAATGAGGGAAGATTTTCCAGCTGACCTGTGGTGCACCAGTGGTTCTACCCAAACATAGTATATAGTCTGCCACCAAAATCACTATAATGACCATGACTGTGTTTTTTAAAAAACAAATAATTAAATCTTTTTTCGTTTTAGCAATTTCAAGATTAATAAGCTAGAGTAGATGCAAACAATGCATCTGGGAATATACATCATGTGTACAACAAATAAAAAATTACTTTGATTGGCCCATTAGTGCTATAATTTAAATAAATAGAAAGTGTTTAGCATGTTGGTTTATGGGTCATGTACATATTACACTAAACGATGACCAAGTCACTAGAAAGTGAAAAGTCAACCTTTTACCCTTGAAGGAATGAAGAAATCCCCACTACCACTTGAAACTGTCACCAGACCCAATATCCACTTTAGATAAAATCAGAGATAAGTCCAATATGCAGCCTCCCACTGACAAATCTTTCATTAATTGCTATCTGACATACAAATGCATTGCCATAGCAACGGAATCTGTCAACAAGCGATTACAAATTGTAAGTACACGAGAGGGTCCCCTTAAATCATTAATGGACAAAGAAGCAATGGATGATTTGCGTGCAATCTAGTGCCAAAGAGGGACAAGGAAGCCAAAGTTGGTAATTGTGAATCATCTGTAGCCCCCTGTCGCCAAATCTGTTTCCCTGTTAACTGAATTTTAAGCACCGATTTTCTGGTTATGAGTTTTTATTGATTCTATTAAATGTCTCACATTGGGAGAATACAGTTCAAAATTTGACCTCACAACATAGCATATCAGAACAACACACAAAGAAACATATTTAATAATTCTTGTGTTGTTATTTTTATTTTCATTTGGCTAGATACATTCTGTGAATCAAAACTCAAGCAATGCCTTAGAATTTAAAGAACATCCATTTATAATATAATACCACAATAATTAAACCAATTTAGTGTCATGTAACCTAGAAGTGTCAACATTTCACACACCTCTTGTAAACCAATCAACCGACTTGTTACTTATAAAGTGACAGGTGTGAGTGTCCAACAAAGACTCAAGTGGAAACTATTAAACATATTTGTTAATAAAAAAACTTTACTGTGCATTTGAAAAAGATCCACACATTTTATTTACAATCACAGAACAGACAAAACATATTTTTTAATAGACGTGCACACAGAACATTGTCTTCGATACAGCAATTTACAAATAAAGGTTCAGGTTTTTTGCGGAAAAAAGGAGAATAATGAACAAATACAAACACAAAAGTTAAAAAAGATTAAAAGGGAGAATAATAAGTAATTATTAAAAGAATAATAGAACTAAATTGATTTAAGATAATGATTTAAACATATATGAAAAAAACATGATAAGCAGGAGAGAAGATGAGTTTGATAATATCAGAAGGATATTTTATAAGGTCTTGTTTTGAAAAATCAACTTTATATTTATTGAAAATGAGTTTGTCTTACAAAGACCTTTATTAAAACACTTATTTATCTAGATGAACATTAAAAGATGTGTACAGAATTGGAATGAAAATTTACTTTTTGTAACAAAATACTTTTGCTTTTTAAGTTCACTTACATATAAAAATGAAAGAAAAAGAAACAAACTGCATGTATACAAATATTATGTAGGAATCAAAGAATTATTTTAAATTGTAAAGCACAAAGATAGGATGCCTGGCCTTATAACACATAATTGCACAGCTCATTTGACCTGCTATAACAAGAGAAAGGTTTGTTTTTGTTTCTTTGTTTAAATCAAAGTGTAGCCACACAAGTAAAGTAATTATAACAACATACTGCTACTATAATTTATCTTCTCTTCTGGTAACTTCTGGTAGCTGTTTACACCATATGGAGATATGAAACTTTTTTTATTTTATCTCTGATTTCAATCCATTATATGTCATTTGTCTTCTAATCTGAAGACCCTACGCTAACATAATTATGTACCTTTACTCTCAACCTCTTTTCTTCTGGCTTCATCACTGTGTTTATCATCATCCAGTCAATTTATCATATAATTGTATCATATTTAATGTCTTTATTTAAGTATTTATTTACTTATCTATTTATGCTTCTCTCTCTCTCTTTCTCTCTCCCAATCTTCCTCCCTCACTCCCTCACTCCTGATGCATTTTCTCATTGTTGGTATTTGTTTGATTGTTTTAACACTGACAAGATTATTTGTATTTGAAAACAAAATGTTCATCATGACAATGTACCATGTACAAGTCTTAATAAACGTGTTCTGTTCTGTTGTATAATGAAGGAAGATCCAAACAACTGTATACATTATAGAACCACTGGCATATTACAGGTTAACTACAATAACTTTTCCCAATATGTCCTTTGCCTTGACAGGGACTCGAAACCAAGCAGTGAGAGGCTATCAGTCAGATGAGTTACAAGTGTGCAACTCCATCAGTTGGCCACAGCTTTAAGAAGCTGCAACTGCATTTAGTTTACAACATTGGTGAACTAGTCTGCTGGATTTATTGGGTATATGCAAGGTTTTACTGCCTTTGAGACTCTCAGCAGGTGCTCTTGCAGTGTCATGCTGTGAGAAATCAGCGAGATGTGTTTATTACTTAATTTTCCATTCCGTATGTGTAAAATCCCACACAGACACAGTATTAACTGATGATAAATTATGGCCTTTTCCAGATAAATGGTTTAATGGTGAATAAAAAACTAGACAACTTTCTGAGTAAAACTAGTCACACAAAGCAGAATTCCAACAGAGACAGACCACACTTACACCTAACAATATTGTTACAATTGTAATACATGCAATGGCCGAGCAGTTTGACTCCATCTCTTATAACTTTTATGCCCAAATGGGTTAGAGTTCCAATTAGAGCAAAAACTTTCATGATGTCAGGTTGTCGGCTGATGTCCGTGTGCCGGTGGTTCTACCCCGACATTTGTCTAGGGTCTTTTATTTACCATATCTGTCAGTGTGAAATTACAACAAAAACCTAAATAAGGTTTTTCTACTACTTATCACACATCCTAATAACCATGTATTTCATATAATTTTCTTAAAATATTTCAAAGTCACTACTTCAACAAACAACATAAACAATACAACCAAAACATAAACACTAAACAACAAGGACAACAAATAAATATTAAAAATCTTAATACGAAAACATAGGAACAATTTAAAATGGGATGTTATATTTGGAATTTTTTGGTTAAGAATTCTATGAACCTGTTACTATGTTCAAAAGGTTGTTTGTCTGTGCACTTTCATTAGCTTAATACAGCAGCAACTAACTACAACAGTGACCAAGTACAGGTTCAACTGCTAAGCAAATGTCATCACTGCTTCTTCAAAATGAACAGCAAATAATTATCAGGTTAGAAAAACTGTGAATTGTCTGTCACAGGATAATCACAGAGTGATGAGTTCCTTACAGATCAGGGATGAATCCAGAGTGGGGGTGATTGGGGGATGCATCCCCCCGATCCAGGTAAAAGAGTACTAGCTGTGAAAACACATACTTATAAAATACTAAGCTTTTAAAGTAAATTTATATATATGTATGTATGTAAATACACATTTATTATTTATTTATCTAGTATTTACTGCGATAAAGTTGAATAGATCTTGATTCATACCGCCCACCCACCCACCAAAATTTTCTGGATCCGCCCCTGTTACAGGTAGTAATTGGATCCTGAAGAAGGTATTTTCTTTGTTCATGATATTTTGAAATGTCACTAACAGGGACAAATAATGAATTGTCAAAGTGCAAGAAGCAGTTTTTCTTTCAAGTTTTTAATACTTTTATTTATAACATACATACATGTAAAATACCAACCTTCTACAAAATCTGACATGGAATAATTTCAATATAAACAAACTACATTTATATCTGTCATGTATTGGAACAACTTGGCTTCTACTGAATGTAGCATGGGGTAAGGATATGGACAAGACTGAAGAACAAGGTGAGTCTAGAGTTGAATGTGAGGATGAAGCCAATGCCAGAAGTTTAGTTGAGCTTTGATGGCCAATGATTAGACTGATGATAATTCAGACAAGAAAAAAGAAATACTTCAACCCTATGCAGCATAGGATTAGGACAGGAATGAGATTTGAAAAACAGGGTAAAGGTGAGGGTGATAATGGTGATGGACCCACCTCCTGAAGTCCAGTAGAGCCTTGATAGAGCTAGGGATGCCAAGGTCGGGCCAGGTAAGGAAGTGGAACTGGGTGACAGTGCGTGTCTCGCTCGTCTGTAGGTTCTTCAGGTAGAAGCTCCGAACCAGGTAGTCCTCACACCAAATATGCTCCGATACCAGGTGCACCTGAAAAGGAATTGTGAATTATGGGATTTATCTTCAAATAAACTCTGGTATTTAAAAAAAATGCATCAGTCTGCATAAACCCCATGTGTTCTGACAGAAGATGAACCTGAAAGTGCATTGTTTAAGTTTATTCTTCTTCTTATTATTATTATTATATTCATTATTATTATTATTATTTAATTACTAGTGCTTTTATATTATTACTTTTTAATTGCTTATAAATAAAAAAAATTATTTACCTCATAGATGTGGTAGAGGTCACTTCCTTCCTCGGGCCAGTATCGGTGACATTTTGCCTCGCCATTCTCAGTCAGTTTGGTCAACATTACGATCACAACGCTTCCTTGCTCCCACACCATCTATGCAACAAATAAATAGTTTCATTAAAGTATTCTCCCATTTGGTTTTTATTAGGGACATTTGTTTTTTATAAGGAGCATAACTCTATCATGACAAAATGCATAAAGTTATTTCCCTTATGTGTAGGTAGAGTATGTCATATGTCCTATAAAAAAGTTTTTTAAAAATTATAAATTTACATTAAGCAGGAATCTTTGCTGGTACAAACTATATCATAAAAAATCCTGCTTAGCTCCCACTAAAAGCTATCTGATCTGGAGGACAAGCTCTATTAACAACATGCAATTAACTACAAAATAGATTTGGATATGCATGTATATAAATAAAGAAGAAAAATGCTTTTAAAAGTAAAACAATTAAAAGGAGTATCCATAAAATATTACAGAATTGGTTATAAAAAGACAGATTTAAGAAAGAAACAAATATTCATACAAAAATGTATATGAGAGATAAGTGATTGCATAAAAAGACATTTCTGTGAATATAAGGATTTTAAGACAGAACCAGGGTGGGAAAAGACAGATTCATCCAGTAAGTAGAACAATATTTGCATAAAATAGTATCCTATGAAGGAAACAATTTGGTATAAAAAGGTGTATGCAAGAACAAAATGATAAAGTGTTAAAATGAATATCCATTTATTCATCGATTTTTGAATATATAAAAACATATATGGAGGAAACTGTGTTGACATTATAAGGTATATCTATGAATAAAACAATATTAGCATAAAAGGTATATCTATGAATAAAACAATATAAGCAAAAAAACTATGTCTATAAATGTATACGTTATAGAGCAAAAATATAACATTTATAGAGAAAACAGTGTTGACATAAAAGTTGTATTTATAATTGAAAGTATTTACATAAAAAGGCAAATCTATGAATGTATACAGTATTACATGTAGTGTGAAAAAGGTGTTTCTATGAACAAAAAAGTGTTTCAATAAAAGGAAACAGTATCGGGATAAAAAAAAAAAATATATAAAAGTAACAGTTTTGGTGTAAAAAGGTTTATCTAAGAAAGAAAACAGCATTGGTGTTAAAAAGTGTAACTAATAGTGAAGGGTTAATTGTGGAGTGTCTCACCTGCCAGAAGTCTGCCACAGTGTGTGGCAATGGTCCCTGGGTGGCCACATAGGCGGGGTTTCTGGGGTCATGGTCCGTCTGAAACAGAACATTATCATTGGGGGTTCGAGTTCCAGTTGTGACAAGAACTTAAATTGGGGAGGTCTTGACCAGCTGTGAGCCAGTGGTTCTACCCGGAAATATGTCAGGAGTCTTCCTCCACCAATAATTAGCTGGATGTCACCAATATGACAATAACTCAAATAACCAAATCAGTCATTGTTACCTGAAAAGATTCTGCAAAATGATGTTCATGGGTGCCCTAAATCTGTGTAAACAGTGAAACATAAATCCCCTACTCATCATTGCAAACTGGTATTTCCTATCTGAGCCATGCTGCAGAGATAGCTTTTTTTTAAACTAAGAAAGACATGTTACAACTTTACTTATGTGGTTACGTTATATCATAACCCGGGTAGGCTGCTCTAATGTCAATATCTATTTTATACAGAGATTACCATCTCGTGCTTATTTATAGGATTTGAAAGAATGAACATTTACCATGATTTGTTGTGCAATTTGTAGTCTTAAAGAAAAGGTATTTTTCAAAATCCTCACTTAGACTAACATATTAGTTTATGCAGAAATTATGCCTAACAGTGAAAAAATATTGTAACATGTATCTAATTTAGGCAAATTGTTTATTCTCACCTTTAAGCATATTATTGTTTGTGGGTTTTATCATTCTCATTATTAAGAGACAAGGTCCACTTGAAGCAGATATAGTGCTGCCTTCGCTGGGTATAGCATGTCATGACCACCTGGCATGATACCACAACCAGTCACATTATTCTAACACCGGACTGATCAGTTGTAGCAATACCATTACAGATCAACAAGCATTAGCAGGGGAATTATACCAATACCATATTAACTGACTTTGGTATGTCACTGCTCTTCCCACAGTACTACCTAGTCCAGGTTAGCATATCAAGCAAGGAAGTTATACCACAAACCTGGGAGAGCATATTAAGCAAGGAAGTTATACCACAAACCCAGGACAGCATATTAATCAAGGAAGTTATACCACAAACCCAGGACAGCATATTAAGCAAGGAAGTTATACCACAAACCCAGGACAGCATATTAAGCAAGGAAGTTATACCACAAACCTGGGACAGCAAATTAATCAAGGAAGTTATACCACAAACCTGGGAGAGCATATTAAGCAAGGAAGTTATACCACAAACCCAGGACAGCATATTAAGCAAGGAAGTTATACCACAAACCCAGGACAGCATATTAAGCAAGGAAGTTATACCACAAACCCAGGACAGCATATTAATCAAGGAAGTTATACCACAACCACAACAAATTACTTCAGTATGTTGCGAATGGATTTAAATCGAGGGCTTGTTCATACATGTGAACTTATTCTGAGGCCAAAGTGGGAGATTTTCACTTGCAAAGTGGGAGATTAGTTATTTCCACATAAACAAAGAAGGAAGTTATCTGTTTCCAAATAGGGAGATTTCTGAAAATGTGTATAACACACCTCATTTTCAAAAAATGTTGAACCTTAAAAGAGGGAGTCTCCCTCCAAAAGTGGGAGAGTTCACATGTATGCTTATTCCATCTCTACATGGAGGTAACACTATTAACTAAGCAACTTGGGACAGTAAATACAGTCGTTTTACTTACAATAGTGTTCGCGTTGATGAAGTCAGATCCGGAAACATTTGTGTTGGTTGTGAGCACAACTCTGGAGTGATCATCTGAAAAGAGAAATACAATTGTCTTACATTTAAATGATATATTTAATTTCACCCTGATTGTGCTCAGCAAAAATTGATCCAATGGACACATCTCCCAATGCCACTTGGCTGATCAGGCTCTGCACTATTACACAAAATTTACTATCTGGTCATTATGTTAATTCAGTTTTTACTAGACAATTGAATACTACAAATATATAAGAACTACTGGCTTATTGTAGGCCAGCTAGAATACTTCCATTCATTAAGGTTTTTAGACCTACTTGGTCTTGAATCCCCATGCTGACAGGCTAAGGTGTTGCTAGACTCAAATCACATTGCCATTGGCACCAGATTTTGGTATTTCTTTGTTGTTGGTTTTTAAATGCATCACAGCAACTCATTTAAGGCCAATACATGTATAGTGATGTCCAGTTATTTTTGATAGAGGAAGGGTCCAACCAAATGTCTGGGCACAATTATTGATGTATTGGTGGACATCTGAAAGTCCTCCCCCACCTTAAGTTTTGTGACCAGGATTTAATGGTGGTATCCGACAGTTTGGAACAAAATATTTTCATTAAAAATCTTAGTAAAACCATTGTTATCTGAACAGATCTCGCAAAATGTTGTATATTGATGTCCTACACCTGTCTAAAAAGTGAATGCCACAATCGTCATTACAAACACGTATTTCTTATCAGAGCCACGCTGCATAGGTGGCTATTTTTAAACCAAGAAAACCATGTGACCACTTATGTTTTAGTACATCCACTTCATCCGCTGTCTCATCGATGTCTATTTTTAGCAGGACTCCCAACCATTCTTATTTGCTAGTACTGTTACATATATAAGATGCAGGCAGGATGATGGATACCACCTTTAAAGGTCCACTGTGACAGGCAGAGTACATTCAGTTTGACTGGAGCCATTTCATTTGACATATACTTTAGACTGTGGACCTCCAGATGGCTACACTTGGCTATAAACACCTTAAATATATTTCTTTCCTCTTAAACTTGGGCAGGAGATGGCTGATCTGGATCAACACTATTGATCAGTGCTTATCAGGCTAAGAGTTTATATGGCTGCTTATTTTAATCGGCATTAATCCATTCATCATGATCCCCTTCACGAAAAGGAGATTATGTCTTCCCTCTTTCATTCGGTCATGATAGGGGGTCTGCAATACATTCTGGGCTACTGAGACGGGATACAGTTCACAAGATTTGTCAAGATATAAACACCATTGTTTTTGGCCAGTTAGGGATGGTATTTACTGGATGCTTATTTAATGCTGTCTTCACTGTGATAGAACGGCCAAATCTTAATCACATTTTTCCTGACACCATGTCTAATGCAGAACCTAAGTACAATCAAGGTTCATTTGATTTATATCTCTTGCAAATGTTATGCGGATTTTTATTTCTTTGTTGCATTAAGGCTCCCACAAACAATAATTTAGGAATCCCGAGACAGTCTGCATTTAGAATATATATGGAAGTATATATATAAGGAAATACATTTATATATTTTTATTTTTGGCATATATATATATATATATATATATATATAGGCATATATATATATATATATATATATATATATATATATATATATATATATATATATATATATATATATATATATAGTGTTGCCTGCAATGTGACAGCATGCCAAAAATAAAAATAATTGTATATATGAACATTAATGTGTTGGTGCTGTGTATCTATAAAATACTCTAAACCAAACAAGACTGAACTTACAGTGCTATCAAAAAATGTTTTCTTTTGTTCTATAACTATCTTAACACAGATTCAAAATTTATGATTTATGACTTCAAAATAACAAAATAACTTTAACAATCATTTTATAAGAGGACATTTTCAACACTATTTTCAGTTGTTTTATATTATATTCAAATGAAAAAAATGTAACAAATAAAATTAGAACAAAATTAATGCAAATTACAGTCAAGAAGTCAATGAAAAAAAAAAATACCCCAAGAACGTGTTAACTGCATAAAGATGACCATAGTCATTCCCTCTTATAAAAAAGATAAATTTAGAAACAGTGAACCTGAACTTTATCAAGCTAGCAAAATCTTCTGGGTCGGTCCATTTAAATTCTAAAATTTACTAGACTGACAGAGATTTTATTGAACTGGTCATTTGAAACAGTGTGTGAGTGCATAAACCTTAAAACAACTTGGCAGTTAAGCCTTGCGACAAATTACAAAGCTTTTGATAAAAAAAGGATCATACACTTATTTTCCTCCCGTCAGCATTATGGTAATAACAGTTGTCACATCATTTGCATACTAAACATGAGAAGATGGAATTTTTCTGGATTTAATTTTAAGCCACATTCTGAATGGAGCATCAGTAATGAGGTTTAGAACTTAAGCCAGATAAGGCTCTCGCAAGTAAAATCTCGCTAAACTTTCCTCTCTTTATTCGTTGTAGTAGATCGCTAAACGTGTAGTATGTTACCCATGTCCAATTTTGTCTGGATTTGAGGAAAACTTAACTGTTTCTTCCGCCGGAAAGAATAAAAAAAATGATCCTATCTTTATTGCCACTCAAAGCAGGAATATGGGGAAATGTAGCAAACGCCTCATGACGTATCTGTGACAAGTAACATGGGACAATTATTTTGGCTCAGTGCTTAACCCTGTGCCTGCTACATTTTAAACACCCCATGGTTATTTTTAGTTACTTATTAACATGAAAATGCACTGGTAAGTAGATAAAATACTAGAGACTAAACAGCAAAGAATGCTATAGATTCTGATCAGATAGTTTTGGCAGAAGCTGTCTGATCTGTGCCACTCCTATGTTTCTGCCTTAGCTTGATCATATCATGCTTAAGAGATTACGAGTCAAAGACAAATTCAATTGGCACATGTGTACTGCCAGAAATGTTCAGCCAATCATAGCCATCCTGAGTGGAATTTTAGGAAAAAGTAGTTTTAACCATTGTTCAAAGCTAAAGACAATGGGAATTATTCCAAAATAATGAAGAAATGTATCCATATTTTTCAACAAATCTGTATATTTCATATACTCATTGCATTACTCATTTTTTTACTTATATTTAATCATAATGCACTTTATTTACATGGATGGTCAAATTTTCCTCCCCTTTTAAATTCTGTCAAAAAAAAACTATACAAAAAAACAAAAAAAACTTTTTTGAACCATATTGAGTGATGAAATTACTTTCCATAATTGTATAACATATGGACATACTGTCTTTCAAAAGACTGTGTCCTCTTGAGGTTGGGAAAATCAAAAAGTGTGGCTATAGACTATAGTTTTCATCTCTTGTTTAGCTTTTTTCATCTTAACAACACTGTACTTCTCCAAACTGCCAATTTTGTAATATACACTATATGTATTTGTCAGTCATAAACAATACACTTTGTGGCTCAATAGCAAAGCAATAATTTATACAAGTGCAGATTGTGTGGGACTATGTGCAGATTGTGTGGGACTATATCGCATGTAAATATGCAAAGTTGTGACTAAGTCACTGAAATGATCACCAGCAGCATGGGTTTGCAAGAAAAATACATTACTTTTCATTTGCTTTCAATTTTCATGTCAAAAACTTCTTAACAGTGTGTTATTTCAGTTGCAACTGTAGCACCCTTTAAATCAATCGCACCACTCTCAGTTAACATAAAAAAAATCATATTAATGAATTCTTGTATGAATTCTTGTAATGCAATAAAAGCCAGTAAACCATTTGGTAAATATACACCTTACTCTCTCCCTGTTGCAAGAAGAATAACCCCTTGAATGTATAACTCAAAACAATCCCCATCTTTCTGAATCCGTAATTCCCCTTAAAGTGGATTATTTGGGGAATCCGATCCATTGCCTATGAGCACATTTCCTTTGATGACATTCCCATATTTGACAACTACAAAATGGTAATTAGGTGCTCAAATTTCCAGCCATCTTTAGTCATTAGTCCTGATTTATTCAGCCAATCATTTTATGGGGAAAGAGTTCACAATGAAACAATAAACTGACATTATAGACCGTATACAAGATGCTGGTTTCAACTTTCTTAATTTCGAAAAGATTAGCTTCGGATTCATACAGTTTATTGTTTATATTAACAAAACCCTCAGCCATATGAAACTTAAGCCCAACAGGAATGTGTTTTGAATGAAAGTTTTTATGTGTGTGTTGTTTTGTTTGTTACA
Organism: Sinonovacula constricta; assembly: GCA_007844125.1. Lineage (NCBI taxonomy): Eukaryota > Metazoa > Mollusca > Bivalvia > Cardiida > Solecurtidae > Sinonovacula > Sinonovacula constricta. Next base: position 48,466,992 of record CM017567.1, on the reverse strand, counting down.
TCGCATAGACACAATTATGGTCATAGTGACGTCATCCAGCTAATTATTAGAGGAGGAAGACCCACGACTTATGCCTGGGTAGAACCACGGGCACATCGCAAACTGGAATTGCACGTTTACTGCTCGGCCACGGGTCCCACATGAATGTGAAAAACAATAATAAAAAATCATCAAAAATATTCACTTTCAAGATTCCTTAACACTCCCCTATTTAGCGCAACTGAAGGCATAAAGGGTAGATCAAGAGAGGCCAATTTATTGCAAGAAAACTATGAGCGGTATTCATAAAAGGTGGTCTCTGCTACTTAGTCTATTTTAAATGTTTGTAAATCAGCATCAACATATTAAACAGGTAAAAGGCTAAATTACACACAGTTACATTCACTAATCAAAACTAACTTTGAAAGATTATATTGATGTGGGGTTTTTATTTTAAAATGAGCGAATGCTTATACTGTGCAAATATCTGCTCACATCTTGCAAATCTCTTGCTCCAAAAGTCCAATTATCATGCTCTTATAGTGCAAATATCTTGCCCAATGGTCCAATTAGCAGGTGCAAATATCTTTCCTCCATTATGCAAATATCTTGCACCAATGGTGCAAATATCTTGCTCAAAACGAGGAAAGATTTTGAGAGCTGTATGTTCACACATCTGCCCTTATCAATTTCTAGCCTTTAGTTCTTCTGGGGTCTATCTCCAACAGTTATAACTGGGTGTTGCTAATGTGACCATAAATATGTTATTGTGATGTATAAAAATATTACTTATTATCATAATAAAAAAAATAAATAAAAAAAAAGCTTTAGCAAAAAAAAAATCTTTTTAAAATATGCCTTGTAAATAAGTGTGTGATGGTCAAAACCATAGTTTCCCACATGATTCATACATTAATTTATCTTAGGAATATATGGTAAAACTTGCATGCTAAGAATTTACACTCACTGTCTAGGATCGTATACTCACAATTGACTTCCTCATGTTTGGTGGCATAATTTTTACAGTTGTGCTGCCATAACTTTTTGACGCTCAGCACATGGTGCCTGTCTACTGTGATAAAACTTCACATGAATACCACACTTTGTCTTTATTCTTTCCCCTAACACAAACCTTTATAATAGTTTACCAGACGCATCCTGGGAATTGCTCAAATTTCATACCTAATGTCCCCACAATAATTGTATCATTTTTTTCAATTACAGCATAAAAGAACCTCTGAGTAAATCAAGTCAATGTACATGCAGACATCACGTGGCTTTGACTAGAGATGAGTGTCTCAGATCATTTTCTGTCATTTATATGAAGGGCTAAATGTCAGACATTATACCTGAACTGGTCTATGTCATCCATCTTTCTGAACAGACTATGTTAGAAAAATGTGCCACAAAAAGTTGGAATTAAGTAGACTAATATTAATGATTAGAACATATAAAATGCATATAAAGTGAACAAAAGGGAAAGTGAATAAAAAAAAAAAGCACTGTATTTGTGTGTGCGTGCGTGCGTGCGTGCAGCCGGGCGTGTGTGCGGGCGTGCGTGCTTGTGTGTGTCATAAGTATCTTTTTCCATACAATATCTGGTGTATCATCATAACTAAAAATTAATTTAGGCAGTGTTTATTGGTTAAGGAAATATCTGTTTGGGTAACCAGAAAAATATCTGGATAAAAACCCGTGTGGACCTTTAAGTCAGCTAAAATATCTCTCAATTATGATGTCTTGGCATAGTGGTAGAGTCAACCACTTGTAACTTGTCTGACAGCTCAGCCTCTCATCGCTTGGGTTCCAGTCCCGTTACTCCTAACTGGACTCCTAACTGACCTATGGTGCAACGGTAGTTCATGCAGACATATGTATGGGGTCTTTCTTCACCAAAATAGCTGGACTTCGCTATAATGACCATAAATGGTCAATACAATGTATTTTAAAAAAAAAAAAAAAAAAGAAGGAAAAAAAAGAAAGATCTCACCACATAAAGTTTGTCACATGGACTAGGACCCATGCAGGAAGCGGCCACAGAGAGACAGGTCAGTTACTCTGAGCATGCTCAGATATCAAATTTTTCACATTTTCATAAGGGCTATCCTACTTTTCAATGATTATAAAATATTTATTATTCTAGAGGTAAATGAATGAGTCAAAGTCTGATGGTCCAGGGTTCACACCCCAAACTAACAAGGATATGCTTCTCCTTAGACAAAAACATACTTTTAATGCACAGATCATGTATACCCATGCTTGACTTTTCTGTTTTTCTAGATTCTTCGACTGTGGGTTTATTGATTTTCTGTCATCTTATCGAACAGAATAGAACAAGAATTGGCCAAGCATAACACTGCTTACAAACTCCATACTCTTCAACGTGGACTCTAGAAGTATAACAATAGATGTGCCACTTTGACAAGTCATTCAAAACAATGAAAGAACGAGCTTTATAATTGGACTGAAATCTTCATCTGATTATGAAGCAACCAATGAAACATCATTACCAGAAATGGCAAAAAGTTAACTAAATATCCCATGGACGATAAATGGAGAGCAACAGAATGGATCAGTCGTAGGTGTCCACATTGCAAAGGTTTTTATTATTATACTCAAACTTGGTATTATCGACGCATCTCTATTACCGACGTATTCCGAATATTTCAACATGCAAATCAACACAAAATGGCTTTGACCTAGATTTCTAAAAATTAGTTGAAATAATGGTAAATTTTTGGTTTAGAGGTTAGTTGTCCTTTACAAATTCAAAGTGTATAAGTTGATATTGTAATGCATACCCATCATAGATAAGTCAAACAATTACGACGATAATACAGTGGTCCATGCTACTTTTTACTATTTAAGTATTGGTATACATTTAATACTTTATTATTAAACAACAAATGTCATGAGGTGAACAAATAACCATATCTATGTAATGTACTTACAGGGGAGGACATCAGTGTAGCGATTCTTGCGATTGTTAGCAGGATCTTCAGCGACCTTGGTGCTGCTGGGGTCAGCCTCGTAGGCACACATGGCCTCCCACTCACGGTCCAAACGATCCTTGTTCTTCAAGTGGTCCTCCATGTATGACTATTCAGGAAGGTATAAAATGATGTAATCTAAGAATTTAAAGCAGTATCATTGGTTGATTGCTGGTAATTTGCAAGTAAAAAAAAATAATATTGACCCTGAAAAAATTAACACTGAGTCCTGGAATAATGTAAGGTGCAATATGCACGAAACAAAAACAATGTCACCTATAACATGAAATTTACAGTTATTACAGGTTTATAAATGCTTTTAACTTACACTGTCTCCATTAAACAAAATCAACTTATAAACCCTACTTTCAAGATTTTAGATCTGAAAACACAAGGATTAAACATCGTCCTGTACTTCTTTAATAAATATCAAGAGGGTGCCTATGGGTTCAAGTCCCTGCTGTGGCAAGAAATTTTACGTGGGCCAGACTTTCTGCTGACTTGCAGTCACCAATTCTACCCAGACAGTTGTATTGGGTTTTTCTTCGCTATTCATAGCTGGATATTGCCAAAAGGACAATAATATTGTCGGTGCGATGTTTAAAAATAATCTTCTATAAATAAATCACATCTTCTGTAAGAATGTACTCAATATATTTCCAATTTGCAGAGATTTGTCATATTTATTGAAATGTATGAGGTCTAAACTAAGAGCACAGTATGAGACTAAACAAAATGGCTGTATCAAGTTAGTGAAAATTAAAGATACACTATTGAGCACGTTAATAACTTCCTATGAAGCTACGACCATTAATATATATTTTTTGAGAATGAATTACTTTCTGTCTCAGAAAAACTTAATAAATGAGATGGCCAATTTTTTATTTGGCGGCACAAGCTACTTTAACACCAAGCAGGTTTTAACTCCAGACAGAGCTGTTAAAGAAAAAGCTATATCGGGTCAAAGGTGGATAAATTCCCAGGCTTTTCTCTCATTTTTTTTGCTTTTTTTTCCTCAGAGCTACAGACTGAATGACAAAAAACAGATTCAGATTTATTCCATCATCAGCAAGTTTTAGTAAAATTTGATATAGACAGAAGCAAGAAAATATGCAAATTAAGAAAAAAATAAGTCTAAAAACAAAATACTAAGTGCACTTTCAATATAAATACATATTATAGTCTGTGTTCGATATTGACTTTTTACAATTATAATATTTCAACACTAACAGCGAAGTTGTTTTCCCTTTCAGACATGGGTAAGGAATGTTCAATGCGGCGAAGTTAAAATAAGACAGTAGGGACTCTAATGTCAAATCCATTCCGGTGGAAGACCTTCAACTGGCCACTTATTGCCTAGGTAAAAGACCCAGTTGGGGAGAAAACTTAACGAGGGAAGGTCTTCTAGGTGGCATGACATGTGATGTACTTGTGGTTCTCCAGACATTTTATGTGGTCGTCCTCGATCAGTAACAGCAGGGCATCACTGCAAAATAGTTATTACTCTCACTGCAATCTTTTTTCAATAACACAAAAGATGAGAATGAAAAAAATGTTACCAGAACAATGTGTCCAGTTGAGATGTCCATGTTGGAGTTGACAGGCTCTTCACTCCTGAAAACAAATAGAAGTTACATATATGAACTAACATATATGATCATGCCAGATGTTTGAACAATGTGACTGGGTGTTATATCATGAAAGGTGCTAAGGACCAGCAATAGAGGGTTCTAAGAACCAGCAATAGTGGGTTCAAAGAACCAACAATAGAAGGTTCAAAGAACAGCATTAGAAGGTTCAAAGAACCAGCAATAGAAGGTTCAAAGAACCAGCAATAGAACGTTCAAAGAACCAGCAAGAGAAGGTTCAAAGAACCAGCAATAGAAGGTTCAAAGAACCAGCAATAGAAGGTTCAAAGAACCAGCAATAGAGTGTTCTAAAAACCAGTAATAGAGGGTTCAAAGAACAGCATTAGAAGGTTCAAAGAACCAGCAATAGAGTGTTCTAAAAACCAGTAATAGAAGGTTCAAAGAACAGCATTAGAAGGTTCAAAGAACCAGCAATAGAGTGTTCTAAAAACCAGTAATAGAGGGTTCAAAGAACAGCATTAGAAGGTTCAAAGAACCAGCAATAGAAGGTTCAAAGAACCAGCAATAGAGTGTTCTAAAAACCAGTAATAGAGGGTTCAAAGAACCAGCAATAGAGGGTTCAAAGAACCAGCAAGAGAAGGTTCAAAGAACCAGCAATAGAGTGTTCTAAAAACCAGCAATAGAACGTTCAAAGAACCAGCAAGAGAAGGTTCTAAGAACCAGCAATAGAACGTTCAAAGAACCAGCAAGAGAAGGTTCAAAGAACCAGCAAGAGAAGGTTCTAAGAACCAGCAATAGAACGTTCAAAGAACCAGCAAGAGAAGGTTCAAAGAACCAGCAAGAGAAGGTAGAACCAGCAAGAGAAGGTTCTAAGAACCAGCAATAGAACGTTCAAAGAACCAGCAAGAGAAGGTTCAAAGAACCGGCAATAGAATGTTCAAAGAACCAGCAAGAGAAGGTTCAAAGAACCAGCAAGAGAAGGTAGAACCAGCAAGAGAATGGTCAAAGAACCAGCAATAGAAGGTTCTAAGAACCAGCAATAGAAGGTTTTAAGGAAGGCAATAAACTTGATAAATAAAGGTAAGCATAAAGTCTTACACCTTTTGTCTACTTCCTTTTCTTAACTGAAACCAGGATGACATACTCACTACTCTCCTCTTCCCTCCCTAAACTCCCTCCCCCTGAAAAGCTGTGACATTCTCAGAAGAAAATGACGCAGTGATCTGACAACGATGCTGCCTTTCTAACCCTCTCACGAACATCGTTGTACGTCTTTGAGGTAACTCGAAACCATGGGGAGGTATTAACTTCAATTATAAATGAACGCAGCTAAGGCAAGGAGACAGAACTTGGAATATGCTACGATGGTTATGGCATATTTCTGCCTTTGGAGAAAACATAGCTGCACATCCAGAGTATTCAAATGTTGGAGAAATTTAGACCCTTATTCTGCTTCATTTGTCAACAACTCCTGTTTACATGTCTGAGCTTATAAATAATAAGTGTTTTATATCTATAGCTGTCTTGCTTAGGCTCAATGTAAAAGTGTAAGTCTAAATTGTTTGAGGTTTAGGGTCCCAATAAAAATCTTTCGATTATCAAGAGATGGTTGTTTACTTGAGGCAGATAAAGTGCTGCCTTTACTGTGTATAGCATGTATTGAAAACCTGGCATGATATCACATCTTGTCATATTATCCTGACACAAGGTCAACCAATAATGGAACTATTCTGATATAGGTTTGTGTATGGGAGCTATACCACTACCATTTATAATGAATTAAGTTTGTACTGGTTTTGGTTTGAATATGGGGTCTTCAGTACCTCGAGCTTTACCAACTGCTCTACAAGGTCTAGCAGGTAGTTCCAGACTTTCTTGGTCAAATATATGTACAACATGTAGCTATGCTCTTTTTTGAACTCGTACATTTGTTATCACCTTAAAATAAACTCCTACTTGTTTTGTATTTGTTACATCACACTTATACAGTTATGGTCATACTGGCTACATCCAGCTAATTATTGGTGAAGGAAAACCCCAGACTTATGCCTTGATAGAACCATCGGCGCACTGCAGGTTAGTTGGAAAACCTCACCACATAAACATTCCTCCACTGAACGGGACTCAAACCCATGTGGTGAGGGGCTGAGGAGTTACAAGTCAAATAAATTTCTAGCTTAATGCGTATAACTACATGCAAACATAGCCATATTGGGTCTGGTTTTGCAGCAATAAGTGCAGATCCTGACCAGACAGGTTCCAGCATCCCAGACCAGATCATTAAGTCCTATAACAGATTAAAGCTTAGGGTACTATGTCCACTGACCCTTTTTTCAAAAAAATACCACTGAGTCTAGTATCATCACTGCATGCATTTACAGTGAAGACAGCATTAACTATGCTTTATATGAAAAGGAGAAAAGAATTGCTGGAACGACATCAAAGACAATTACAATTACAAATAACAAAAAATGCTAATGGACTGCAACAACCCATTATCTCATGAATACTGAATAACAAATTTTAAACCCTATTAATTTTGTTCTTTATGGACTATTGCAGAAAAAGTGGGAAATATTAAATAGACGAACATGCAACCTAGAATACTAGAAAGGACACAATAAACCGACGTTAATAATGTACAACTGCACAGATTTCTTCCAATTTTTTTTCCACGAACATGAAGGAAGCTGCCAAGTGTTTCTCAGCTGGACAATGTGGTCAGTGCAGTGGACATTTGACAGGAGGTTGGCGTGAGAACCTGGGAGGTCATTAATTTGTCCAGTGGACCATTAAATGCTGGGCATCCAAATCAATACAGTGGCAGAGGATGCCTGGTGAACATCAGTAATTGCACGTCCTCAGGGAGAGGCTAAAATCCGCTCACAGGGTGATTTTCAGACATCAGCCAGTCAGATTGGATTACCGTAGGCTCACTTATGACACATTGGCTATCTGCTTAGGCCGTATTTTATTGCAGATGGAAAAAATGGTGAAAAAAATGGTGATGGCATGTTGTTCTTCAGGGTATGTTTGTGGTTTCTTGTTGTTTTTGTTGCTGCATTAAGAAAGAGGAGTTTTTCAGTGAGATTATGAGGATAATGGTGGTGGTAGTGATGTTGATGATGGTGGTGTTTAAGATTGAGGTGTTTATTGGCTTTGGTAGTATTAGTGGTGGTAGTAGTCAGGATGGTAAATGGTGATAATGGTAATGGGGTGTGAGATTCTATTGGTGTTGATGAGGGTGGTAGTGGTGGTAATGGTAGTAGTGGTAATGGTAGTAGTGGTAATGATGGAGGTGGTGATAAAATGATGGTGGTAGTGATGGTGTTAGAGAAAGTGATGATGTTGGAGATGAGGGAAGTGTTGGTGATGTTGGTGTTAAGGGGGTTGATGGTGACTGTGATGGTTAAAGTGAGATTGTTGATGGTAGTGGTATTAGTTCAAGCAGCTTTATTATTGCCATTGGTGAGGATGGTTGAGATGTTAAAAATTGTGTAATGTTGATAAGGGGGAAGCTTCTTTGCTGATTGGCAATGCAGCATATGATAATTGTTGTTGGCAGTTTTCAAATTATAATACAACCTAGAATGGCAACTACAAAATGCTAGTTCTGAGAACCAACAGATAAAGAAAAAGAAACATATTCATTTTGGCCAAGGGTTAAAATGGAAGATAAAATAGAACATGACCAGACTAGAATTAATGTAATAAAGAACTGGGACAATGTCTAACAAAATAATAAGTAAAATATCCCAAAAAATGAAAGAAAAATGTAGTGATCATGCCATGAAAAGAGTTAAAAAAATACAAAAATACCTTAAAAATACCATATAAAACATACAAAAATAGATGAAAACTATGAAATGGATAACATACAATGCTGTCAAAAACTAAAGACTTTAAATATACCAAGAAAACAAAAGAAACTTGGAAGTTAAAAAAACTCAGATAAAAGCAGTAAAAAAAAAATGGCTTAAAAAACAACAGCAGATTAAGGGCTAGCAAAAAAGTATTGATCTTAAGAAAAGTCTCCCAGTGTGACATAATTAAGTTTAATTGAGTTAACGCAATTTTATGGTGTTTGCTTAGTGATCCAGTATGCCTCAAACTCAATTAATATTTCATATCATAATATGGCTTAAACAAAAGGAGGAGCATACATTAAGAAGACTATGATGGTTATATTCTCTTTCCTTTCCAGATAGTATGTGTTGGATAATTTATGGTCTGAAACAAAGTCTAAAGGAAAAACACACAAGAAAAATCAAATAAATACAGTTAAACAAAAGAATTTAAATAAATTTGGTACAAATTGTTAAATTAATTTTTTACAAATTGTTATTACAATTAGCTGGGATGACTTCATATGTTTCAGAACTTTTTACAATGTAGTTAATCACAAACTGATCGAGCTATGGCTTGAAAAAAAAAGGTGAAATCCAGATAGGAACTGTATGATCATAATCTACAATATATGCTGCTAAGTTTCTATCAACAAGATTGTAAACTATACACTGAGTTGTCAACACTTAACTTACAATATTGTCATACATGTGAACTTTGTCTGAGGCCAAAGTGGGAGATGGGAGATTTTCACTTGCAAAGTTGGAGATTTTTTATTTTCATATAAACAAAGAAGGAAGTTATCTGTTTCAAAGTAGGGAGATTTCTTCATATGTGTAGAACACATTTTCAAATAATTTAAAACCTTAAGAGACGAAGTCTCCATCGAATCGAAAAGCAGGTGAGTTCACATGTATGGATTGAAGGGGGCGTCGGAGCTGAGCGGTTGGAGTCTCTGACTTGTAATTCCTCAGCCCCTCACCACGTGTGTTCTAGTCCCAGTCCAGGGAAATACTTTTATGTTGGAAGGTTAACCAGTCAACCTACACGTACTGGTGGCTCTTCCCAGACATACATATTTTGTCTTCCTCCACCAATAATTAGCTGGACGATTCCAATATGACCATAAATGTGTTGGTACGATGTAACAATAATAGTAATAATAATAATAATAACAATATTGTATTGCATTTGAGTTTCAGGAAAGATAAAACTTTTCATGTAAAGGTCACCAACGTCTTCCAGCTAACTTGCAATACATCAATGTTCCAACCAAGACTAAGATCTGGGGACCTCCCTCCCCCAATTATACCTAGACAATGCCGTAATGACTGTAATTGTGTTTCTGTGATGTAAAAAATAATGTAGCAACCTATGGGTCAAGAGAGAGATAGTCTATTAGTAACACGAGAAGGACCTCTGTTGAGTTTCACAATTCTAGCAGACAGAAATTTCTTGGAGACAATTAACAAAGGTTTTTGTTCCATGAGATCATGTGTCACAACCAGTCTGGAGTTACAATGTGACATCAGACTGGTTCAACAGATTTGACTATTTTAAGACTAGATTGATTGTTGTTGTTGTGTTTCAGAAAATAAGACTGGTTTGGTTAAGAAGAACTTCTTTTTTGTAAATCTTGGACTGTCTAGGTTGTGAAAGTATATTTTTGGCAAGTAATGTACTGGCATGGTAAAAGTGGAAGTACTTGGACAGTCTTTTTTCAAAATATCTTCAGGTGTTTTATTCTAGACTACTTCTGCAAAAAGATTATATTTCAACTGTTGCATCAATTGACACTACCAAATACGCTATGTAAAACAAAAATATTGTTAAAGGTGTTAAAAGCAAAATACATAATTATGGAGGAACTGTTTTTAATATAAAATCCATAAAGTGAATCGACTTTTTGTAATACAAACTGCATCATCCTGACCATTTTCATCTAACTACATGTACATTCAAGATTTTTTGTTTTTGTTTTTGAAATACATCGTAGCGACCAACTATGATCATTACAGAGACATCCAGTTATTTTGATGAAGGAAGACCCCAAACAAATGTCTGGGTAGAACCACCAGCGTAGTGCAGGTCAGCTGGAAGACTTCCCACATTAAGTCCTTCATCCTGAACGGGACTCAAACCCACATGGTGAGAGGCTATACAAGTCAGCGTCTCTACCACTACACCACAGGCACCCCACATCTAAGGTTGATTTATAGAAAATGACCTCGGCATTCAGAGTGTGGTAATATTACGTAGATATCAATCAGAATGCTTTGGATTAATGATAAAAAATCCAACGAAACGAAGCATGTTGGCGCATATTAAGGTATTGTTCATCATGGCAACAAATCTACGTTTTTTTATCACTTTTAAAAAGCAGAAACAATTCTAAAGGTGGTATCCAACAGTTTGGATCAACAATATTTTCATTAAACATCTTAATAAACTATTGTTACCTGAACAGATCTTGCAATATGCTGTTTATTGGTGTCTTACACCTGTCTGAAAAGTGGACCATAATGCCACATTCGTCATTACAAAGATGTATTTCCTATCTGAGCCACTCTGCACAGTTATCTATTTTTAAACTAAGACAACCATGTGACCACTTATGTTTTAGCTCATCCACATCATCCGCTGTGACATCAATGTCTATTTGTAGCAGAAACCCCAATCGTTCTTATTTATAGATTTGGAAAGAATTAACATTTTAAGTGTTGATAATGAGTTTAACTGCCCCAAAATTGAGATGCTGTTGAAAATTATCAACAGGTAAACAAGGAAAGGACCTATCAAAATTTTCACAGATATTTAAATTTTTTATCTACCTGTAGACAAAGGCAAACAAGATAAATGTAAATGTGACAAAAAACACAGAGACGAGACATAACACACAAAAAGAAAAACCATCAGTTACCGCCTTGGAACGGTCAGTCGGCAAAAGGGCCAACTGGGGTGCTTAAACCTGGTTTGTGGAGCGCTCCAAGCTTAGACTAAAGTATAATGTCCTTCTACAGAAATTATGCATAAATACCCCAAACAGAGGTCAGATATTGTTACATATATTAGATTAGATACAGACAAACTGTCAGATACCACATTTTAAAAAGCAGCAACAGTTGTACAAGTCATGTACATCTAACATAGTGGGAAATTTTAAAATTAATAAATAAAAGTTTTTAGGCAAAAATATATCTACAGACTATACTAATCCTTTTCTTGGAGAAATTTTTTATTGCATATTTTCTACCTGCAAACAAGCTATAATTCTCTACATATCATTGCATCCAATTTATCGCAGAGATGTTCTTCAAGAGGATAGAATTATCAAAGGATTTCTGATTGATGAAGGTAGGTTTTGGGTTAATATAAGTCTTTTTTGTCTGTACAGATGGGTTTTTTTTTGTTTGTTGAAGTTATGTCACTGGGTTTTTTTGAGAGTTGAATTTATTTTTTCAACAAATTATAAGAAGGTTAACTGGGCCTGTACAAAAACTTGTATAATGTAAATCTAAACTCTTTCCCAATGTCATGAAGTATAATTGTCTGATTAAGTTTTTATCTCCAGCGCTGCTCACACGTATGATCAAATAATAAAGTATACACTATTCTGAATGCATCGCAACTCTCCTGAGCCTCCAGTCACATGTTTCATGCATTATATATTTTCTCATTTCCTGGACGAATATTGTACAGGAAGGAGGTAATATATGAATATTCAACTCAACTTACAAATCTCTCTGAAATGAAGAGAAATTTCAGTTCAGTGTTTTTGTTACACATGTATAGTATCAGTGTTTCTTTTATGTGTTGAGTGTTCATTTTTTTTAGTTTTTAGTATTGTTGTTTTTGTTTGTTGTAGTGGTGTGTGTATGTGTGTGTTTTGTTGTTGCTGTTGATATTGTTGTTTGGGGGGGGACAATAAATGAGGAAAAATAACTTGATTAAATAATGTTTATAAATTTAAAGCCAAGTCAGATAACAGGTTAACAAAGAAGGGGAAACATGCTAAAAAAGTTAATATAATAATGAAGTAGTACTGGTTCGTTGGAAGATATGTGTAACATAGGAGAAAAAAAAATGTGCAGCCAGTCTGGGACTCGAACACGGAACCCTTTGCTAAAAGGGCAAATGTTTTACCGACTGAGCTAACCAGACCGCCTTCACATTTTCTCCCTATCACCTGGCTACATACACCTGGGCAACTTGAAATTTGTCCACCAATTTCCACAGACTATATGCTCTACATGCAGCTCATAAGCACTTCTCAAGCACTAGTATGACTGCAGGTCATTTACGTTGGGCGCTATTGGTACATTGAAAGAAAAATGTGCAGCCAGTCCTGGACTTGAACCCTGGACCCTTCGCTAACAGGGTGCATACTCTACAGACTGAGCTACTTGGTTCGCCTACACATTCTCTCCCTGTCACCCCACTACATATGAAAATACATGCATGTATATGTGTTTGTTTTAGGTTGAAGGGACCCACAATAATCAGATATCCTAATATGGTGTTTGTTAAAAACAGCTGTAGTGCTGCTTTCAGTGAGCTGATTCTGATCAGACAGCTCCCAGCAGGTGCCGATTCTGATCAGACAGCTCCCAGCAGGTGCCGATTCTGATCAGACAGCTCCCAGCAGGTACTGATTCTGATCAGACAGCTCCGAGCAGGTGCCGATTCTGATCAGACAGCTCCCAGCAGGTACTGATTCTGATCATACAGCTCCCAGCAGGTACTGATTCTGATCAGACAGCTCCCAGCAGGTGCTGATTCTGATCAGACAGCTCCCAGCAGGTGCCGATTCTGATCAGATAGCTCCCAGCAGGTGCTGATTCTGATCAGACAGCTCCCAGCAGGTCCTGATTCTGATCAGACAGCTCCCAGCAGGTGCTGATTCTGATCAGATAGCTCCCAGCAGGTGCTGAGTCTGATCAGACAGCTCCCAGCAGGTGCTGATTCTGATCAGACAGCTCCCAGCAGGTGCTGGTTCTGATCAGACAGCTCCCAGCAGGTGCCGATTCTGATCAGACAGCTCCGAGCAGGTGCCGATTCTGATCAGACAGCTCCTAGCAGGTGCTGATTCTGATCAGACAGCTCCCAGCAGGTGCCGATTCTGATCAGACAGCTCCGAGCAGGTGCCGATTCTGATCAGACAGCTCCTAGCAGGTGCTGATTCTGATCAGACAGCTCCCAGCAGGTGCTGATTCTGATCAGATAGCTCTCAGCAGGTGCTGATTCTGATCAGACAGCTCCCAGCAGGTACTGTTTCTGATCAACACTATTTGTCTAAGCCTGATCACTACCTGGTAAGCAGGCTAACAGCTAAGACTACAAAAATGGCCATATGGCTAGTATTGTCCTGGTGTTGCCATAGCAACCATATGGGTCCATCTACATAATATCAAGTGACATGGTTCCAGATTTGATTATAAAACAAGCTTTGGCTTTCACAAAATCATTTTCTTTGAATTAAGTTCTGTTCTCAAGACTAGTCATTGAATATTGACGATGTAGAAAACTGGAAAGTGGTAGGGTTCTCCGACAAAATAGAGAGAAGAAAAGAGATTTTAGGGTTGATGGAGGAAGATTAAGACTGACATAAACAGAGAGAGGAGGGAGAACAGAAATAACAGAGAAGGAGAGAAATAATATGGTAGATGGGAGAAGAGAGAGTGGCATAGAAGGAACAATAAAGACAAAGAAAGAGGTGACAGACAAGAACAAGAGAAGACAGAGAAAGAACTATGTGAACAGCATATGCACATTTTGTGCTAAGACATTAGCATTAGACCTACTAACCATTATATGTTGTTTTATAGCACATGTTTAAAAATATGTATGACCTGATAAAAAATAAAACAGATATAGAGCTAAACAATGCTAACTTGAAGCAAGCTATGCATATATTCTTAAGGCTTTGTCAGGGCATTCTTGTAAGTTGATGTTAGAGAGATGACTAAGAATAAGGGAGAAATAACCAAAGGTAACATTGTAAGAAATAAATTACTAAAAAACTGTTTTTAAGATTTCTAAAATTATTCTTACCATGATGAGGTGCTGCTTCGGCTTGAAGGGCTTCGAACCTGTGACTCAGAGACGCTTCCAACACGAGAGGCTGCATGCAGAGGCTCTGGTTTCTCTGAAGACTTGCTCTGCATTCGCTGACGACATAGGTCCTGGAAAATATAAAAATATAAGTATCAAGTTATTGAGATTTTTTTCTTGCTATCCGGCTGTAAGCTTTTGAACTACATAAAGACTCCACTCTCAAATGCTTGATGCAAAGGCCTTTTTCATGATCATTAAAACATGCCCTGCTTTCTTACTATATAAGTAAGTCTTTCCAGGATTAAAATTGTTATTAATGATAAAAGGACAAAAATAAGGATTGAACATTTAAGTTCCAGTGCAGATTTAAAAAAATTCTATGTACATTCTTTTTAGAAACATTAATTTTTTAATTTAAAACTCTTCTGTCACTTCCATCTTTAAAGCTATGTAGGAAAAATATTTAAGTCACTTAAAATTTGATGATAAAAAACAGAGAAAATAACCAGTTAATATTTCACTAGCATACATGGAGCGATGTCTGGATGAAGCCTTAGAAGGCCTTAGATGAAATGGATTGAATCCTAACAACAACTTTAGCTGGATCCATGTCAACCAGTTCGGCAGGCATGTTTACCATGACAGGCATGTTTACCATGACAGGCATGTTTACCATGACAGGCATGTTGGCTTGCCTAACTTTTACAAGAAGGAAATACTTCAGTTAACTCAAACATGTTTTATTTGTTTATAACCTACATTAAGTTCTTATCTTCAGTTAACTCAAAACATGTTTTATTTGTTTATAACCTACATTAAGTTCTTATTTTGTATGCTAAACACTACAAAGGTAAGAGAAAATATTTCACAACAAGAGACCTTGAGTAAATTGAGCAACAACTAGCTGATCAGACCTGCACTAAGTTAATTTTCAAACAATCAATTCTACTTATTTATTTTCCTTATTTACTCACCGTTTCTCCTATTTGTAAACCATGTTAGTTTAAGTTTAATAATGCCTATTTTGTATTATTTTTTTCCCTTATATTGTCTTACTTTTGTTTATATATCATGTTCTCTACATATACAAGATATTTAAGAAAATTAAATACAGAGGTTAAATTTATGTTGTAAATTTTTGCTGTAGAGTTATTGTTTATAATTTGTGCTTAGCAGGCTAAGATTCATCAAAGATGTCACTGAGCTTAAAGTAGGCAATGGGTTGATGGCATTTCTGAAGCCACATCATTTATTCCTTCACCAAATCATATAAACCAAGTCCTCATTAGAATTTCATCTCAATAAGACAATTTCAATGAGTACCCACAATATATGATATGATTGATTAAATTATGCATTTTTTCTTATCACAAAATCAAATTTATTCCCCATCACTGGAAGTTTTGCATAGTTAAATTCTGCATTATTTTCCTTATCAAAGAAACATGTATTGTACAGACAGATTTTCTGAGCAGTAAATTTTTCAGAATATACAAAATTTGATTTTTTTTATTTTCCTCTTAAACACGTCTATGACAAAGAGAGAGGTTTTTAGGAAAACAATGAAAAGTTGTTATATAAAACTTAACTCATAATTTCCTAACTTACTATGCACAAAGAATATAGCCCTATAATGAAGGAAATAGTGTTGATCTATCCATATAAGCCAATGTTGTCTTTTTTTGGCAAACTAGATTGATCCGAATCTACATTTTTTGCTTACTTCAGTTCAAGCAAATCCCATGTCTGAGATGAGCATGGCTTAATTACTTGTTTGGGCAAGTTAGCAAGCATAAATAATGGGCTTCTTTCTATTCAACTATATCACAAAATCAGAAAATAAAGTTTTTTTGTTTTTCGTTACTTTGTACCGACACAGTTATGGTCATATTGGTGACATCCAGCTAATCATTGGTGGAGGAAGACCCCAGGCCTTTGTAATGGTAAAACCACTTGCGCATTGCAGATTAGCTAGAAAAACTCCTCACATAAAAGTTCTCACCCAGACCGGGATTCGAACCCTGGCAGTGAGGGGCTGAAGAATTATGAGTTGGTGACTCTAACTGCTCGACCACGAGCACCTCACTATATATAGAAAAATACAAGCCTAATACATGTGTTTGATTCCTTTTTACTTCATTATGGCCTACTTTAAAGGTGGTATCTGACAGTTTGTCTATGTAAAATAATGTATCACTATCTGACCACTGCTTTGGGGAATGTGGATATAATTCCTGCATAAACCCATACTTTAGTTTAAGTAAAGAAATATTTTAACTCTATCATTATTGTTACAGTACAAATCAAGAAAAAAATCACACACAAAAAAATTATCATTCTTTCCAAATCTATATATAAGCACAACAATGATCTCTGCTAAATATAAATATCGACGTCAAAGCCAACTACCTGGAAGATAATGTAACCTTTTCTCAAAAGCAAGCTGTCCAGATGTTTTTCTTAGTTTAAAAATAGCTTCTTGTTCCTTTGGACCAAACTGTCCCACCTTTAAGTTATTTTCTATTTGTAATTCAATATTAAAGCGATACAAATTTACAAAGTTTATAAATTAAGGGGTCTTAAAATTAGCCATATTCAATAAGGTAGGAAGTATTTTTCTTATCTTTCTGTATATAAAGCTTCCTACAACATAAAATGGAGCCTCCTTTAAACTGATGGCACTTCTGATATGGAATCAGCTCCGAGCTCCATGTTCGGTCTACCAATGAGATTCGACAATAATTATATTCAGTGAGCACTTTGACAAATGTGTGCACTGCACGACAGGGTGCATGATTCAATTATTGTGCCCAATGCGTGTTCATCTGCAATGATCATTGACTCAGAGCTAGCAGATGCGGCACGTCAGTATGCATGTAAAAGCTGATTAGAATCAAAACACTGATAGTACCGATAGTTACGCAGGATAGCGTTCTAGTTACATTATTACACAATGGAAAAGGGAAAAAAAAAATTCAGGCAAACATTAAAAATATGGAAGAGCATTTACTTTAACAAATCTACAGGGTGTTGAATTTATAATAACAGACTCCTTTTTTCTCAAGGCAAACAAGATCTGGTTTTAATCAAAACACAACAAGTGAGAATTTTACAATTTTGCAACACATAAATAGAAGATACCTCCCTTTGTAACAGTTGAATTTAAGGAAAACTATTAACTTGTGCTTAAAAGGCAGACCCAGTAAGGTTTTGTATCTAAAATGATCCAGTTTTTACGTGGCATTACTTCACTTATTATCAAAGCACTGAAAACACTGAAAGAGTTGGGCTTTTCCCAATTTTAAAGGGCAGAAAATGGGGAAAAAAACTTAAGTATACATTAACTTATGAAAGATATATTCCTCTTGAAAAAATATGTAATGGTGCTATCTGTAACAACTGACATATTTATAAGCAGTAAAGCTTTATTTTTTATCCAAATGCCAAAAGAAATGAGAAAATTAAGTTTTTTACAGCACAGAAAATGAAAAAAACCATTCAACTATTAGATTAAGAAAGAAAATCAGTTTCAAGAAATAAAAATAGTGTTCTTTTTGTAAATAGCTTACTTTGTTAAAGGTTAATGGGCCATATTATAAAAACCTTGCATTTATAGTGCTTCAACCAATATAATTAACTATATATATATATGGACAAAATCCAGGGTTCTAAAAGAAATTAAAAATTTGAACTAACACTTACCGTGGGTTCAAGTACATATAAGTGAAATGACAAATAAACATTAATACCTTACACAGAGATAAAAAGTAAAAGCCATCTCCTTACAAAAATCAGTCAAAAAAAACGAACTGACTTTTTTTTTCCACCCAAGATTAATGGGCCCAAACCTGGCACTTCCCGGAGTTGTTTTTTCTCACGATAATGTAAATACAAGTTAAGTCTTACAAAATGTAATAACTTACCTGATAATCCTTGGAAGCAGCCTCATTTCCACCCTCCTGAACGGAAGCGATCTGCTTTAGTTTCTCCTTGGAACGGGTGTTCCGTCGGATCAAGTAGATTACCACGACTGCCAGAAGGATACTAGCGATACAGCCACATAGGATGAAGGTCACAAGGAAGTCCCGGTCATTGGTTGCTTTTATCCCTACCTCGTTCTGTGAAAATATGTAAAAGATGACAATATAATGGCAAAAAGAATAAATAACATATGTTGCTTTTATTTCTACCTCTATTTATGAATATATCAATAAATAATGATGACAAAGAATTAACAAAGTGAATGATAAATATAACAAAATATCATTTGAAATAAAAAATGACAAAAATCTTTTTAAGTTTATTTTTCATATATAGGCAATTAAGATCATGTGATAAAATGAATCTGCCATTTGTTGTTATTTTATACAAACAATAACTGGTCCAGGATAAATTATAATAATCTTGCCACAGGCTTGCTTCATATTACTTATCCTGAACTAGTTTAATAAATGTTTGTATTAAATTATAACTCATGTCAGATCTTCTATATCTTGGCCTGAAGCTGAAAAAATAGCATAAAATGAATAACAGGAAAAAACATATCAGTATTTCTTAAAAAAACAACTTCATGATTGGTTGCGAAGATTACAGTTATGTAACTAATTTTAAAATTAAAAAAAAATAACAGGACAATAAGCAAGGTCAAAATCATGTTTTCAGGTGGGAATAATAAAATAATGACAGAAAATAAATGACAGAAAAAAAAATAACTAACAATGGTTGCAAATATGTCTTTGAGCTCAGAAGAAAAAAAAAGAAATATTCAAAATAACTTAATAATAAAACAAGGATGTACTAATATTACTGCAATAACACTGTTGCATGAAATATATTATTTCCTATTGTACTCAATAATGTTTATATTTCCAAAATGCACTCAATAACCATTTATATGCCATTGCATACATTAGGTCAAAGACACAGAGTTAACAATGTTCACCAGATGTTTAATCATAAGTCATGGTAACAGTAACCTGCAGAGTGCAGGTGTTTATATATAAGTCATGGTAACAGTAACCTGCAGAGTGTGGGTGTTTATATATAAGTCATGGTAACAGTAACCTGCAGAGTGCAGGTGTTTATACATAGGTCATGGTAACAGTAACCTGCAGTGTGTGGGTGTTTATATATAAGTCATGGTAACAGTAACCTGCAGTGTGCAGGTGTTTATATATAAGTCATGGTAACAGTAACCTGCAGAGTGCAGGTGTTTATACATAGGTCATGGTAACAGTAACCTGCAGTGTGCAGGTGTTTATATATAAGTCATGGTAACAGTAACCTGCAGTGTGCAGGTGTTTATATATAAGTCATGGTAACAGTAACCTGCAGAGTGCAGGTGTTTATACATAGGTCATGGTAACAGTAACCTGCAGAGTGCAGGTGTTTATACATAGGTCATGGTAACAGTAACCTGCAGTGTGTGGGTGTTTATATATAAGTCATGGTAACAGTAACCTGCAGAGTGCAGGTGTTTATACATAGGTCATGGTAACAGTAACCTGCAGTGTGTGGGTGTTTATATATAAGTCATGGTAACAGTAACCTGCAGAGTGCAGGTGTTTATACATAGGTCATGGTAACAGTAACCTGCAGTGTGCAGGTGTTTATACATAGGTCATGGTAACAGTAACCTGCAGTGTGCAGGTGTTTATACATAGGTCATGGTAACAGTAACCTGCAGAGTGCAGGTGTTTATACATAGGTCATGGTAACAGTAACCTGCAGTGTGCAGGTGTTTATACATAGGTCATGGTAACAGTAACCTGCAGTGTGCAGGTGTTTATACATAGGTCATGGTAACAGTAACCTGCAGAGTGCAGGTGTTTATACATAGGTCATGGTAACAGTAACCTGCAGTGTGTGGGTGTTTATATATAAGTCATGGTAACAGTAACCTGCAGAGTGCAGGTGTTTATACATAGGTCATGGTAACAGTAACCTGCAGTGTGTGGGTGTTTATATATAAGTCATGGTAACAGTAACCTGCAGTGTGCAGGTGTTTATATATAAGTCATGGTAACAGTAACCTGCAGAGTGCAGGTGTTTATACATAGGTCATGGTAACAGTAACCTGCAGAGTGCAGGTGTTTATACATAGGTCATGGTAACAGTAACCTGCAGAGTGCAGGTGTTTATACATAGGTCATGGTAACAGTAACCTGCAGTGTGCAGGTGTTTATACATAGGTCATGGTAACAGTAACCTGCAGTGTGCAGGTGTTTATACATAGGTCATGGTAACACTAACCTGCAGAGTGCAGGTGTTTATACATGAGTCATGGTAACAGTAACCTGCAGTGTGTGGGGGTTTATACATAGGTCATGGTAACAGTAACCTGCAGTGTGCGGGTGTTTATATATAAGTCATGGTAACAGTAACCTGCAGTGTGCAGGTGTTTATATATAAGTCATGGTAACAGTAACCTGCAGAGTGCAGGTGTTTATACATAGGTCATGGTAACAGTAACCTGCAGAGTGCAGGTGTTTATACATAAGTCATGGTAACAGTAACCTGCAGAGTGCAGGTGTTTATACATAAGTCATGGTAACAGTAACCTGCAGTGTGCAGGTGTTTATACATAAGTCATGGTAACACTAACCTGCAGAGTGCAGGTGTTTATACATAAGTCATGGTAACACTAACCTGCAGAGTGCAGGTGTTTATACATAAGTCATGGTAACAGTAACCTGCAGAGTGCAGGTGTTTATACATAAGTCATGGTAACAGTAACCTGCAGTGTGTGGGTGTTTATACATAAGTCATGGTAACAGTAACCTGCAGAGTGCAGGTGTTTATACATAGGTCATGGTAACAGTAACCTGCAGAGTGCAGGTGTTTATACATAAGTCATGGTAACAGTAACCTGCAGAGTGCAGGTGTTTATACATAAGTCATGGTAACAGTAACCTGCAGTGTGTGGGTGTTTATACATAAGTCATGGTAACAGTAACCTGCAGAGTGCAGGTGTTTATACATAAGTCTTGGTAACAGTAACCTGCAGAGTGCAGGTGTTTATACATGAGTCATGGTAACAGTAACCTGCAGTGTGTGGGGGTTTATACATAAGTCATGGTAACACTAACCTGCAGAGTGCAGGTGTTTATACATAAGTCATGGTAACAGTAACCTGCAGTGTGTGGGTGTTTATACATAAGTCATGGTAACAGTAACCTGCAGAGTGCAGGTGTTTATACATAGGTCTTGGTAACAGTAACCTGCAGAGTGCAGGTGTTTATACATAAGTCATGGTAACAGTAACCTGCAGTGTGTGGGTGTTTATACATAAGTCATGGTAACAGTAACCTGCAGTGTGCAGGTGTTTATACATAAGTCATGGTAACAGTAACCTGCAGAGTGCAGGTGTTTATACATAAGTCATGGTAACAGTAACCTGCAGTGTGTGGGTGTTTATACATAGGTCATGGTAACAGTAACCTGCAGTGTGCGGGTGTTTATAAATAGGTCATGGTAACAGTAACCTGCAGTGTGTGGGTGTTAATACGTTACTACTTTGCTTAGTTCTAAATATCACAGTTGCCATATTGTTTGCTATATTTGATTAAGCTTATTGCAACTACCCTATTACTGTCATTATAGAAATATGTCTCAGAGACAGATAATGGCTATTATAGCGATTGTCCATCTATTTTGATGGAGAAAACTCACTAACATTTGGGTAGAACCACCAGCATACCACAGGTCTGCTGGAAGACATTCTCATATTTAGTTCTCACTAACTAGTACTTGAAATTTGATGAGCATCAAAGGAGACCAAGAAGTTCCATGACTTGACCTCTCAAGCACAGGTGTCTATTGTCTACTGCGCGCTGTGAATTGTGAATTCTAAACAGATGAAGCCTGTGGCAGAGCAGTCAGAGTCACCAACCTCTAACTCCTCAGCCCCACACTGGGTGTGTTCGAGTCATGCTTGGGGCAGGAACTTCCATGTTGAGAGGTTTTCTAGCTACATGTAATCTGCATGCGGCACTGGTTCCATCAATAATTATCAATATTACCATGATTCAAACGGTGCAATGTAATAAAATACAAAACAAAACAATTAATTATAAATATTTGTCTAAATTAGATGATAAAACTCTAACAAGTGTACATGTATACATCTATGTCAACATGTACTTAACAATCGTGGTTCAGTAAAAGCTTTCTGGACAAATTCTTGTGATCGTGCGCTTATTAGCATATATGGCTTTTACCTTGATGTTACAAGCGAAAACACTTGAGAATGTATTTCATCATAAGCAGAGTGCTGTGCCAAATTTTCTCATACTCTCAAGTCACTAATGTCACTAAATCATCATTATTTCTTTCGCTATTCAATCACACAAAGCAATTTAATTAAACACACATACACCTGAGCATACATAAAAAAAAAATACGGAATACCATCAAATCTTTTAAAACACTTGAAACTTACTGTAAGGGTCTATCATTAACTTGAAACCTAAAGTACAAAATTATTAACTTTGTTTTAGAATTAAAAAAACACATCTGTTTTAGGTATTAGTTTTTATTGATATAAAAGAAAATCTGTATTATTCAAACAAACATTGAAAATGCTATGCACTATCATTACTAAAGTCAAATTTCAAGAAAACAATTTATTTCATTATGTTTGGTATGGATCCAAACTGAGTAATGATGTAAGACATGAGAACTATTGAGCCATATAGCTTATTTCCCCAATGTTTTCCTTCTTTTCTTAAAATATGAAATTTCAACAAGAAACCTAATCTTTAAGGAGATAATCAAAATTTACTGCTGAGCCTTAAAAAGTGATACATCAGCCTTAATAATCCAACTTTATTGCTTTGTGTATACAAGGGTATCTTCTTATGAAAATAAATAGAATTTATAGTTGAGCCTAAGTTAAGAGATAAAAGATCTAAGACTTAAATTTATAGTCTTAAGCCACATGTTGTCACCAACTTACTGTTTATTATTTCCTTGAACATTTACTTAGAACTTATATACTTCACCAATACAACAGCTACGTATAGTTGTTTGTTTTGTTTGTTTGTCTTTTTATACATAGCATCAGTAAAATATATATATATAGTCATATTGGCCATGTCGAGCTATTGTGGAAGGTTAACCATTTTAATGTCTGGTGTGATGTAAAATGTGGAACTTAAGAACTGGAACTGATACCAAATAATAATGCCTGCTTAAAACCACAATACCACAACTTCTATTATCAGACTTAAAACTACCATTATCACCATCGTTACCAAACACCAACAACACCAACATTACCACTAACACCAATAACAATATCGTTAATAACACCAGTACAAACTTAATTACCACTATCAACAATATCCCATCACTACAAAAAATACCCCATTTACTACCACCCCCTATCACCACTGGCACCACTATTACTGAAACCACCACACCACCAACACCTACCGCCACCCAACACAACCACCACTATTTAGCACCTCAACCACCATGCCTAAATACCAATTAAACAAGCAAACAAACCAGCTAAAAAGGGGGAAAATATTCCATGTAAAATCACATTAATTTCAGCTCCACTTTCTATGTCACTTGAGACATCTCATACTCCAAGAAGATGCGAGGAATGGTAGTACTGCTCTCTGTTTTTCGCTTATGTTTCTCTATAAATCTCGACACAGAATCCGACATAATCCCTGAAAATCCCCATTTTCTTGAGGCATTATAGAGTGTAGAATGACACGCGGACGTGCCAGAAAATGTCAAGACCAGAAACAGTGGTGCTGTCCGTTGTAATGTGGATATCTTATCCATGAATTTACACAGAATTTTCGCTGTGAGAGTGACAAAAATTGAACCCTGATCAATATCCTATTTACTCCAGAGTCTTTGTAAAGCCTGATTTAGGGCTCCTGGCAGCAGCGACATGTGGGGTCAGTGGCAAAGAAAAGGAGTGGAGAAGGGTTTTAACCCTTATTAAGCTGTATTTGCAAAAACACTTATACATGTGAAACTTCTTAGTTTTTGTCTAACAACTTCATACATTTGTAACAAGCATTATTTGTGTGACTTAGCAGGAAGAAAGTAGTGATCTTGAACAGACAGCTCTCAGCAAGGAGCCAGTTGATCTTAATCTAAACTGTTTTCCAAAGCCTGATCAATGTGTTCTTAGTAGGTAAAGGGTAAAATGGGCATCTAAGAACACAGGGACTGGACATTTCGACATAAATGATTGACTATGGTAAATGGGATTGTAAGGAAGAATATTAGAGCAATAATAGTGAAAAGGTCCATAAATTGGTGACAAGGTTGTATATGACAATACACAATTGTTGAAGTTAATAATGGTAGTATCAGATAATGACCAATGGTTGACTACACAGTTCAGAAGAAATGGATTGTGAGATGGAAGAAAGGAAGTAAGGACTGAACGTTTATTCACAAATAGTGAACTAGAGTATGAATAAATTCTTTGATGGAAGAAAGGGAGTATGGGCTAAACATCTAGCCACAAATAGAGAATTGAAGCAGGAAGAGATTCTTTGATGGAAGAGAGGGAGTAGAAGCTGGACATCTAGCCATAAATAGTGAACTAAAGCAGGAAGATTTTGTTGGATGGAAGAAAGGGAGAAGGAGCTGGACATCTAGCCACAAATAGTGAACTAGAGCAGGAAGAGATTCTTTGATGGAAGAAAGGGAGTAGGGGCTGGACATCTAGCCACTAATAGTATACTAGAGCAGGAAGATATTGTTGGATGGAAGAAAGGGAGTAGAAGCTGGACATCTAGCCACTAATAGTGAACTAGAGCAGGAAGAGATTCTTTGATGGAAGAAAGGGAGTAAGAGCTGGACATCTAGCGACAAATAGTGAACTAGAGCCGGTAGAGATTGTTGGATGGAAGAAAGGGAGAAGGAGCTGGACATCTAGCCACTAATAGTGAACTAGAGCAGGAAGAGATTCTTTGATGGAAGAAAGGGTGTAGGAGCTGGACATCTAGCCACTAATAGTGAACTAGAGCAGGAAGAGATTCTTCGATGGAAAAAAGGGAGTAGAAGCTGGACATTTATCCACAAAAAGTGAACTAGAGCAGAGAGATTCTTGGATGGGATTAAGGGAGTAGGAGCTGAACATCTAGCCACAAATAGTGAACTAGAGCAGGAAGAGATTGTTGGATGGAAGAAAGGGAGAAGGAGCTGGACATCTAGCCACAAATAGTGAACTAGAGCAGAAAGAGATTGTTGGATGGAAGAAAGGGAGTAGGAGCTGGACATCTAGCCACAAATAGTGAATTAGAACAGGAAGAGATTGTTGGATGGAAGAAAGGGAGAAGGAGCTGGACATGTAGCCACAAATAGTGAACAAGAGCAGGAAGAGATTGTTGGATGGAAGAAAGGGAGAAGGAGCTGGACATCTAGCCACTAATAGTGAACTAGAGCAGGAAGAGATTGTTGGATGGAAGAAAGGGAGAAGGAGCTGGACATCTAGCCACTTATAGTGAACTAGAGCAGGTAGAGATTGTTGGATGGAAGAAAGAGAGAAGGAGCTGGACATCTAGCCACTAATAGTGAACTAGAGCAGGAAGAGATTGTTGGATGGAAGAAAGGGAGAAGGAGCTGGACATCTAACCAATAATAGTGAACAAGAGCAGGAAGAGATTGTTGGATGGAAGAAAGGGAGAAGGAGCTGGACATCTAGCCACAAATAGTGAACTAGAGCAGGAAGAGACTGTTGGACGGAAGAAAGGGAGAAGGAGCTGGACATCTAGCCACTTATAGTGAACTAGAGCAGGTAGAGATTGTTGGATGGAAGAAAGGGAGAAGGAGCTGGACATCTAGCCACTTATAGTGAACTAGAGCAGGTAGAGATTGTTGGTGTAAGAAAGGGGGAGATTCTGCACATTTAACCACAAATAGTAAAGTAGAGCAGGAATATATTGTTGGCTGGGAAACATTTAGCCACAAATGGTTAAATAAATTATAGGAAGGGATTTTTATGGAAAAAAAAGGATGCCTTGTAACTAATTTCCCCCCTTGAAACAATAAAGCTGCGCATCAAGTGACAAGATATGCCAATATTTAATGCAGAGCTGCTTCAGAATGCTAAGCACCAATAAATGTTACATTAAATATGAATTTCAATTTTCATTCTTATTCAAAGTAGAAGAATAAAAGTCAATAATGTGCTTCATATGCTAGGTGCTTTGGCAACTGGAATTTGTCACAGTTGACCTAAATTTGTCTTTTATTTCAAGGTTGGTGCACATTATTTAAATGCAGCTTATGTCAAAATTTCTTAAAGTTACAATATATTTGTCACACTTTTAAGCAAGTTCAGTTTACAAAAGCAATTAGTAATCAGACTTCAAATACAGTCCTAACAATGCCTTGTAGTAGTAGTAGTAATAAGGTACAACTAGTGTGAGGTTGCTCACATGTTATGTTTTATAATATCATTTAATCACATGCATTTGAACAAATTATGCACCATTTTTTTTTAAATTAAAAAGAATATGTAATTAAAATGTATCGTCAACTATAAAACAGAACAATTAAACAATCACCAGGCTTTAATGGCAAAAACAAACAAACACCAATGCATACATGTGAACTTTGTCTGAGGCCAAAGTGGGAGATTTTCACTTGCAAAGGGGGAGAGTTTTTATTTTCATATAAACAAAGAAGGAAGTTTCCAAGTAGGGAGATTTCTGAAAATGGGTAAAACATCTGTCATTTTCAAATAATTTTTACTCTTAAAAGTGGGAGTCTCCCTCCAAAAGTGGGAGAGTTCACATGTACACAAATGGTTGAGACTTCAGACTGCAAACAGATTAGGGGGCATTAAGAATGGAAGAATGGATTAAATCCATTTTTATAAATCGTTACATCTAATAATATGTTACATCCAATAATACATTACTTCTAATAATACTCATGAACACCTTACATCATGATTATTCTCATAAGTATCAGGTAGAGGGTAAGGTTTTAATGAAAAATAAAGACTTCAGCATGGGAAATAAATACTGAATCTGGATCTCTATTTTGATTACAATATATTTTATCTGCAGTAGCGTGTACAGGAAACATATGCATTTCCGTAAATCTGAAAACTAATAACATCTGCTTTAATCACATGATCAAGTCATCATTCATAGCGTATAACATTCTTGGCAACGAAGTTGTTCTTTTTTTTTATTGTTACCACAGGGGGGTGGCCTGTGCATTAATTTCTTGGCAATTATTTTATACATTTGGCTCGCCCCAAGGCCTGGCAGCTAATGCCTGAATTCAGGCCACAAATAAGGAATAATAGCCATTCACAGTGGAATTAGAGCTCGAGTTTAGCTCCCTCTTCCTGATGGCTAGAACATACACCATATTGGTCATTTAAGAAAATCAGTTATTTTTTTTATATGTTTATACATTACACTGATGCAAATATGGCCAGATAGGCGACAGGAAGCTATTTATTCTTGGCGGAAGGTAGAACCACCAGCGCATAACAAATAAGCCAGAAAATCTCCCGACATAAATGTTCTTGCCTCAACCAGGACTCAAACCTATGCAGTGACCGGCTGATGAGCTACCAGTCAGTGACTCTAACTGCTCGCCATGGGTGACCCATGGTAGAAAAGCATTGGTCAGGGTTTTTTTTTTGGTCCAACTAAGAATTGTTCATTTCTCCAGAACCATATATAGTGCTGCCTTAACTGTAATAGCATGTAACAAATTTTAATTTATTTATTCCTTTATAGTTGATTGCAAAACTAGTTCTTAACATTTTGTATTATTTCCTCTTGACTGCCCACTTTCTGGGTTGAACCAGGTACTGAGTACCTGGAATAATGTGCTGTAAATAATGTTGCTAAAGGACAAAAATTTTGTGATTGGTTATGAAGTTCAAACCTGGGACCCTCTGATCTGAAGTCCAATGACTTTACCACTATGTGGGTGTCTGCAGTCATTTTTTAGTCTCAAAAGGTAAATTTTTTATACCACCATTTAAATTTCTTCAGTGTACCACTATTTTTTTTACTACTACAACTAGTTTGTTTGTTGGGTTTATCGTCCCACCAACAGTATTTCAGTTATCTGGAGACGGTGTCCACTTGAAGTAGATATAGTGCTGCCTTCACTGTGTATACCATGCCGTGAACAACTGGCATGATACCACACCCATTCATATTATCCTGACACTGGGCCAACCAGTCATGAAACTACCCTTATATTTGCTTGAGTGTTGGCAAGGGAGCTATACTACTACCATTTTTAATGACTTTGGTATGTCACGGCTTAGGTTCGATCCCAGGGCCTCCCATACCTTGAGCAGACGCTCTACCAATTGAGCTACCAGGTCCGGTACTGCAACTAGTACTTTAAAATTTTCCAAACTGTAACTTAATGCACAAATGACATATGACAGACTAATTTATTTATCAAATATTGACAAATTTGTACATCCTGCCAATTTATGAAAACATACAGACACATATTTAAATTGATAAAACAGATATAATGTGATTCAAAATAATCTGTCTAATAAAATTATCTTTGTGTTGTAAAATTTTCAGACAATCGTAATAAGATAAACTTGTGTCTCTTTTTCCCAAAGAATAAAAATATATGCCTTACTCAATTATCTGGAAAAAAATAACAACAGACAAACATTCAAAGCTATAAAATGTAGAAAAAAACCCATACATATTAAGAGTGTGTCGATATGGAAACATGGTTGGTATTATAACTAATAAAAAGAAATGGAAAACATGCAATTTCAGATCCATACATAAAAAGGCACTTTGGCAAAGTTTCTTCTAGAGTTATATTTCATAAATGCATACAATTATGTATTATTACAAGTAATGTACGAAAAGAACTGGCATAATGAGCCTTTAATTTAAAGATTTCTTTCATAGTTAATTAAAGATATAACATTATTCTATAAATGGCTATTTTTGGTTAATTTTGCCACAACTTTTTTCAGCGAATTTTGTTTGTTTTAATACATAGTTTCCACATTAATGAAGATCCCTTATCTTAGCATCCATATTTGATGGCAACTTCAAGGGATTTTTAGATGAATTGTATAGAAGCGTAAAAGTTACTTTCTTATAATTACTTCATTTGTGGTCCAAAAATTAAAAGCTACACACTATTGGAAAGCTCTTCAAATTACTATTTTTAGAATACAATATTTTTAAAATTGATAAATGCACAAAGAATTAATACACAGAAATAAATAAAATTATTGGCTCATCCTCAAACAAAATGAACAATGTACCATTTTTTGGTTGTATTAATTTTAACTTTAAAACTATCAAAATATAGTTTTGATATTTAAAATAATTCATAAAAGCTGTTAAATTTGATATAAAATTCAGTAAAAAAGACTGAAAAATTAAAACACATGGTGCGTTTAATACAGCACATATTTCCAGTTTTTGGCCGGAATTAGATTCTGCCTTCAAAGATGGCTGCCTTAAACTGTCTTATCAGTGCCTATGACATCACATGGAAACCATCTATTACAAGCCAGCAATACAGTAATGATCCCTATGGCAATGTCCAGCTACTATTGGTGGAGGTAGACCTCAGACATATCTGAGAAGAACCATAATAATACTTCAGCTTGAACAAGAATATATGACAAAGTCCTATGAGCATTGCTACAGAAACCAAAATTTGAAAAGGCACAGGACAAAGGTATTTATATGCAAGCCAAATGTAAAAGAACAAATCTGAGTAAACCCGACAGTTACCGCCTTGGAGTGGTCAGTCAGGAATAAGGACCGACTGGGGTGCTTAAACCAGTTTTACTGAGCTCTAACCTCGCACTTCCTGATGGGTTTCTCAAATGCAAGCAATGAAAAGAAAACTGATCTATTAAATAAAAAATGTCCAAGCACTGAAAGATGAAAGTTGTCACGTCAGGCTCTATACATATATTTGCAATCAAAGCACTAGATAATACAATCTGTTACTCATACTAAATAACTTATTTCTCCATAAAACCTGCCTTATTCTAACTAGTATCAACAATGCATGTTTTTATGGATTACTATATAAAATTCAGCTGTATTGCATCAGATTAACTCCCCTTATATGTAGATATTGGAATGTATTCAGTTGGTTTAACTCCTCTTATAAAAAGATTGTAATGTAGCGTGTCAATAACATTGCAAAAAAACACATCTATGACAAGCTTCAAACATTTGCCTTACACCATAGCTATGTTTTGAAGGTATTTCATTCTAAAGTTTGAAAACACAACTGCAACATAACCATTTTCCCCCCTTTTCATATATTAGGGGACGTAACTCTTACATATCAAATTGTATTTGAG
This sequence comes from Sinonovacula constricta, assembly GCA_007844125.1. Taxonomy (NCBI): domain Eukaryota; kingdom Metazoa; phylum Mollusca; class Bivalvia; order Cardiida; family Solecurtidae; genus Sinonovacula; species Sinonovacula constricta. The sequence goes on along the minus strand of CM017567.1, from coordinate 48,436,207 downwards.
TTATCTCCTCTTTGAGTAGGTAACTGAAATGTAGTTATGATTTTTTCTCTTCTTTTTTTTTTAAATATTTAGGACGCTTCAGTCTGCAGGATCTACATAAAATCAGCAATAAGACAAAATTTATAAAAGGGGATTGAACACTGCAGTAACAACTACCAAAAGTATACACCTAAGAAATACTCATAAATTTTATTTAGATACCTACCCACAAGGGCGACAACCAATGTTTAGAAAATAGAGAATTTTGTTGCTAAGAACTTCAGGAAAATGGACACATTTACTCAAGACCATATATTAAGGAAATTACTCTGAAAAGATCTTTCACACATTTTGCCCAATTCTTTTTAATGTACAAACTGGCTAATGATGACATAATTAAAGAAACTTCATTCTAAACCCGATAAAACGCTCGCAAAATAATGTTTATAATTCAAATTGGAACAAAGCCGTACTTACACCTCTGTAATTGGTATAAAACAATTCAAAACAAGTATATAGAACAGAAAACAGAACAAATCAATATCACGTAACCCCAACTTTGGTTCAACGTTAGTCTGCATTAACCGCTAAGCACCCAGTAAACCTTGTGAAAATCATATTATGTGGAAATGTGTAAACATTGTGCCAGTCAGTGCAAGATTGCATGAAAAATGCATGTATCAAGAATTACAATAGAGCTCTGGGGTTGTTTCCATAAAGAATCTTGCTTTTTTTTTGGGGGGGGAGGGAGGGGGGGGGGCGATCAACAAATTCTTAGAATTAATGGTTATATGAAAGCAATTATATAACAAATTTCTTATATCTAAGATAATATTTCAAGATTAAAGAATATTTGTTAGTATATATCAGAAAAAATAACTAATTTACTTAATGAGTAAGATCCATGGATTGCCATAAAAAAGATCCTGTGTTAAAAAAGAGCTTCTTATCATACAAAAACCTTTTTTTCCTTTTTACATCCTTCCAAATTTTGTCTTTTCCTTTCCCTTACAACCTGGTAGCATATTTATTGCTCCTAAATTTGACGATAAATAAGTTTTGTAGTACTTAGTTAAACAAACAAACATTTCAGATACAGAAAAGGTCAAAGAATGTACCTGTGACGGGATCAATAACTTATTTGGCCTTCCTGTCAAAGCATTTCTATTCTGTCAAAGCATTTATATTTAAAGCTTAAAAACACATCTGGTAATGGGAATTATGAGTATATACATGGCTACAAATTGTGATGTTTATAAAAAAGTATTTCCAAAGATTGCAAAGTCTGCAAAATAATGTTAATAGTATACATTTGAAGACCATGTGTTTTAGTCTGGGTTTAATTCAATTTAAATCTTAAGACAGCCATTTCAGCGAATTAATTTGTTATTTTAATAATTTCAAAAGGATGTTTTGCAGATATGATTGAAAAGGATATGCAATTAAGAAAGATATTTAGACTGACATTACAAAAAAAATCAATATTTTTATGTTCAATCATAAACAATATCAAAAAGTATTTTTGTTCATGTGGTAAAATGAAATCATATGGGTTTTAAATATAAGATAAGGTGAACTTAAACTTAAAAACTTAAAATAACTTAAAATTTTAAAAAATGTTGTTTTTATCTCATACACATAAAAAACATAATAGTTAAAAAAGAATACAACAGAATAAACAAACAACATGAAATTGTTAATCATATGAAAAATAAACTAATAATTTTCTATAAAGTATATATTTATTAAATAAATATTCCAAAAACCAAATTAATCATAATAAGAAGCTGTCTTATGTTTCAACATGACAACAGCATACATGTAAGCCACAAGAAGACTTTTTAACTCTCAGTTTGTACTTAGTTCTCTTTAAACCTTTCTGCAATAAACATACAAACATACATTGTTGAAAAAATTTAATTGCTTTCTAACAAAAATTAGCATTTAATTTAACGAGAAAATGCAATTTGTTGGTTAAATTCTATGGCATTGTTCTATATATTTCACCTAAAAGTGTATATTATGCATGAGCTGTTCAAGGCGTAATATGGCGTACATAGGCATAACAGGGTTAATTCTTAAACTGTCCAGTATGTCCTGCTCAGACTCTGGGGGGAAAAAGGTGTAGAACCAGTCAACTCAACTTATCAGGGTCTACAAAACTTGCTGCACAGTCTATATAAATTATCCACTCTACCTACATGAATGTATCAAGCTGTTGTATAACTAGGAATGAAGTATGGGCTATATATATAAATATACATATATATATAATATAAGGATTCTAAAGGTTAAGTTATGAAAAAAATTGTGAAATCTTTATATGTATACTAAACAATATGAATAATTTTGAAAATTATAAATAGGCTACAAAACTCATAACATTCTTTAGAGAAAAAATACTAATCATTTATAATATTATAGAGAATTAATTAATTGTTATATAGACTTTCAGCAGGACTTATTAAAGAATTAAAAAATGTCTAAAGAAAAAATGAATTATCATGTCATTATATACATGTACATTGAAAATGTATCTGCATCTAGAAATAGTTTTAGTCAAGCTTCATTGTATATAACTTTAAACTATCTATTGTCATTATTTGAAAATTTATATATTATAGCAGGTAAGGTATTTTGGTATTCCTATATAATTAAAAATATACAAGAAAATGATGTAAGCATTTCTTGAAATGCACTTTTCAGGACAATAAATAATAATAATAAATAATAAAAAAAAAAAAATAATATCTAAATTGAAAAATATGAAAAAAATCAAAGCAGTTTTAAATGTTTCAAAAATACAGACATAACAAAACTTTTAAACAGTCTAAAATGTCTCCAAAAAATAATTTTAGCAAATTTCGTAAATATGTTACAAAATATAAGATAAAAATGTAGCATTTAACAGCATGCATCTACATGCATCTTAAAAATGAAATAAAAAAATATAGTAAAAAATCAGCAGAACATTAATATATTCTCAAACGTATCAGTGTATCGCATTTAAAATAAGCAATTGGTAATTTAAAAAGAATAAAGCCTACCAAACTGAGGTTGATTCAAGCAGACAAACTGTCCCCCTTTCCATCATGTGTCCAATTTGTTCAGTCACACGAGTTTCTTCTTCTACCTGTCCTTTTCCATTTCTCAACTTTCTTTCTCCCTCATCTTTCATTCATGTCTGTGCCTGGCAGTTCAACCTTCATCTTCCTCTTCCATTTCTTCGTCACCATCCCACTTCAATTTTGCAAACATAAACCAACCCCAAAAATACTATTGCTGTTTTTTTTAAAAACTTTAAAAAAGAAAAATGTAGAATACTTTTTAAGCTGAAAACACACAGACACAAGACACAAAGAGGTGCAAGATCTGTGCCGTGTCACCTCCTAAAGCACCGAGATGGTTTGTGCCGGCGACACAAACTGTGAGTGCCGTGGCACATGATTTCAACACGGCACACGCCGTCACTGTGGATCGGCACTCTGTGGCAACCAATGTACTTCCTTCGTGTGGTGGCAGTATCTCTCACTCTCTCAAACTCATCGTCGTCGTCGTAGCTACACCCCCCCTTCCCTCCTCTTCGACATTACCACACTACCCAACCATCCTTCCATTATCATATATTGATCGGCAATCTTGATGACAGTTGCGTTGCCAAGGCAACCACTCTAGGCTGCCTTTCAGGCATTTTATCATCTATAGAAAGAGATAACGAAAAATCAGGGACAAAAAAAAATCCCACCCTACTGTGCACACATGTTTGCCTAGCAGATGAGTTTCCAAACAACTTTTTTGTATCTTAGTTGTTATCTTCTTTCCTTTTCTTATAAGCTTCTAGCTATAAGCCATTTGTGTTTATAGTAGAAATTGTTCCACAACTTGTATTGTATATTATTAATAAATTTTCTTCTGAGCTTCGAGCTATAATCTGGTTTATTTTAAAAGTTTAATATGGTTCCAAACTTCTATTGAGTATCTTGTTGTTTTTAACATTTCTTCATGCTGTAAGCTATAAATCTTTTGTTTAAAAAGCTAATATTCAGACTTGGTTTCAAATGACTCTTGGGTGTTTTCTTTTTTCTAAGATTCAAGCAATGATTCTTTGTGCTTTTTTTTCTTTTTCACTTTTTTTTTTCTTTTTCTAAGATTTGAACTTTGAATCTTTGTTGGTTTTTCTTTTTTCTTGAACTTTTAATCTGTGTGGGTTTTTCTATATTCTTGAACTTTGAATCTTTGTGGGGGTTTTTCTTTATACTTTTTCTAAGATTTGAACTTTGATTCTTTGTTGAGTTTTACTTATTCTTTTTCTAAGCTTTAAGCTATAATACTTTGGTGTGTTTTCCTTCTTTATTTCCCTAAGATTTGAGCCATGATTTGTGTGTGTGTGTGTGTTTTCTTTTTCTAGGATTTGAGCAATGTTTCTTTGGCATTTTTCTTCTTTCTTTGTCTAAGCTAATATGAGCCATTGAATCTTTGGTTTATTTTTTAAGCTTAAAGTATGCTTTAAACTCAATAAGAATATATGACAAAGATTCTTTAGGGGTTTTCTTGCTTTTCTATGCTTTGAGCTATCATCATTCTTGTTATTAAAAGTCAAAAATTGATTCACAAGTTTCTGAATCTGTGTATGATTTTACTTTGCCTTAAGCAAATAATTATTGTTTGTACAGTCAAACCTGTATGAAAAGACCACCCATGGGACCACCCATGGGACACGACTTGAATGGTCTCTAAAGACAGGTGGTCTCTTAATGTAACAATGTAATTTCTTTGTGAGAATTCTTGTTGGTAATTAAATGTGGCTCCAAACAATTTTTGAGATTTTTTGTTCTTGATTTTCTTATCTTCTCATAAACTTCAAGTTATTATAATTTTTCATTATTTTATAATCTTGTATTGAAAGTTACACTGAATAAAAAAATTCCAAGGCCTGACGTTTTATTTGATAAGTTAACATGAAAGTTGTCACATCATTGAAAAAAGTTACATGTGCAGATCACAAGTTGTTTTATACAGTCGTCATCAACTCATATTAGACTTGCAATGGCATATCAAGTTTAAATTTGAAAAGTGTATAATTTTAGATCAACTCAAATTAGACTTGCAATGGCATATCAAATTTAAATTTGAAAAGTGTATAATTTTAGATCCAGCAGTTATACCATAGCTGTCGTTGTAAGTAGTAGTAGTAGTGTGGTGGTTGTAGTACAAGTCAAAGTAGTAGTAATACTAGTAGTACTAGTAGTGGTAGTAGTAGAAGTGGTAGTAGGCAAAGTACTAGTAGTAATAATGGTAGTGGTAGTAGTGGTAGTAGGCTAGGTAGTAGTAGTAATAATAGTAGTAGTAGTAGTAGTAGTAGTGGTAGAAGGCGAAGTACTAGTAGTAATTGTAGTAGTAGTAGTAGTAGTAGTAGGCGAAGTAGTAGTAGTAATAGTAGTAGTAGTAGTAGTAGTGGTGGTGGTGGTATTAGTAGTTGGAAAAGTAGTAGTAATAGTAATAGTGGAAGTAGAAGTAGTAGCTGTACATATAGTAGTAGTATAAGAAGTAGTAGTGGTAGTAGTAATGGTGGTAGCAGTTGTAGTAGTAGTGGTAGTGGAAGTAGTAGTTGTAGTAGTAGAAGTTGAAGTAGTAGTAACAGTATCAGAGTAGTAGTAGCAGTAGTAGTAGTAGTAGTGGTAGTAGTAATGGTGGTAGCAGTTGTAGTAGTAGAAGTTGAAGTAGTAGTAACAGTATTAGGGTAGTAGTAGTAGTAGTAGTAGTAGTAGAGTAGAAGTAGTAGTTGTAGAAGTAGAAGATGAATATAAGTAACAGTATCAGAGTAGTAGTAGTAGAAGTAGAAGTAGTAGTAGCAGCAGAATTGGAAATAGTTGCAAGTAATGACAAGAAAGCCTGGTCTGTGATACAAAAGAACATCAAGTGTCACCCCATCTTTAGCTAGGAAGCATCATATATCAAACATTGCATTTCTTTCATTAAGCCTTAACACAATTTCATTGCTTCTTAATACGAGAAACTTTTGGGCAATTTTGTTCCGAGTCGCAGCCTAGTGCTGTATTACGAAGTGCATACAGCATCCAGTCATTTGTTTCCTAATTGACCTATCGGCCCAAGATGTCTATTGATGCAATTAGAGTCTTGTCAAATGCAGAAGTCAGCTTTAACACAGTAGAAACTTGGGGAAAAACTGCGAATATTTGGGCAAATAGAGGCCATGAATTGTTACTGGCAAAAGTCTACCGCATTAAATTTCAAATGGTTTAAGGAATGTGCAAAAGTCATTATATATTCTAAGGAAAGTGTAGTATTAATTTTGGAAACAAAAAAGGGTTTTGGTTATATATATTTTTTTACACAGTGTAAAGCAGATGTTTGCTGGCATACTAATTATTTGTAATTTGTTACTTTTAAGATGCTGTTTACCACATAAACATAAGAGAAACCATCTTAATGCAATAATGCAACTGTCAAAAGGCAGCATCAAAACAAGGGCACTCATCTAAAGACAGCACCAACAGAAGCAAACTTGTCTTATCACAACACCAACACCAGAGCACTTGTCTAAGTGCAACATGGACAGCAGAGCAAACATCTAAAGGCAGCATGAACACTAGGACAACTGTTATAACAGGGCAACTGTCTAACGGCACAACCTAGCCAGAGCACCTGGTTAAAGGGAACACCAGGCCTGAGCACATGTCTAAAGCCAACTTCAAGCCAGGTATCACCAGATCTGAGCACTTCTGTAAATGCAGCACCAACACAAAGTCACTTGTCTAAAAATTGCACCATGTTAAGATTGCTGCAATACCATGAGTACTTGTCTAAAGATAATACCAAAGCCATCAACATCCCCATTAAATGCTACTGAGCACCTGTCTAAGAGCAATATCAACATCAAGCCACCTCCCAAAAGCCACCACCACCAACAAAGCACATATCTAAAGAAAGCAGCAATTACATCAACATTAAATCATGTCAAAGGCAACACCAACTCAGCATGAACACCATAGAACCTGTCTAAAGGCAACAGCAACATGAGATCACCTGTCTAAATGAAACTGTAATACAATCCTAATAGGCAGATCAGCACCACCAACAGCAATAGCAACTCAGCATAAACATTGCAGAACCTGTCTGAAGACATCATCTACATCAAATGTTGTCTAAAGGCAGCACCAACATCAGATCACCTGTCTAGAGACAACACCTACATGAAAAGACTTAATGCAGACACATCAGATCTCCTGTCTAGGGACAATACCTACATCAAACATCTAAATGCAGAAACATCAGAATACCTGTCTAGGGAAAACACTTACATCAAAGGACTAAATGAAGAAACATCAGAACACCTGTCTAGGGACAACACCTACATCAAAAGACTAAATGCAGAAACATCAGAACACCTGTCTAGGGTAAACACTTACATCAAAGGACTAAATGCAGAAACATCAGAACACCTGTCTAGGGACAATACCTACATCAAAAGACTAAATGCAGAAACATCAGAACACCTGTCTAGGGTAAACACTTACATCAAAGGACTAAATGCAGAAACATCAGAACACCTGTCTAGGGACAACACCTACATCAAAAGACTAAATGCAGAAACACCAGATCTCCTGTCTAGAGACAACACCAACATCAATGTCTACAGCCTGCATTAACATCAGATCACCTATCTAAATGGCAACACCAACATCAAAAAGCACCTGTCTAAAGGCAACATCAATAGTCACCTTTTTACATAGCAGCTTCACCAGAGCACCTGTCTAAAGCTGGGGAGACTCATCTGGGGAGAAAGCATTAGCCAGCAAGCAGCAGGTCCTTGTCTTTGCTCCTTATCATGCTACATTTTAAAACAACCAATAGCAAATTCTTATGATTATCGGCTCAAATCTCGCTGAATTAGTAACAAGATGTACTAATAAGGAGAGAAAAAATTTTAAGTAGTGTAGAAGCTGATCAGACAGCTTTCAGCAGATGCTGGCTAATCTAGATATACACGTTTTTTTTTCCTAAGGCTGATCAGCTCCATTTAAGCAGTGTAAGAGTTAATATTGATCTCTTGTATGGAGCTATTTGTCGTGCTAACTGTGTACAGCAATTCCCTCTAATACAGCCATTAAAAGGTGACCAAATTGAGACGGATTAAAGCAGCCGTTTTATAGATCCATTATTTCTGCTGCTGTTGTTGCTGTGGACACTGTAACTGTTAACACTGTTGCTGCTTCTGCAGCTGTTGTAGCTACTGTAGCTGCTGTTGTAGCTGGTACATCCACAGACACTATAATACTTAATGCTGTTGCTCCTGGTGTTGTTGTCACTGCCGTTATTATTGATGCAAATTACATTAGGTACTGCTTTTTATGTCAGTTCTGTTTTTTACAACTATTATTTATTATGCTTCATTTTCTAAGTCAAACTTGATAATTACAAGGCAAATAGTGCTGATCCAAATCAGTCAGCACCCCCTAGCAGTTGTCTGAACAGCATCTACACTTTCTTCCTGCCAACTCTCTAGAAAATGTCTTCTAACCTCGACATGCAGCTGTTAGAAAAAAAACTATCAAGGAATGACCGATTGAAATCCATGGTGCTGTTTAATTAGATGTCTAATTTTAGGACCTGTTTATAGTCATAAGACTATGACATTATTTTAAGTGGGTTTCAATTAAGGACCTAGGACTGGATTTAGCCTAAATTACATAAAGAAATGTAGGAGTAGAATCTACTGGTCCTAGGACTGGTCATAAATTCATGGTCTTAAGACTTTTAATGAAACAGCCCCTATGCCTGAAAAAGAAAGTGACCTGAGACTCGAGCAATCAGAGAATGCATAAGGCCAACTGTTCATGATTGACAGCTCAAATGTATGTAGAAATGGAAAAGCATGTGATGATCAGTAATTTCACATGATCTGAAGGCATTTAAGCATGTGAATTATATTACAGTATATTAATCTCAGAACAGCTACAGTACTAAAGTTCGTTGGTTTGTGGATCAGAACAATGGTTCAATAAAAAAGCCATCATAGTGAATAAACAAGCATTAATATCTTAGCATAATTTATCTCACCTTACTCTAGATTTAAACTCAAAAAGAAACACTTTTTAAAATTTACAAAACTAATTACAGATATTATCTATTGTCGTGCATTTTACATTTTACATTTTTTGTTGCGGTTGACCACTTACCAGGGGGTCATGGCTAAACTTACACTTTTGATTGGTTAAATGACATGGGATTTTGACATGCCCCCTCCCCAACCATCGCAGATGCAATAACCTTAACTATCACCTTGAATATGACTTTTGGAGTTGCACTTTTTTATGTCATGTGGGACACTCCTTCAAAAAGTTAATCAACAACATGGTGGAGTTTGATTGAAGTGCTGGAAGTAATTGAAGCCAAGTATCTTTTTTAAAACAAATAAGATAAATGGTAGGTTGTTATATCCACTGACTTCATGACTTCAATCAGAGAAAGTGTTTATTCAAGAGCATGCCTTTGCAGGTTTTTTTTAGCTTAAATATATTGTTTGGTGCAAAGAAAATGCAGGTAATGAGGCAAATGGGCACACTGTCTGCCCAGGAAAAAAAATGCACTAGCCATATGAACACACTTCCGATCACATCAACAATATAATCAAGAGCACACTAAAAAAACATAGATGCTTTTGTTAGAGTCGCTGATTGGATGTAATGCTGATAATTTAATTCTATATCCGCCTAACAAACAACCAAAATCAGCACACGTTTTTCAAGGGTATTTTCTAAAGAGGGCTAAAAAACAAAAGCTGGAAAAAACAGTTCGACTTTTGGAAAAACAAACAAAGGACAATAAGTGCTGAAAAAAAAATCCTAAGAAAATGATGAAAAAAAGACTCCTCCCAGATGACAGGGGTATGGATGCTGCCAGTTCCTCATAAGAAAGTAAAAACGGCTTCAAAAACTGACTTGGCTCGAAATGTTTTTGGGTTTGCTATATGACGATGATGTAAAATCAAGATTTATTGTTACAAGTGAATAAAACTGTAAAAGCAAAGCTGCAGGGGGACCACTGTCAGAATTTTACTCCAAATATGCTCTAAAACATGGAATGAGAAAAAAAGCAGAAAATTCTTTAATGACCAAATGATTTATTATGAAACTTTAAGTGACTGCTTTTCCATAACCATCAAACAATATTTTACTCAACAGTTCAGTTATCAAGTTAGAAATATAGTTCCAAATTTTGGCTGTTCTACATGATTTGTCATAATGGATGGATCATATCCCCACAGACATTGGCCATCAGAAATGGGCTCACTGACATTCAAGAGGTATGAATAGACCATAAAAGTCACTTTTTGTTGGAATATATTTGAAATTTGTTTTTATCCCCTGTATTTTTGGAAATGTTCCCATTTTTATGCAAACAGTAGGCCCTTTGTCCTCACTTTTTTGCCAAAAAAAGGCCCTTTGTCCCTACTTTTTGCTAACAGTGGACCCTTTGTCCCCACTTTTTGCCAACAGTGAGCCTTTGTCCCCAATTTTTTGCCAAAAGTGGGACCTTTGCACCATCTGTTTTCATTCCAAAAATGCACCCTGCAAATATTAATATATGTAACTTAACTTGACACCTATGATCTACTTTGTTTTTTATTACGTCACACCGAAACAATTACGCTAATATTAGTGACATCCAGCTAATAATTGGTGGAGGAAGATCCCAGACATATGTCTAAGTAGAACCATCGGCGCAGTCATATAATTTCTAACCAAAATAATATCATACCGAACCAAACACTTAAGGTACTTATTAAAATTGTTGTGTTAATACATATTCTAATTAGTTCTAATACTGTATCGTTGGAAGTAAAATTCAAGGATTCAGCACAGGACACTATTCCCTATAATCTTAATTTTTTTTAATCCTTCAAATAACTAGTTTCCATTGCATTCACTTATGAGCAAATTACGTAAAATAAGTAATTATAAAGAGGTAACTTTTACCCTTTTTGCAATAATTTTATATGTTTTATTCTTTTTTTATGTTCAAAGCAATTATATATTTGTACTTGTTCTAGAAATAAGTGGAGCATGTTTTGAGATAATGAACTTCTTCATCAATTCAAGTTTTCATCAATGTCCATGTTACTTTTCCAGATTTTCGATTTCCTTATTGTCACATTTCTCAAAATCTACTTCCCGTATTATCAGTTCCACTCAGGTGTTAGCCCAGTAACATTTCTGCTGGTAGTCATTTGTTATGACTCCCCATCTGTCCCCAACCCACCATCATCCCTCCCACAAACTCCTGTTTATTTAATGTCCTACATTTATTTATATAAAAAAATGCAGTGTAATACTCCATTTGCCATTACAAATGTGAACAGTAACTGAACCACACTGAACAGTAAGACATTTTTAAACTAAGTAAATCATGTGCCAACTTTGTAGATCATGTCCCATCATTATTCGTGTAATCGACTCCAACGACGATGTCTATTTTTGGCAGAAATCGACATCATGCTTATTCGTGAACCTAAAGATTCATCATTTAGATGATTTATTTCATGATTTCTACTGTCTTACAATTGTTGTAGTGTTCAAAATAATCTTTAAATGTTTATGAAGAAATTATGTCCAAATTCTCCAAACAGGGTTAAGATATTGTTTAATGTATTTGATAAAGGAAAACTGTTAGATACCACCCTTAAACCCTTATCTTACCATACTAACTTTGCCACAGTCCGTTTAAAGTTCATTTAGTAAGTTCATGCTCAGAAAAGCCAAACATTGTTAAACCAAATCAAATAATGCATTTAAATATTTCTTTTAGTCACTTGACTATTATTAACATGAACATGTTATCTTTCAAAAAGCTATATTTTCTAGATTGTTTGAATCAAAATATCACTACACTTTTCAACTTTTTTTAGCTGTTATAAGTTTAAAAAATCTAGCACTTCTCCAAACAGTATATGCTGGTATTTGTCATTTGTATGCATTAGTCATAAATAGCACATTGATTGGCTAGGTAGTGATGTAATATATTAAACAAAAATTTAAAAGCCGGTTCTGTTCTGTGTCCCATATAATTATGCCAATATTGTGGCCAAATCATTTCACGGCTAAAATATACAACAATGTTATGCTTATGATCAGAAAATTTTATAAATTCTTTGGCGCTTTTTTTGTTAACGTAGTTTTAGCATTTCTTTCATGCATAGTCTTGCACCTATAAACTCAGATTTTGCCTTCATTTTTTATTTATATTTTTTACTTTGGTTGACAAGATGCTTATCAAGTTTCTCCAATAGCTGTATATATCCTTCTTTGTTAATATTTTGCATTTAAATTTATAGAAATATCACTGTCCAAAAATATGCCTCCAAATCTTTAATAATTTTTATTTTTTATTTTTTACACATTTTTACTGATTTCATTTTTTCAATTTTCAAAAAGTTCCTAAAGAGGCAAGATAGAAAGTGTATGCTATAGGACCAGCAAAACAAATATTTAAGCAAAATTTATCCATTATAAAATCTTTGTTATTTGCTACAAACTACATGTAAAGATAACACAATAATACATAATTGCTGGAGAATCAACAGTAAATATTGCAGAACATATTATAATACCCCAGCTGGAGCCGGCTGATCTGGAATTACACTACTTTCTTCAGCTTGATTTACTTATACTTGGCTAAGCATAAATATGCAATTCTAAGGCCCAAATTTGCAAACCATTCTTAAGTCTAAGTCATGACTTAAGACCAAGTCACATTTTTCTTACAAACAAAACTAAGCTTATTTATAAGCTTCAATGTGATTTTAAGCTCAAAGTAGCAAAGTTATAGTGTCCTGTAAAAATACAAAACTCAGTAACTTCAATAGCTCAAAGTAGCAAAGTTACAGTGTCCTGTAAAAATACAAAACTCAGTAACTACAATAGCTCAAAGTAGCAAAGTTACAGTGTCCTGTAAAAATACAAAACTCAGTAACTACAATAGCTCAAAGTAGCAAAGTTACAGTGTCCTGTAAAAATACGAAACTCAGTAACTACAATAGCTCAAAGTAGCAAAGTTACAGTGTCCTGTAAAAATACAAAACTCAGTAACTACAATAGCTCAAAGAAGCAAAGTTACAGTGTCCTGTAAAAATACAAACATGTACATAATGAAGATATTGTGGATTGAAATCTATGATTTGAGCAAAATTCACTTAAGAAGAGTTGGTGAATAATAGCCTAGGTCATGTTACCGACACAAAGGCAAAAAACTTAGCTCAACATAATTATCTGTTAGAAACTTGGAAACAAATAATGCAGCTCAGAAACAACCCATACTTGCCTTAGGTCGATTCGATCCTAAAGGACTCAGGTGTTAACGAACCAATTTTCATGTCAAATGAGGACCCTGACAGCCCCAGTAATTAGGAACAGGTATCATAAAGAGGTACAGCCCACTAATTTAAGGCTTGCACAGATGGCTTATTCTCAGAAATTGTTCCTTTCTACATCATAAGCTAATGAGTCTCATTAACTTGCCAGCCCATAATGCCTCACCTGTGTAGAGTAGAATGTAGAATACCTTTTACAGCTTCTATCCAGTTCTGCCAAAAATGAATTATAGTAAAAAGCACTCATAATTTTTCTCCAACTGGGCAGGGTTTTTTTTTTGTATAAAATTAACAGTTAAGTTTAAAATGGCATTCTCCTGAAATTTTAACAGGAAAATGTTAAAGTGTCTTTAAGATCAGAATAAGAAAAAAAACTTCAATGAAAATTTAAAAGTAAAAATATATATAATAACAAATATAAATGTATAATAAAAAAAATAGAAGGTACATTTAATCAGTTTATTTACAATGGGCAAGGTTCCAACTTTAAATATATCTTAAAGGTGGTATCCGACAGTTTGGACCAAAATTATTTTCATTAAACATCTCAATAAACTGTTGTTACCTGAACAGATATCATAAAATGCTGTTTTCTGATGTCCTACACCTGTCTGAAAAATGTACCATAACACAACAATCATCATTAAAACCATGTATTTCCTATCTGAGCCATGCTGCACAGTTAACTATTTTTAAACTAAGAACACCACGTGACCACCTATGCTTTAGCTCATCCATGTCATCCGCTGTGACATTGATGTCTATTTTTTGAAGAAATTGAAATTGTTCATATTTATAGATTTGAAAAGTATGAACATCTTATTGTTGAGTAACAAGTTTACTGCCCCAAATTGCGATACTGTTGAAAATCATCAAAGCTTAGACTAAAGTATGACATTTTTCTACAGAAATTATGCACAAATACCCCAAATAAAGGTCAGATATTGTTACATATATTTGATATAGGCAAACTATCGGATACTATCTCCAAGTAAGTCTGCATGCTCATATTTAAGAATTTATCAGGGTTGAGTTGAATATATCAGAGTTTATGTCCCTGACTTCATACTTTAGAATTGATTAGAGTAGATGAGAATATATCTAAATATATGTCCCTAACTTTAATGTTTAAGAATTTATTAGTTTGTTGTGACCATCTAAAAAGTAAAGACAAATAAAGGTCTGTTTTTGCTTTTATTTTTTGCTATTTGTAACATTTAGGTATATATATTTGTAGAAGAAGACCTTAGACTTATATCTTGGTAGAACCACCGGTGCACCACAGGTTAACCAAAAAACACTTCCATATGAAAATTCTCATCCCAACTGGGACTCAAACCCTCATAGTGAGGGCCTGATAAACGATAACTGGCGAACTCATATTGCTCGGTGACACGGGTTCCCCTTGAACTTTTGAACTTAAAAATGGCAGTTAACAAATCAAAAATGTAATAAGCATACTTGCTTAGCGTAAGCCTTTGTTTATGAAAATGTGACCCATGTTAATACATGCCCACACAAGTAAAGGACTTATCATCAGATAAACATCTGGTCTGGTGTGTTGTTTCTACGCATCACTATTATGCTAAAATACTTCACTTGAACACGCTGACAAGTCAGCTGGAAAACATCCCTACATGTAAGTTATCACCCTGATGGGACTGAAACCCTCACTGTGAGGGTCCATGGAGTCACAAATCAGCAACCCTAACCTCTCAGCAACAGGTGCCCCTGAAACACACCTGTACCTCTTAATAGATAGTTTCCACATCAGTGAAAATCCCTTATCTTGGCAGCCATCTTTGATGGTAACTTCAAGGGATTTTCATATGATTTGTATAGAAGGGTAAATTTTATTTTCTTGTAATTTCTTCATTTGTGGTCCGAAAATTAAAAGCTATACACCATTGGAAAGCTCTTGAAATTCATATTTTTAGAATACAATATTTTTACAATAGATAAATGCACACAGAATTAATACACAGAAATATATAAAACTATTGGCTCATACTTAAAACAAAATGAACAGTGTATCATTTTCGGTTGTATTTCTTTAACCTTTTAAACTATCAAAATATAGTTTTGATATTTAAAATACTTTATAAAAGCTGTTAAATTTGATATGAAATTCAGTAAAATAGTCTGAAAAATAAAAACACAGTGGTGAGTTTAATACAGCACATATTTCCCGATTTCGGCCTGCATTAGCTTCTGCCCACAAAGATGGCTGCCTTAAACTGTCTTATCAGTGTTGGAGACATCACATGGAAAATATCTATTGTATATTGTTGTTATGAGTAAACTAATAAAGACCTTAGATTAATCCTTTCCTACCAAGCTATAAAATTAACACAAGTATACATATAAAAGAGAAATTATGAAGAAAAGCAGACTTTGCAGACAGATATTACACACCTTGTTATTCTGTGGCCTGAGATAATTAATTGACCAGTGTCTCCCTCATTATTGACATAGATAGCTATCCTGAAGAAACAATTATTTTCTTATTTGTCCTTCAAGATGAGGCAAATTTACAAATCATGGGACAATAAAGACACATTTATATTTGGTCCAGGCAAGATGTGTAGATCTAGATCAGCCAGCTCAGATTAGAATCTTTCCATCAGAGCTTGTTAAGTACTAGCCAAGTACATGTGCCTCAGATATGAGAAAGATTTTTCAATTATTTTGTTTCAATTTATTCATTTATTTCTCCTCCAAACCTTATCTTATTTGTACTCATTAGCATTGTCTTGATCTGACAATTTAATAAGTACCCACAATATAGGATTTT
The DNA here is from genome assembly GCA_007844125.1 of Sinonovacula constricta. NCBI lineage: Eukaryota > Metazoa > Mollusca > Bivalvia > Cardiida > Solecurtidae > Sinonovacula > Sinonovacula constricta. The sequence goes on along the minus strand of CM017567.1, from coordinate 48,420,044 downwards.
ATTTAGAACTAAGGGATATTTTGAGTCACTAAGTCAGTGTCACTCTTCTTCTTTGGTATTATGGTGTAAGGATCTTCATCAACCAAAAACAGGACACTTCACCTGTTCATGTGTCTTAAAAGTTGTGAATCTGAAACCTAATAAGTCAAGACATTTTCAGGAGAAGTATGTGTAAAGAAGAGACAGCCAAATATACGTATGTGTCAATTTTAAGACTTTCTGTAATCAAGAAATACAGTGTTCATTTGAAGCAGGTATTGTGAAGACTTCACTGTGATAGCATGTCATAATCCCTGACAAACAAGAGATGTTTGTACACATGCACCTATTGCTGCCTGGTTACACTGAAAGACCACAGAGCCAAGAAAATGGTCATGTTCAAGGTCATGGTGGCCTTGACCTTTGTGCCACTGACCCACAAATTCGTAGAGTTTTATGTACTGAATACGACAAATGTCCCCATCAAGTTTGAGAATGGCTGGCTCTTGCTGTCTTAGATAATGATCAAAAACAAAAGTCATGTCACAGTGACATTAACCTTTGCATTAATGACCCAAAACTGAATAGAGGTCATCGATTCATGTTTATTAATTGGGTTTATCGTTAACAGTATTTCAGTTATCTGGAGACGGTGTCCACTTGAAGCAGATATAGCGCTACATTCACTGTGTATAGCATGCTGTGAACACCTGGCATGATACCACACCCTGTCACATTATCCTGACACGGGGCCAACCAGTCGTGGAACTACCCTTATATTTGCTTGAGCATGAGCAAGGAAGCTATACAACTACCATTTTTTATGATTTTGGTATGTTGCAGCCTGGGATCGAACCCGGGCCCTCCCATACCTGGAGCCGACAGTCTACCGATTGTGCTACCAGGTCCGGTCATCCTTTCATAATCACCAACAACCCTATATGAAGGGTAATGTGTTTATGCATTCTCTAGAAATCAATCATATATTAAGTCATCTTTCAACCGACATACTGATAAATGACAGACCGACCAACATCTGCAAACAAATATGTCCACTCTTCATAGAGGGGCATACAAATGTGGAAGAAATATAATACTCCTAAATTCAAAGAATAAATCGGCATATAAACAAGCATGGTAAGAAAGCAAACGTAAAATAGAGACTTAAATGATTCTGAATAGGTGCAGACAGTATAACAAGAAAAGAAAAGAGCAGATTACCAATGGGAGGAAGGCCAGCAGACAGAGAAAAATACAATGTGGATAGCGTTTCAATATAACAGACAGTGATATGGAGGGGATGAAAACTCAACAAATCTGCTAACAAATCTGTGAACAAATCTGACAACAAAGCTGTTTATAAATTAATAACCATATCTGAGAATAAACCTGCAAACAAATTTTTGAACATATCAACAAACACATTTTCAAACAAATCTATAAACAAATCTGAGAATAAATCTTGCAAACAAATCTATAAATAAATCTATAAGCAAACCTCTGAACTAATCTGTAAACACATCTGCAAAAACATTATGAACAAATCATGGAACAAGCAAGGAAAACAAATTTTAAAAAACAAATCTATGTACACAATCAAAATCTGTGAATAAATCTAAGCCATTTAGGCATTAGGGAAAGGAGGATCTAGCTAGGGGAATAGAAACTGAAACGGAGAAACAGTTAATCAGAAAGTCAATATACAGTGTTGTGAGGTTGGCCACTCATTTTATGCTGGAAGGCTAATCCGCACCATTTCCTGATCGCGACCGATGAAGCATGAGTCAGGATTTCTTCACACCAAGTTGCCACATTTGATCTTGTCTCTCATTAAACACGTGTCTGTCCTCGCTCAGAGATACTCTCTGTCTCCAAATAGCTTCACTCAGCACCAACCCAAACCCCTGACAATTTTCAGTTATCTGCAGCTGTAGTATTTACAACAAGTATAATTCTGTGAGTTTTGTTTGATTTTTTTTCTTTGCTTTTTGGTTTCAAGTTTGGAGTTACAAAATTGGTTCCAAAGACAAAGAGTACTTGTACTGAGTTACAAGTTTGGTTCCGAAGACTAAGAGTTGTTGTATTGAGTTACAAATTTGGTTCCAACGACGAAGAGTAGTTGTACTGAGTTACAAATTTGGTTCCAATGATGAAGAGTATTTATTGTACTGAGCTACAAATTTGGTTCCAAAGACAAAGAGTACTTATACTGAGTTACAAATTTGGTTCCAAAGACGAAGAGTAGTTGTACTGAGTTACAAATTTGGTTCCAAAGACTAAAAGTTGTTGCATGGAGTTACAAATTTGGTTCCAAAGACTAAGAGTTGTTGTATTGAGTTACAAATTTGGTTCCAACGATGAAGAGTACTTATTGTACTGAGTTATAAATTTGGTTCCAAAGACTAAGAGTTGTTGTATTGAGTTACAAATTTGGTTCCAACGATGAAGAGTACTAATTGTATTGAGTTACAAATTTGGTTCCAAAGACAAAGAGTGGTTGTATTGAGTTACAAATTTGGTTTCAAATAAGAATATATGAAGAAGTCCTATGAGCATTGCAACATATACCAAAAATTGAAAAGGCACAGGATTCATATGCAAGCCAAATGTAAAAGTAAGAACAAATCTGTGATGAGTCATTAAACAAAATGAGGAAACCCAACAGTTACCACCTTGGAACAGTCAGTAGGCTAAGAGAAGCTGTAGAAATATTGCTCCGTTCTGCGTCCTTGCTGCTGAACAAATGTGCATTTTGGAGTTTCACTTTGTTACCTACTTAGTTTTTAGTTTGTAGGTTATAAAGAACAATCTTAAAATTTAAAATTAACGAACTTGATTTGATAATTAGTAGTATTTTCTCTTTCATTTAAAGTGTAAGGAACTTGAATTGATAATTTGTAGTATTTTCTCTTTCAAGTTTAAAGAATTAGAACAATGTGTTTTCATTCTCACAGTGGTTGTATGCATACAACACTTATATCTTCAATTACAAAAAAGTCTTTAAGGTGGTATGTCCGACAGTTTGGACCATTAATTTTTCTCTCAAGCAACCAAATAAATTATTGTTGCCTGAAAAGATCCCATGAAATGCTGTTTATTAATGTCATTTCATCTATGTGTAAAAGGGAAGAATAACACTTTAAACGTCACTGCAGACATGTTTTTCCTATCTGATCCAAGCAGCAGAGAACGCTTTTATTAAACTTAGAAAAAATGTGTGACCACTTACTTTTGAGATCATGATATACAGAATCATCAGGGTTATTCACTATTTCCATAGTTATCTCTGCTAAAAACAGATACTGACATAAGAGCAGACTACACAGATGATGATATAATACGGTCTCAAATGTTACTTGTTACATGGTTTTTCTTAGTTTGAAAATAGATGTCTTTGCTGTGATAGAAAACAGCCATTTTGCAATGACCAGTGGGGATTTAAGCTATGCTGTTTGCATGGACCTTAGGCACCAATAAACAGCATTTTCATTACCTTTTTAGATAATAATGACTTTTTGGGGTATTTGAGAAAAAATCTTTTGTCCAAACTGTCAAAAATCACCTTTACAACAGTTGATATAGAAATATGTATTCATACTATCCCATGTTCATACAATTGGGAGATTTGTTAATTTCATATAAACAAAATAGGAAGTTATCTGTTTCCAAATAGGAAGATTTCTGAAAATGTGTAAAACACCCCTTATTTTCAGGTAATTTTAAAACTTAAAAGTGGCAGTCTCCCTCTCAAAGTGGGGGAGTTCATGTGTTGTTTAAGAAGAAAGATGTTTTGAAATTTCATTTATTCATTGATTCTTTTCAGTTTGAAGGTTTTTTATTTACATTGTTGTTTTTCAGTTTCATGTTGTGAAAGTGGAGTAACTGTTTTTGAAAAACTGTTTTTTTTAGTTTCAAGTTGTTTAATTGATTCACTTTTTTAATTTCATGTAAGATTATATATTTCTTTGTTTCTAAGTTTGTTCAAAGTAAGACAAGTTTATAAAATATCAGCATTTTAGATATTATTGACATTTATTAACTTACATAAGTAAAAAAAAATCCTTCTATTTCAAAAAAAAAAATCACCTATTCGCAAAATAACTTCATAATGTATGTTTTGCCATATTAAGTTCAATATTGAACAACGGATCTTATTTCTTTAATAAACTTATTATTTTTCTGTCCACCTCTCTTATCATAAAATCACAACTTGAATGAACTATCAGATTTCTTATTAAAGTCAATTCCATCCTCCTTTGAGAAGTGATAATGATGAACGCATCTTATCTTTGATGTATAATTATCACCTTTTTGTTTCAATATTTAACAAAAGATTGGGGTGTTGAATGTCATTAACAATCTATAAATGTCAATTAAAGTTGGTAATTGGAATCTCATGCCTCCTTTTTGCTTTAAATTTGAAAACACGAACAGAAAAAAGTTAACTATTTTAGAGATAACTATGATTAATATTTACATTATTTTTTATTTATTTAAAATGACATAAGACATAGTACTTTATATCCACAACAAAACACATACAATTAACAATGATACTAAAAATGGTAGAAGATTAAATTGAAATTTAAATATTTATTTTTTATTACATCACAGGAAATTGTTAAATAATTGTCTGGTGATGTCCAGCTAACTATTGGTGGAGGAAGACCCCACAAACTTTTGAACGAGTACAACCACTAGCACACCATAGGTTAAGCTGGAAAACCTCCCCACACTGAAGTTCTCACCCCAACTAAGACTAAAAACCACACAGTGAGGGGCTGAGGAGTTACAAGTTAGTGACTCTTACTGTTCGGCCATGGGCATCCCTTGAACTTTTGAAATTAAATTTGTCAGTTAACAAATCACAAATGTAATAAGCATACTCTAAGTAAATCTTTGTTTATGAAAATGTGACATGTACACAGTATAGGATGACCTTTTAAGTCAAAAGCCAAACAGAGTTCTTATATTTCCAGTAGGTACTTAAATACCCTTAGAGTGCAGAAATTAAAGGGCTGTGCAAGACTAGGATATTTTAACTAAGAATTTTTACAAATTTATACTCTGAAAAATTTTGATTGAAGAAATATGGAAAAAATATTTGCTTATTTTGCAACAAGAGCTGTCAACAGACAGTGCGCTCAACTTTTCTCAATGCAGAGATAGTATAATGAAAGTTTTCAGTTGTAAAAAGGGGCATAACTCTTCTAAAAGTAATTTTTGGGTTACTGACTCTCGTAAAATGGGTTCTGCTTTGGATTGTGCTTAAGTATTTCAAGGTTGACATGAATATCTTTTGATTCATAGTTTTCAAGAAAATGGAACATAATGAGCAAAAGGAAAACCAAACACCAGTGCCTTTGATAACCATATTTACATAAATTTTACATAATGCTTTTATTACAATAAACAATGCAAGACATTATGCAGGGAAAGAGAGCCATACACAAACAATGCCCTCAATTTTTCTAACTGCTGACAAAGTCAAAAAGGGGAATAACTCTGCCAAACTAATTTTGGGATTATAAACCCTTTTGAAATAGGGCTTGTTTTTTAAAGTGAACATTTATTCCAATTTTAAGTGAATATCTTTGACAGTTTCTGACAAAAAGGACCTTAGCTTGACCAATGCTGAACAGGGGGTCATGACATAGCTTTTTATTTTGAAAAGTTGAGCTAAAAACACCAAGACAAAATGTTTTCCTTAATGAAAAAAAATCAAAGAAAAAACAGCTATTAATGCATTCAATAAATCAAGAACCTAAGAAATGTCAGTCTGAAGAGGACCACACAACTACACCATTTATCCACATGATTTATATCCCTTACTACAAACTATCACATTAAAAGCAAAAAAATTCTAGTCGCAGCAAATACGGACATGTTTTCTAAAACCGCCACTGAGGCCTGACACGTTAAAACCCTCTCATTAAAAAAACCCACCCAACCCCTACCAACAATTAGAAAAGAAATCCACAGTTGCATTTTTAGGATTTCTCAGCAATCATTAACGGTTGCCATGGTAACATAAACGACATAGGAAGTTTAAAGCTTTCTCTAATGGAAGACCATAGGTGTTCGAATAATCTAGCAGCAAGACTTCTGTAAAGCCGTACAAAACACGTCGCATTCATACATACAAAAATGGTATCTTGAGCCCAGCTGTAGTTTCCATGCTATCAAGGGGCATTGTTATTGATTTGCCGACAGAGGTATAGTTTCCTCATTCACTCTATTACATTCTTGACTCATTTTAATGTACCCCGGTGGTTTTTAACTCTTACACTGCTACATTTCCTAATAACACATTCTCATTGTTAATAATTTGCCAACAACTTCAGGCAATAAGAAATAGACATACCTGAAGTGAGTAAGCAGCAAATTTGTATAGATCCTGATCAAGCAGCTCTCAGGGCCAGTTTGCTGATCTCACTATATGCTGTTTGCCTTAGCCAGACCCAGATGAATTTAACAGGATTAGTGCTAATGAAGATTTTGCAGGCAATTAATGGAATCTTAGTATGAATGTTAAGGAGTGGCTTTATTAGATATTGACATATTAAACAAGAAGGAATCATCTTGTTCCGTTCCTTTACATGCTACGATCGTTAATAACTCACAATAATTCTGTGTTAATTGTTGACCATAAAACCTTGTTCATTAATTAATAATCCATAATACATGTAATTCTTTTTTTATTCTACCTTTAATCTTCTACATATACAATTGTTAACAACGAGCTGTCAGTATACAATGCTTCATTTTTCTAACTGCTGAAAAGTATCATTCTAACTGTTACTATTCTAAACAAAAATCTTAACACAGACAAGTCTAAGTTGATAATGGAGCTTAGTCACAAGACCATGAAAAAAAAAAAATTTATTTATACCATATATTTTCAAATCTTGTTAATTTAATTTAAACCATATATTTCCATTTTTTTTTATTTTTTTTTATACTATATATTTTCCCACCAATTTAATTTATTTATACTATATATTTTCCCATCATGTTAACTTATTTATACTATATATTTTCCCATTGTGTTAACTTATTTATACTATATATTTTCCCATCATGTTAACTTATTTATACTATATATTTTCCCATTGTGTTAACTTATTTATACTATATATTTTCCCATCATGTTAATTTATTTATACTTTATTTTTTCCCCATCTTGTTAATTCATTTATACTTTATTTTTTCCCCATCTTGTTAATTTATTTATACTATATATTTTCCCATCTTGTTTATTTATATATACTATATATTTTCACTGGACTTATTTAATTACACTTGCATATCGTTTCCTTTTTTATCAATTCACTTCAACGATGCCATCATATCTTTTCATATTACTAAAAATATACCTCATCTTTTTTCATATATCGTTATCAAATATTTTATTATGATTTCACTCATAAATAAATTATATTTTACTAAACAGGAGCATGTTGTTTTAATTATCAATATTAGTTAAAGTCTTTTAAGAACTTTAAAAATTCAACATTATTTAAGTTAATATGGAAATCAAATTAAACTAGTTATTAAAGTTGCCAGTACAAGGGTAGAAAATCTTAAAAAACACTTTTCAAAACAAAAACAGTTCAAAATAACATTGAATTAAGACATAAAACAGTCTGTAAGAATAAGCCAAAATAATATAAAGTGTAACAGATAAGCTGTATCAGACAAAACAATGTTTTCATTCAAAAGTATAAACTCTTAGAATCCAAGTGCATGTGAAATTTTAAAGAAAAACAGAAAAATCAGACAAGTTTTCAATAAAAGGTAAAAAAAATCCCTAAGGAAAACAAAGAAAAACAAATGGAATTTTTAACAATGATCAAAAAAATATAGAAAAGAATGAAAAAAAGCTATTCAAAACAAAAAAAAATATCAAAAACAGTTTTCTGTAATTCTGATGCTAGGAGACCGAGTTCAGATGTTAACAATGAACTTGAACGGGCATTTATTGACCATATGGAACACCGTGTCACTTTACCTGCTGGAAACATGTTCAGGGTAGGGTATGTTTTATGTTGATAGGGCTAATGGTGTTTCCTGCTGGTAAAAGGTGAGAGATACTTAGAAATGTATTTAAGAAAATGAATTTAAAGGAAGGATTATCCAAACAATAAGAGCCGGTAATCCAAATTTACATATAACTTTTAAATATAAAATAGAATTAACTACCACAAGCATGCTCTCCATAAATTTGTGAACCGTGGTTATTTTATTAAGCCTAAAGACTAAAGAGGTGTGTTTCTGGTTACCCGACTGACTGTATTTTTACCTGCCGAGTCAAAATGTTTTAAAAAAAAAATCTGCATCTGGATTTTTCATCCAAATTTAGCATGTTCCATCGTAATTTTTTGATGCGATAGTTTATACGCACCTTGGTGCATCAATTGGACAACTGGTTCAAAGTCATATTGATTGGATGTATATGTCTAAATGATTGAGACCATCAGTGCCACCCGGCACAGAGTTGAATTGTACCATATAAACAACACTGTCGTGATGTAGCAAAATGCAGTTCATTTGTAAAAGTGTACTTACTGGTACAAAATATTTTATATTTAAATACATGGTCAGTCTCTATCAAACATCTTTCTTGGTGAATAGAAATGGTCAGTCTCTATCAAACATCTTCCTTGGTGAATAGAAAGTCACTTCTGATACCAACTTTTGAAATGATGATTTTATTAAAGGTTCTTTAAGTTACACTACTCTAAATATACCAAATAAATAGTAAAATATTAAATCATAGGACAGGAACATACTACTTGGTCATGTCAACTGAGGTTGTTTACAGAAAAAAGAAAAAAATAAGAAAACCTACCTATTGACCCAAATTTTCTGGGCATGTAACCAGAAACACACCTCTTTTTTGGATTTATTTCTTATTTGGCACCACTGGTTATTTTGTTCTCTTTTCTTCCATTATGAAATATTTTGAAGTACTTTCCTCTTGAAATAAATAAGGTATGGACATCAAACATTAGCAAATATTCAACACATTGCATTGTAAAATAAGCACAGAAGAAAACATAAAAATATAAAAAAAAAAGAAAAAAAAATCATCCCATTTTAACTGCAAGAAAACTCGGGAGGCTAATCTTAAATGTCAATAGTAACCTAATTTGCAAGCAATGGTCGATCTGCTAAGCATCTTAATGATAATTGAAGGCCTTATTTTTTTCTGCTATTTTTCGTATCTTCTTTGCTACTTAAACTTATTTTAATCTGCTCACATTTTTCTACTTTTCTTCACTTCGAGTTTTACTAAATTCATAAAGGTGCATAAATGTTTTATGTGGAGTTTACTTAAAGAGATGTTTCCTCCCAGTAGAATATTAAGTCAAAATTATGAGAGCAGCAAAGTGTTATATTTTCATCAACCTTTTTACACTTACAATACTTTTGACCCATAGAGTATGCATTTGACCTTGACATTTACTAAACAACAATGTCCGAGCACAAACATAAGCATTAACACACACTTGTAATATATCATGTGATTTCATCAAGACCCACTTAGGAATTTATCAAATTATACCAAAAATGCAGCTGACCTTAAAAGTGTGACCTTGACTTTTGCTCTATAACAAGGTCAGTGAATATTCATATTCAAGCTTTCGTGACCTATCATTTAACTTTGTTTAAAAAAATTTAATTTTCAACTTTATTCAGAAAAGAACCAATGTACCTAAAATGCCTATTTGCCATTTGACCTTAGTGTGCTACCTTGACCTTTGCTCTGTAATGTGGTCAGTGTAAACACTTGTGCATTCTCCTGATTTATCATTTTGGTTCATTTTTATGAATGATTCTATTTCAAACTTCTCAAAAAATGCTCACTGTTCATAAATTCCATCATATTTGATAATTGACCTTGAGTGTGACCTTGACCTTATCGCTACAACACAGTATATGTTAATAGATAGTTTCCATATGATGTCATCGACACTGATAAGACAGTTTAAGGCAGCCATCTTTGTGGGCAGAAGCTAATGCAGGCCAAAATCGGGAAATATGTGCTGCATTAAGCTCACTACTGTGTTTTTATTTTTCAGTCCATTTTACTGAATTTTATATCAAATTTAACAGCTTTTATAGAGTATTTTAAATATCAAAACTATATTTTGATAGTTAAAAAGGTTAAAGGAATACAGCCGAAAATGATACACTGTTCATTTTGTTTTAAGTATGAGCAAATAGTTTTATTTATTTCTGTGTATTAATTCTGTGTGCATTTATCAATTGTAAAGATATTGTATTCTAAAAATATGAATTGCAAGAGCTTTCCAATAGTGTATAGCTTTTAATTTTTGGACCACAAATGAAGAAATTACAAGAAAATAAAATTTACCCTTCTATACAATTCATATGAAAATCCCTTGAAGTTACCATCAAACTAACTAACATGAGAGTTTCACAGAGATTAACTTCTCTTTCAAAGGAATGGTTCTGAATAAATGGACAGACAGGGTGATGGACAGATAGAAGGCAAACACAGGAGCGACATCCTTCCACCTTTGTGCAAAAAGAAATAACAATCTTGCAGAGCAACTAACAATGCTCTTTTTTTTTTTCTCGATAAGCTTAATGAAAAACAAGAAATGATTCATAATGCCAGGCAGAAACTTACCTGAACAACTCTGTTGACATTCTGTAATATTATAGTACCTTATTACTGAGTGGTATTTCATAACAAAGAAACAGCTGACATTTCCACATCATGATGCCAGCTGATTTATCGCAAATTCAAAAGCAAAAATTAACATATACTGATACTTATAAACAATTTATAATTTATAAATAGCATGAATATAATAATGATCTTATTGAAACATAAAAGCTTTCACATACTCAAAATTAATATTAATTTGTACATAAATTTTCACACAGAACTATTTTCTGGGAAAGCACAGTTCATACAAGTATAATCGGCCATGAGTCTTAAGATGGCTTCATCTAAAAGCTATGTTGTCATCATGGTATTAGTCCATATCAAATTAAAAGAAAATAAACAATTATTAGGTCAAATTATCATTAAAATTAATGCATAACGTGCAAAAAGAAACTTAATGCTGTACTTTAAAAGCTTTTGGTCTAACACTTTGCTTCTGTGTGTACATGCAACAGTTCTTACATCGAGTTAATATTCTTGGTGTAATTTGACATTTATGAAGTTATTATTTAGGAAGGCATTTATTCAAATATCATTTTGACAATGAATAAGAGCTGCTGTAAAATCATGTTTTCATATTTTTCTAAGGGGTGGATAGTGGAATGAAAATTCTTAGTCAAAAATGGGCATAACTCTGCCTAAAAAAAACTTTAGGATTACCTGCCCCTTTCATTTAAGAGTTAAAAGTTTAATGTTAACATTCTTTAGGGTTTATTTATATGTTGAACCAGTGGCCCTGACAAAGACTGTCATGACAAGTGCTCTACTTTTTTTTTCTTTAAAAAAGTTTTTTTTTCTTTTTTTTTTTCTTATTGTTTTTTTTTTCTTTTTTTTTTTTTTTTTTTTTTGTTACATAGCACCGACACAATTATGGTCATATTGGGCGACATCCAGCTAATTATTGGTGGAGAAAGACCCCAGATTTCTATCTGGGTACAACCACCGGCGCAGTGCAGGTTAGATAGAAAACCTCCCCACATGAAAGTTCTCGTCCTGACCGGGAATCCAACGTATGCAGTGAGGGGCTGAGGAGTTACAAGTCAGTGACTCTAAGCGCTCGGCCATGGGCGCCCCCTTAAAAAAATGTGGAGTAAAAACTGTATTTTATTATTATATAAGGTAGGTATAAATAACAGGGTATTTTAGGAAGAAATCATATAAATAAAACTTATATTTTATATATAATGAACAATAACAGTGACAATATTCTCAACAAAAGCCCTGCAAGATGGATCATTATGCATCCAAAGGTTTTACCACATGTGATCATTAATACGATTTACCTGTGAAAAAATTCTGCTGAGAAGTAAAGGAGGAGTTATCTGCACATGAATTTGCTTTGACAAGAAAAACAACAAAGGACAATAACAATGAAAGAAAGAAGACAATCAGAGTTATTTCAACTTCCCGCAAAACTACATATCAATATCAATCATCCATGCAAACATAAGGAAATTTCAGAGTCGGATGGATGGATGAATGGATGGATGAATGGATGAATGGATGGATGATGTGCATTATTCATACATGTGAACTCTCCCACTTTTGGAGGGAGACTCCCACTTTTAAGATTCAAAATTATTTGAAAATGAGGGGTGTTTTACACATTTTCAGAAATCTTTCTACATGGAAACTGATAAATTCCTTCTTTGTTTATATGAAAATAACAAATCCCCCTCATCTCAAGTGAAAATCTCCCACTGGCCTCAGAAAAAGTTCAAATGTATGATCATTCACTAGTACTACTCTTAAATATCTATTTCTGAGAGAAAAATTAAATGAAGGATTTATTTAAATACACAGCAGCAATACTGAACAAATATGCTATTTCATACAATCCTGTACAATCTTGTAAAATAAGGACATATTTTTACCATTTTTGTATTCCACTGATCTGATTTGGTCACGTATAACCAATTGGAACACCTCGGATAATTCATGAATCATCTCTTGTAGGTAGTCAGAACACCTAGGCTATTTCCCTAGATGGGGCTACTTTTGTGACAGACATCAATACAAAGATGGCAGTTAGGATGGCAGCTCACTACATTAAGATTCATTTTGTGGCTGTTTTAAATTTAAATTATCCAATTTTAATTTACCCAGTGCAGCAGACACACAGCTGTCAAACGATGCCATTGTTAATGTTTTGTGCAAACTATATTTTAGGCATATTCTTCTTCCGACTAACTGCAAACAAAGCGATCATGATTTCTGTAAGTATCATTGCACCAGATACATCCAAGGGATCCAAGGTCAGAATTACCCGAGGAGGTCCGATTGACCTAGATTAAAATAAATACATGTACATACCTCATTTCCTATGCCTGCTTCAAGAAACTTCAGACCTGTGGCTTTCTCCAAATCAGCACTGTGCTGGGCTGTAAAAAAACAAAAACAATGGGTAAATATGGTTCATTCTTAAGCTAGATGAATCATTTTTAAAGCGGGCTTCACTAACAAAATACACAGATAAAACATGTAGTTACTGTTCTCAGATATAAAGATAAGCAAGTTTTGTGTTACGATATATGCCACAATTCTAAAACCAAACCCTATATTGCTGGCATTCATTAAATTTGTTTGATAGAGACATATCTAATGAGTACTAGGCTTAAAGTGTTTGAGGGAGAAATAAAGGACGTATTAAGACAGGAGTGGTACACATCTTGGCCAGTCTTCACAAAATATTCTTATTTAAGAATTGCTCAAGTCATGGATTTCAAACCACTATATCTTCATTATGTATTTAGCTACAAGTCTGCATTTTCGCATGGCACTTTAACTTTGCTACTTTCAGCTTAAACTAACATTGAAACTTCATAAATAAGGTTAGTTTTGTTAGTATGAAAATTGTGACTTTGGCTTGAATCATGGCTTAGGCTTAAGAATGGTTGGAGAATACAGGCCCTTATTAATTCAAGGGACTATGATTGTTTTCTGATCAAGTATGATAAATTAAAGTATCGTGATTCGAACAACGGTAACACTTTTACATAAAATATACCGGATGACAATTCGGACCATTTCCTTCAGCTGGAACATTTTTTTATTGCAATCCAGAGTACCATGACTTAAGTGAACAATAAAATAATGTTCTTGTTTCACAGTAAGTGACTGTACTTTTATATAATGATTTTATTTATACCTAAACCACTTTTGAGCAGACTTTGCTATTTTCTTAATGACCTAAATTGGCATCAGGTGCATTGTATGCATTATGAAGTCAAAATACTTCTTTGAAGCAAACCTCAAGCTGATGGACCTTGAAAGCTATTCTATCATCGCAGGCTATGTTAATTATAAGTATATAGTAATAGGAATGGTAAGACAACTTTAAGGTACAGGTAGAACAAAAACTGGTGCAGGTGATTAATTCCATTTCCGACTAGAAATAAACCAAACATACATTTTTTACAAAGCAGGGCTGGAAAAATATGGTAGCCCAACGCCCCGGTCAAGTCATAATACTGGTTATTGATCTTTTAATTAGTCCCGGTCAAGTCATAAATCGGCAGTCTGACAAGTGAAAAATAAACGTTGGTTTCTAATTAGTGATAAAAACAATCAATTTTACGCCAGGAGCCTTTATCAAAAACACGTAAAGGAGGTGCATGTACAGTGCACCCACTAGTCCTAAACAGCCAATCACGACTCGCAATATATAAATGTTCTAGACAAAATATAAAAGAAAAACCCAATGTTACACCTTTTTTATTAGTTGTAGATATGACAAATGTGTTGTGTTCGTTAATTGAAAACAACGCAAATTTTCGGACAAGGCATTTTTGTCCAGGTTACTAGTCCTGGACTAGTCATTGAAAAGAAAAATTTTCGAGCCCTGTAAATTGAAGTTTGTGCTGAGCATAACCTAGATAAACCGTGAGGAATACACACAGGGATGGGATGGGATTTGCCGGCTTTAAAGCCTTGGTTTTACCCGGCCGGGTTTCAAACCCACGACCTCGAGATCCGCAAGCCGATTCTAACTCTGGAGCTAATACACACAGGTATGCCTACATCTCAAAAACTTATTTTGGACTTCTTTTTATTATAACTTCACTTTCTTATCAATATCATCTTTTTAATTACTGCCATTTCTTAGACAAATTACACAAATTTTTACCTGTTTTTTTTTTCTTATCCTTTACCCAGGTGGCTGAAAGTCACTCGAGAATAATAACCTTAAGCTAATTAAGAGCTAATTAAGGCTACAGTATTTTGTTCAGTAAAAAAGCTACTTTTTTTCTTTACATATACTCTATAAAAATTTATCATAATTAGACATTTTCTCAACAAACCTGAGAGCCTCTCTACGTTCCACTCTTGTGTCAATTTTTATTGGTCGCCTCATTAACACCAAGGGAGCGGCAAAGGCAGAAATGGAGTCCCTTGAGGTTAATTATGCCTAATAACAGGACACACAGGTGCGCCAAAGTTTCACAAACGCAAAGGAAATAAAGAAAATGCTATAAAATGCTGTGAAATCAATTAAAATAAGAGTTTTTGGACCCCTAACCTACTAAAGTTGTGCAAACTTCAAGTCTTTATTGTCATTCTAAGGTTGTGTAAAAGTATGCAATACACAGATCTTTATATTATCATTATGAAAAATAATATCCTATTATGAACAATGTAATTTTACTTTATTAAAGCTTTCTGAACAAGGTGTTCGAAAGGAGCAGATATAGTACTGACTTCACTATAATAGAATACATGGACCAGGAACTCTCAACAACATTATCATGACATTAGGCTGATTAGATGTTGAACTACATTAATATTGGCATTTGAACCTTTGTATTTGTTCCTTAACATTTGTACTTCTGCATTTGTACATTTATATTTGTACCATTACATTTGTTCCTTCACATTTGTACCCATATATTTGAACCTTTAAATTTGTAACATAACATTTGTCCATTCACATTTGTACCTCTATATATGTACCTTTATAGTTGATTAGGCATAAACAAGGGATTTATGATACTTCCTATTTTAAACCTGGCGCTGTCTGGACAGGAGAGCCACTGCTCTATCTACTGTGATACCAGGGCAGGTCATTAAACCTAGAGCTGTCAGGACAGGAGAGCCACTGCTCTATCTACTGTGATACCAGGGCCAGTCAGTTGTATTTATTTAATGATGTTATGATTCTACTTGATTACATTTTTTTCACACAAGAAATGAAATGTTTTCAAATTGTACTGTGGGTTTTTTTTCATTTTGCGGTGCTACTTGGTGACAGTTTCACAAAAGTACATGATGCGTTGAACAACATGATTTATTCTTCATCTTGTTTTGTTTTTTTGTTGTGTCACTATTCAGCCAATCAGTGTACTGTTTATGACCGACTCATTTACATGAAATATAAGTTCCCATAAGCATCATTCAAAGCTATACTATGTTGTTGAACTTCAATTGACTAAAAAAAGAAAAGAAAAACAATGCAATATTTCTGATTCCAGCAACCTGACATCAACATAGCATATCTTACTGGGATTATTTTTATTCACAAGTACAATCATTTTTAGAGGGGTTATATTTATTTACAAGTACATGGTCATAGTTTAGTGGGATTATTTTTACATTTAAGTACAAAGTAATGTTTTAGCGGGGTTATTTTTCTATACAAGTACAAAGTCATGTGTTAATGGGGTTACTTTACCTCAAAATCATCAAAAGATTTAATAAGATTTTTTTTCATACACAATTCCTTGTTTTAGTATAGTTATTTTTCTACCTAAATACAAAATCCTTTTTAAGTGGGACTATTTTTTGTATACACATATATAACTAATGCTTTCGTAAAGGGTATTTTGCTATACTATTTAATCAAAAAGATATTTATCTTTTGTATAAATGCATATTTGCTTTACCTTTTCATCCTTTTCAACCCACAAAATAGTCATAAATTGTGGTAAGGAAAGTTGTAGAACATACTTCACAAGTCTTGGCTTTTAGCCTGCAAAAGCACAAATGTACCCAGCTTTGGCAAGTTGTGTAGATCCAGATTAGCCATCTCTTGCTTGGAGATGTCTGATCAGGCTCCACACTTTCTGCTGACAAGTCTTCAAAAATATTCCTTGTTAAAGAATTTTGTGTGGATTATTTACAAATGAAGCAGACTGAGTCTTAGTAGTTCACTATTAGAGATAGATACTTATTTGTCCATACTTAGACTTCAGCATGATCTATTGTGCGGTAACTATGGTAACGGGAAACAAAAGAAATAACAAAATATGAAACAAAAGTCAGTAAATTAGACGTGGATCTACATTGAAGACTCTCGCCATAATTGGCAAGGTGGCATGGTGAGGATTTCAAGATTCTGTGCTCTTAATGGCTCATTGGAGATCTAAAGATGCTGAGCCTACAATTATGTATTTTTCCTCAGATTAATTTGTTTCAGATTCATCGCAACCACACAATTCTTGTCATATTGCCTATGTCAAGCTATATTATTGGTGGAGGAAGACCAAAGACAAATGTCTTGGTATAACGACTGGCACAATGCAGTTTACATGAAGGACTATAGACAAATATTTGAGTAGAACCACTCACACACAACATGTTGGTGTCTCGATATAAGAAATTCTTGCCCTAACTTCCAAACCTTGTTCTGGAGGGAAATGGAGGGGATAAGAATTTAAAAGTTGACAATTCTGCCCTGTGCTTTACATGTTTAACAAACAGCATGCGACGCACACAAATTTTAAATATTCAGCATGTATGTGTGAATTTTAAAACATGGCAAACAGGGAAGGTTTAGATCAGTTGTATGGTTTAATGGCAGATAATAATGTTTGCTTCGCTGTGATAGTTTGTCATGTACATCTGATTCACAGATAATAATGTTTGCTTTGCTGTGATAGTATGTCATGTAGATCTGATTTACAGATAATAATGTTGCATTCACTGTGATAGTATGTCATGAAGATCTGATTTACAGATAATAGTGTTTGCTTCACTGCCTAACTGTCAAGTAACTGGACCAAAAAAATGCAGTACTCTTAAAAGTGGAGTATAAGATAAAAAAAACACAAAAAACATAACATAGAGAGCTTTCCCATTTCAATTTTTAACATCTAAACTGCTTAACAGGAACCAATCAGGTTTAGGCATATAGTGCAATCGGAACACCTCGGATAATTTAAGAATCATCTCTCGGATGTACGTAGGTAGTCAGATTACCTCGACCATTTCCTGAAATGTGATTTCTTTTGTGACAGACGTCAAAACAAAGATGGCAGCTCAGATGACAGCTCACTATAGTACAATGACTGTAAAACTTCACTTTGTGGCTGCTTCAAATTTAAATCATCCAAGTTTAATTTACCCGGTGTAGCAAAGACACAGCTGTCTAACGACTTCCGGCAAACAAAACGATCGTGATTTGAGCAAGTATCATTGTACCAGATACATCCGAGGGATGATTGTCCCGAGGACGGAATTACCCGAGGAGTTCCGAATGGCATATAGTGTATGCATAGGTCCAGATCAGCCAGCTGCTTTATTTTGGGGTGGGTGGCAAAGGGAGGTGTCAGACCTTCCTAACTACCCCTCCCTTGCTAAGCAATTTAAATGAGACTTAAAGTGCCTGTGTTTTCGCTCTTCCTTATCTTTGTGTACCTTCCTATAACAGTTGTAACATGTGAAGTTATTGTGGGAGAATTCCCTTGCGTGAGCATAGAGTGTCAAGAAGAACTGTTTTCTGGGCACAACTAATTAGTTTAGAGGCATACTTGGAAAATTAATTCTTAAACTACTAAAACCCAAACTGATCAAGCTAAGGTTGAAAGTGAAGAACCAGATAAAGTATCTATAGTTGGAAGATATCGAACCGGAATCTGCACTATTTGCTATCCAAGCAATATATTTAGTGTCATAGAATTGTTTTTAGAATTGATTTTCTTAGCAAAGTTAACAATAAAAATAGGTTTTGTTAGGTAAGTAATACAGCAGCATCAGGAATTTTATTGTATTATTTTACTTCACAAACTTACACAGCTATGCTGTTTTTATTAACGGTTATGCTGTGGTTATTAACATCTGTTGTTAGTCAATAGTGTTTTGTTTTTGTTTTATTTTGAATTGATCTTTGTATATTTACAGTGCTTACTGTTATATTGCAGTTGTTCCACTTTGATGGCATATTTTTACGTACACTAAGTCTCAGAGAAAAGCCATCACAAATTACAAGGCTGGAGCGTTTACTGCTGATGATGACAATGACTATGATGGTGTTATTATGGGGATGATGATGCTAATGATAATGATGCTGATGATGATGATAATAATGATGATGATGATGATGATGATGATGATGATGATGATAAACATGAGGAAAATATCAAGATGATGATGATGATAATAATGATGATGACTATAATGATGATGATGATGATGATGATGATGATGATGATGATGTTAAGGAAGATGATGATGGTGGTAATGTCAAATTTGATAACCTCGCAGATGATGATGTAGAAAACATGACAATGTGATAGCTTAACAATAAAATGAAGACAACATTTATCTTGTATTTAAAAAATCCAAGATACCAAACAAACATGAAAACAAAAAAACAAATTCTTTTAAAACAAAAACACATAACATCTACTTTATGTTCTTAACCATATTCTCAGAGCCAATAACTTTGCATGATGAATCAAGAGGGAAAGTGAGCAGAGAGAAAAAATACATATTAGATTTGTCATAATCATTGCCCAATACCTCATCAGTTGCATACAAAAAGTCCTTTAGGCAATATAATAATAGGGCATTCCAGGAATGTCATTTTTTTCCATTTTGTAAGGAATGAATGACAAAATTGGTTTTAAAATGAATGTTGATAATTTTCGCCTTTAACTGCTTCCAAATACATCCAATTCTCTGAAGTGAAGAAAACATGTTTCTACAATGTAACATCACTCAAGACTTAAGTGAATGATTTTCAACCAATCATTTGAACTTTTTTTTATTACTTTAAACCTCTTTTCCATCAATCGAACTAAAATTTTATCGACTACTTCCGACCTCCATGCTTTGTAGGTAGGGTGAGGAATTAGAGAAGGTACAGTATAAAAGGGAAAATTACAGCAAGCGCAATTTGCAAAATCCTAATGCATGGCTAATTTAAAAGTGTAAATTTAGTTGGATTCCACTTTCTAGCAGAAGCAGAAAAAAAAACCTCCAGACACTTTAAAAGTGTTAGCTTCAATTTGAAATTATCTGCAGAAATTCTGGGTGTATTCCTGGACTGACATCAGGTATTAAGTGCTGTCAGATGACACTTTTCTTTGAAGAGTTTTGCTGCTTAACTTTGCTCCACCAGTTTTGCTGCTTCAGTTTTGCTTCACAAGTTTTGCTGTTTAAGTTTCGCTACACAAGTTTTGCTGCTTTAGTTTTGCCACACCAGTTTTTCTCCTTCGGTTTTGTGATGCCAGTTTTGTTACTTCAGTTTTGCTCCTTCGGTTTTCTGATGCCAGTTTGGTTACTTCAGTTTTGCTCCTTCAGTTTTGTGATGCCAGTTTTGTTACTTCAGTTTTGTGATGCCAGTTTTGTTACTTCAGTTTTGCTCCTTCAACTTTGTGATGCCAGTTTTGTTACTTCAGTTTTGCTCCTTCAACTTTGTGATGCCAGTTTTGTTACTTCAGTTTTGTGATGCCAGTTTTGTAACTTTAGTTTTGCTCCTTCTGTTTTGTGATGCCAGTTTTGTTACTTCAGTTTTGCTCCTTTGGTTTTGTGATGCCAGTTTTGTTACTTCCGTTTTGCTCCTTCGGTTTTGTGATGCCAGTTTTGTTACTTCAGTTTTGCTCCTTCAGTTTTGTGATGCCAGTTTTGTTACTTTAGTTTTGCTACATCAGTTTTGCTGCTTCAGCTTGGCTACACCAGTTTTGCTGCTTCAGTCTGGCTACACCAGTTTTGTTGCATTAGGTTTGCTCTAGCTGTTTTGCTGCTTCCATGTTGCTCTATACCTTCAGTGTAGCTGTTGCTTCCATGTAGCTGTTGCTTCCATGTAACTTCTTCTTCCATATTACTACTGCTTCAGTGTTGCAGCTGCTTCTAAGTTGCTTTTGATTCAGTGTAGCAGCTGCTTCCATGTTGCCACAAATTCAGTGTAGTTGTTGCATCCCTGATGCTTGTGCTGCTCCATTGTTGCTGCTGCTCCATTGTTGCTGGTGCTCCAGTGTTGCTGCTGCTCCATTGTTGCTGCTGCTCCATTGTTGCTGCTGCTCCATTGATGCTGCTGCTCCAGTGTTGCTGCTCCAGTATTGCTGCTGCTCCATTGTTGCTGCTGCTCCAGTGTTGCTGCTGCTCTATTGTTGCTGCTGCTCCATTGTTGCTGCTCCAGTGTTGCTGCTTCTCCATTGTTGCTGCTGCTCCATTGTTGCTGCTGCTCCATTGTTGCTACTGCTTCATTTTTTGCTGCTTCATTGTTGCTGCTGCTTCAGCCTTGCTGCTGCTCCATTTTTGCTGCTGCTCTATTGTTGCTGCTGCTCCAGCCTTGCTGCTGCTCCATTGTTGCTGCTCCATTGCTGCTGCTCCAGTGTTGCTGCTGCTCCATTGTTGCTGCTGCTCCATTGTTGCTGCTTCAGTGCTGCTGCTCCATTGTTGCTGCTGCTTCATTGTTGCTGCTGCTCCATTGTTGCTGCTGCTCCATTGTTGCTGCTGCTCCAGCCTTGCTGCTGCTCCAGTGTTGCTGCAGCTCCAGTGTTGCTGCTGCTCCATTGTTGCTGCTTCAGTGCTGCTGCTCCATTGTTGCTGCTGCTCCAGTGCTGCTGCTCCAGTATTGCTGCTGCTCCATTGTTGCTGCTGCTTCATTGTTGCTGCTGCTCCAGTGTTGCTGCTTCAGTGTTGCTGCTGCTTCAGTGTTGCTGCTGCTCCAGTGTTGCTGCTGCTCCATTGTTGCTGGTGCTCCATTGTTGCTGCTGCTCCAGTGTTGCTGGTGCTCCAGTGTTGCTGCTGCTCCATTGTTGCTGCTGCTCCATTGATGCTGCTGCTCCATTGTTGCTGCTGCTCCAGTGTTGCTGCTCCAGTATTGCTGCTGCTCCATTGTTGCTGCTGCTCCAGTGTTGCTGCTGCTCCATTGTTGCTGCTGCTCCATTGTTGCTGCTCCAGTGTTGCTGCTTCTCCATTGTTGCTGCTGCTCCATTGTTGCTGCTGCTCCATTGTTGCTACTGCTACAGTGTTGCTGCTGCTCCAGTGTTGCTGCTGCTTCATTTTTGCTGCTGCTCCATGGTTGCTGCTGCTCCATTGTTGCTGCTGCTCCATTGTTGCTACTGCTTCAGTGTTGCTGCTGCTCCAGTGTTGCTGCTGCTTCATTTTTGCTGCTGCTCCATTGTTGCTGCTTCAGTGTTGCTGCTTCTCCATTGTTGCTGCTGCTCCATTGTTGCTGCAGCTCCATTGTTGCTGCTGCTCCATTGTTGCTACTGCTTCAGTGTTGCTGGTGCTCCAGTGTTGCTGGTGCTCTTCATTGTTGCTGCTGCTTCAGTGTTGCTGCTCTTAGTTGTTGGTGCTCTTTAGTGTTGCTGGTGCTCCAGTGTTGCTGGTGCTCTTCATTGTTACTGCTGCTTCAGTGTTGCTGTTGCTCCATTGTTGTGCTGCTTCATTGTTGCTGCTGGTCTATTGTTGCGCTCCATTGTTGCTGCTGCTACTCCAGTGTTGGTGCTCTTCATTGTTGCTGGTCTTCACGGCTGCTGCTGCTTCAGTGTAGCTGCTGTGCTGTTGTTGCTGCTGCTCCGTTGTTGCTGCTGCTCCGTTGTTGCTGCTGCTCTATTGTTGCTGCCGCTCCAGTGCTGCTGCTCCAGTGTTGCTGCTGCTCCATTGTTGCTACTGCCCCAGTGCTAGGAATATTAGTATAATACTATAAAAAAAACAACAACTGATTTTCACAGTAAGCGCAGTAAGAGTTGTTTCTCTTTGAGCATTGGGTGGAATAAATCTACTAAGTTAAATGAAAATGTAAAATGCCATCAATATTTGATGACATCATACAATGACCTTGTTTCATATTAAAACACTGCAAAACAATAGGATTTGAATAGATCTTCAGTGTTTGCTGTCATCAAGTGATATAACGAGGAAATACAGAAAACAGACAAAAAACTGAAAAGAAGTGAAAGATCAATCATCGTGATATAAGAAAACTTTCAAGGTTGGAACCATAGTTTGCTGTTAGCAGATATTTCTTCAAGATTCAACTGAAACAGTCAGTGTACTGTTTCATTCACAATAATTAAAAGAACTTTATACAGAAATAAATGTGATTGAAGGAAAAAACATTCACATAAGAGAAGTTAACATAAAAAAAGACTTGCATGAGCTAGAGGTAAACAACAACTGCTGGTAGAAACAGATTGGAATAAAGTGATTTTTCAAACAACTGCAAAGTCATTATCAGAGAAAACAATTGTATGTATGTTTGGTGCAGAGATTTTTTCAGTTGTGGACAACTCAGCCTTCAGAGTAATGGCAGTGTAAAATCATAGAAACTCACTTTAAGAGACTGTCCCAAGAAAACTGCACGACAGTTAAGACAAACTATATAATGAATTGAACTTTATACAAATATAGCTTTTCATGATGGCCCTTAATCGCTAACCTGATGACACAGGCTTTTAAGGGACCTTCTTTTTGACCCCACATGACCCAATTATATACTCATCCAAGATTTCATGCAGACAAACAATCTGATCAAGTTTGGTGAAGATTGGTCTAAGAATGTGGCCTCTACTGTGTTCACATGCTTTTTCTAAGTTTTGACCTAGTGACCTCTTTTTTCACCCCATGTGACCCAATAACGAACTCTTCCAAGATTTCATGCAGACAAACATTCGGACCAAGTTTGATGAAGATTGGCCTATAAATGTGGCCTCTAGTGTATTCACAAGCTTTTTCTAAGATTTGACCTAGTGGCCTACTTTTTGACCCCACATGACCCAGGTAATAACTCATTCAAAATTTCATGCAGACACAACATTCTGACCAAGTTTGATGAAGATTGGATAAAAACTGTGGCCTGTAGTGTGTTCACTAGCTAAAATGTTGACGCCGAATGACGGATGACGAATGACGGACGACGGACAAAGCAGTATCACAAAAGCTCCCCTTATGTGTCAAATGAAAGAAAATGAATTGTTTTATTGCAAATATGAGTTTACATATTTACAAACAAAAATGACAATGCAAAATGTTTCATTGTGTAAAACAGCCAGTTTGCTTACTTCCCATTTTTTCTACCTGTCCTGCTTCCTATCGCACACCTAAACACACAGTGTATATTATATTTTTGTATTTTAGTAAGCTCATTTACTTGAGGCCAGCAATCAAAAAAATAGAACTTGATTTCTGTCTGGGCTACTAAACTTTAAGGGTCAGTTTCCAGCCCTGTATAACTTTTACAAGTACAATCATTCAATGTCAGTTTGAAAGGTGGTATCAGACAGTTTGTCTATGTCAAATATATTTAACAATATCAGACCTCTGTTTGGGGTATTTGTGCATAATTTCTACAGAAACAATCATACTTTAGTCTAAGCTTCCATGTTTTTCACCAGTATCTCAAGTTTAGAGTGGTAAAATTCTTAAAACAACACCTAAAATGTTCATTCTTTTCAAATCTATCAATAAGAACGATTGGGATTCTAGCTTAAAATAGACATTAAAGTCACAGCACACAGCGTGGATAAATTAAAATATAAGTGGTCACATGGTTTTCTTAGTTTAAAAATAGCTTTCTGTGCAGCATGGCTCTGATAGGAAATACATGTTTGTAATGACTATTGTGGCTTCATGATTCACTTTTCAAGACAGGTTTAGGACATCAATAAACAACATTTTGCAAATCTGTTCAGAAAACAATAGTTTATTAAGAAAATTAATGAAAATATTTTCAGGTCCAAACTGTAGGATACCATCCTTAAGGTTATATTTCAGGTCCTTCCTTATAAATGGCAGCTCATACTTTACAACATGCTTTGTCCATAACTGCTTTTTTGTACAGGTGTTTAATTTAACTTCATCATCTAACACACATACACTTAAAGACCATCTCCTGCAAACTATTTGCATTTGCAATCTTTAAAAACAGTATCCAACAGTTTGGATCATTTTTTTTCTTTTTTTTGCTTATGCATCCAAATTATTGTTAGCTGAAATTATCCTCTGATATTCTGTTAACTAGTGCCATGCATCCATAGCTAAAGTAAGCATAACACTTCACTTGTCACTACAAAATGTATTTCCCATCCCAAGCCAAGTTGCAAAGTTATCGTTTGTTTTAAACAGCGAAAAACCATGTGACCACTCACTTGTAAATTCCGTTTGTTTCAAAAAGTGAAAAACCATGTGACCACTCACTTGTAAATCCCGTTTGTTTTAAACAGCGAAAAACCATGTGACCACGCACTTGTAAAGTCCGTTTGTTTTAAACAGCGAAAAACCATGTGACCACTCACTTGTAAATTCCGTCTGTTTTAAACAGCGAATAACCATGTGACCACTTACTTGTTAAGTCTGTTTGTTTCAAACAGCGAAAAACCATGTGACCACTCACTTGTAAATTCAGTTTGTTTTATTTGTTTTAAACAGCGAAAAACCATGTGACCACTCACTTGTAAATTCCATTTGATTTAAACAGCGAAAAACCATGTGACCACTCACTTCTAAATTCCGTTTGTTTTAAACAGCGAAAAACCATGTGACTACATGTAAATTTACATCACATCATCATCTTTGTAATGAGCTCTGATGTTGATACCTGTCTTTAGTTGAAATTCCTATCTCGCTTACTTATAGATTTAGAAAGAATTAACGATGAGAGCAATTTATTTCACGAGGTGTCAAGGTTGTGATACAAACAACCTTTACTTAAACTAAAGTATGAGTTTATACAGTAATTTTACCGAAACTCCCCAAAACAGAGGTCGCGGGTTTAAACTCAGCCGGGTCAAACCAAAGACTTTAAAGTTGGTAGAAGTGGCTTCCCTCCTAACGCTCGGGGCTAAGGGGACAGCATTACGCCTCACTCGTCAGTGTTAGCATTATTGACCTGCCGGGTTCAGTCCCTGGGCACCTCATAAGTGCCCCTGTGCTATAATGATAGAAATGTTGCTGCACAGTATCGGCAAAAATGCCGGCAAATGCCAATCCCATCCCAAAACAGAGGTTGAAGATGTTGTTACATGTATGTATCAAATAAAGGCAAGATTATTTTCAGAAACCAACTTTCAGTCAAGGTCATCTTGGTGGTCAATCCATCTTTGGGGGCATATGTCAATTCCATTGATAGTTCTTGTTTGTAATTTTAACATAAGTTTTTAATTACTGATTTATTCAGAAATCAGAATAAATATACTTTGCCATAGATATATAAATTTTTAAATGAAAAAGATAATATAAGTATGGAATAAAGCTTAATTTCATTTGTTTAAAATAAAGTGAGAATTGGCCAGATGATTCAATAACTTAATAATTATTAAAATCTCATTATAGTTGTGTGTTTTTTGTTACATCATACTTGTAGTAGCGTGTTTTTTGTTACATCACACTCACACAATTCATATATATGGTCATATTGGTGATAATTAATGGTGGAGGAAGACCCAAGACTAATGCCTAGGTTAAACCCATGGTGCATCACAAGTTGGCGAGAAAACATCTTCACATGTTCTTGTTCTTGTTAAAATCTATTGAAATAAATGAATAAAAGATAGTTGTATGGATTTATACAAAATTACAATTAACCTTAAACCACCCATCATTTTATAAAAGATAGTTGTATGGATTTATACAAAATTACAATTAATATTCAAATACAATCAACCTTAAACCACCCCCTTTTTATAAAATGCAGTTGTATGGATTTATATAAAATAACAATTAACATTCAAATACTAAGCCTTCAACCACCCTTATTTTAAAAAAGTTGTATGGATGAATATATGAAATTATAATAAATATACAACCACCCCTCATTTTATAAAAGATAGTTGTATGGATTTATATAAAATTACAATTAATATTCAAATACAATCAACCTTAAACCTCTCATTTTATACAATATAGTTGTATGGATTTATATAAAATTACAATAAATATTCAATACAATTAACCTTCAACTATCCCTCATTTTATAAAAGATAGTTGTAAGGATTTATATAAAATTACAATTAACATTCAAACACAATCAACCTTAAACCTCTCATTTTATAAAATATAGTTGTATGGATTTATATAAAATTACAACAAATATTCAAATACAATTAACCTTCAACTACCCCTCATTTTATAAAAAGATAGTTGTAAGGATTTATATAAAATTACAATTAACCTTCAACCATCACTCCAAACTTTTGTTTTAGTTGTAACATTTATCTGAAGCTTTTTCAATCAAAAGCCTGGTCACTGTCCTGACTAATTTTTACAATTATTTTCAAAGGTTATGTGACTAATTCATTTTATGGTAGTTTAATTGGTTAATTAAGAATAAAAATAATTTAGTTGTCTAAGTACTCTTTTGTAGGTTTAATTTTATAAATATGATTGTATGTAAATACATAATTAATTCTTTTGATTAATAATATACTTTAATAATAATCTAATTGTACCCAAGCATGTTAAAGACAAATGAAACATCACGATTTTATAGACGTCAAAACAAGATAATTTAAGGTAACAGTCAATAGCATTATTTTAATTAAATAATTAGGTAAAAAGGATAATAAAATCTCTGATAAGGAGAATACAGTTTCACGAATATTTTCACTGTGTAATTAAAAATACTTTCTGAACCGATTTACCATCCTGTGAAAAAGTAGTTCCATTATTATGATGACAGCCTTTGGCAAATAATAAGAGATAATCATCTTATTTTACTGGATGTTAAAAATGAAAAAATGTCTTCTTTTGATAAATTGTTGCATATCAGATATCCTATTAAAAGATATTACGTGTTGTAATATCCTGTTCTTTGAAAGTTATCTACATAAAAGTGACAAAGCAGGAGACACTCATGTCCATTAAATGTAGTATTAACATGTAGAGAAGTTTGCTTTTTCAAAAGATGTCTTAAAGGGAAAAAAATGTGCTTCAGATGTATACATCACAATTACAAAATTATGGTTGTTACAGTGATGTCCATCTGTTTTGCTGGAGGAATAATAACAAAGATAATGTCTTAGTAGAACCATCAAGGCACCCACCTCAGGTCAGTTAGAAAACACTCAATTTTAACCCTCCTCTCAGACTGGGATTCGAACCCACATCGACAGAGACTATGAAGTTTCAAGTCTGAAACTCTACTCTTGACCAATGTGCCCTACCCCCGCTGGAAAGCATTATACCACATCTATTCATATGATCCTGTCACCGAACCAACCAGACTGGAAACAAACCTTTCTTCAGCATTAGCCTGGGAGATTGTATGCTTTGCATGCAGTTTTACTGAATTAGCAAGAAGTCTAATAGTTTGGATGGTTTAATCACAAAATGTAACAGGAAGATGAGAGTTAATATGACATATCAAATTATCACAGCACCTGAAAGGCTTCCTACTACATTACATGTACCAACCCCATCTCATTTCAGCATGGCATTTGAGGGGCTTTAAACTTCTCCAAGATGGAAGATTGTTTTTCAAATGTCTTCAGTTCTGATCCACTTTCCCCCTTCCTCCACCTTTTTGGCAGAGTTACCAGCTAAAAACTCCTCATGCCAACTAATGTGGGTTTGAATCCCAGTTGTGGCAGAAATGTATCATGGGAAGTCTTCCAGCTGACCTGTGTTGCAGCGAAGGTTCTTCCTAGATATTTTTTACAGTTATGTCACTTTTAGGAAGACATTGCTTTAAGTAGTTCTGTCAGTTATAGGGAAACATTGCTATAAGTAGTTCTGTCAGTTATAGGGAAACATTGCTATAAGTAGGTCTGTCAGTTATAGGGAAACATTGCTATAAGTAGTTCTGTCAGTTATAGCAAGACATTGCTATAAGTAGTTCTGTCAGTTATAGCTAGACATTGCTATAAGTAGTTCTGTCAATTATAGCTAGACATTGCTATAAGTAGTTCTGTCAGTTATAACTAGACATTGCTATAAGGAGTTCTGTCAGTAATAGAAAGACATTGCTATAAGTAGTTCTGTCAGTTATAGCTAGACATTGCTATAAGGAGTTCTGTCAGTAATAGGGAGACATTGCTATAAGTAGTTCTGTCAGTTATAGCGAGACATTGCTTTAAGTAGTTCTGTCAGTTATAGCTAGACATTGCTTTAAGTAGGTCTGTCAGTTATAGGGAAACATTGCTATAAGTAGTTCTGTCAGTTACAGCTAGACATTGCTATAAGTAGTTCTGTCAGCTATAGCGAGACATTGCTATAAGTAGTTCTGTCATTTATAGCGAAACATTGCTATAAGTAGTTCTGTCAGTTATAGAAAGACATTGCTATTAGTAGTTCTGTCAGTTATAGCGAGACATTGCTATAAGTAGTTCTGTCAGTTATAGCGAGACATTGCTATAAGTAGTTCAGTCAGTTATAGCTAGACATTGCTATAAGTAGTTCTGTCAGTAATAGCAAGACATTACTATAAGTAGTTCTGTCAGTTATAGCGAGACATTGCTATAAGTAGTTCTGTCAATTATAGCTAGACATTACTATAAGTAGTTCTGTCAATTATAGCTAGACATTGCTATAAGTAGTTCTGTCAGTTATAGCTAGACATTGCTATAAGTAGTTCTGTCAGTAATAGGGAGACATTGCTATAAGTAGTTCTGTCAGTAATAGCGAGACATTGCTAGAAGTAGTTCTGTCAGTTATAACGAGACATTGCTATAAGTAGTTCTGTCAGTTATAGCGAGACATTGCTATAAGTAGTTCTGTCAATTATAGCTAGACATTGCTATAAGTAGTTCTGTCAGTAATAGCGAGACATTACTATAAGTAGTTCTGTCAGTTATAGCGAGACATTGCTATAAGTAGTTCTGTCAGTTATAGCGAGACATTGCTATAAGTAGTTCTGTCAGTTATAGCGAGACATTGCTATAAGTAGTTCTGTCAGTTATAGCGAGACATTGCTATAAGTAGTTCTGTCAGCTATAGCGAGACATTGCTATAAGTAGTTCTGTCAGCTATAGCGAGACATTGCTATAAGTAGTTCTGTCAGTTATAGCTAGACATTGCTATAAGTAGTTCTGTCAGTTATAGCGAGACATTGCTATAAGTAGTTCTGTCAGTTATAGCGAGACATTGCTATAAGTAGTTCTGTCAGTTATAGCTAGACATTGTTATAAGTAGTTCTGTCAGTTATAGCGAGACATTGCTATAAGTAGTTCTGTCAGTTATAGCTAGACATTGCTATAAGTAGTTCTGTCATTTATAGCGAGACATTACTATAAGTAGTTCTGTCAGTTATAGCTAGACATTGCTTTAAGTAGTTCTGTCAGCTATAGCGAGACATTGCTATATGTAGTTCTGTCAGCTATAGCGAGACATTGCTATAAGTAGTTCTGTCAGTTATAGCTAGACATTGCTATAAGTATGCTGTAAAGCACAAAATAAGTTTTAATTCTAATGAGGATCAAATATAAGTCGTAGAGTCACTGAGTCACTCTGACAAACATAAATAAGTCTGGGATTTAAACCTTAGAGGAGAGAGGTTAATAAAGTAATAAGTCTGGGATTTAAACCTTAGAGGAGAGAGGTTAATAAAGTAATAAGTCTGGGATTTAAACCTTACAGGAAAGTGGTTAATAAAGAAATAAGTCTGGGATTTAAACCTTAGAGGAGGGAGGTTAATAAAGAAATAAGTCTGGGATTTAAACCTTACAGGAGAGTGGTTAATAAAGAAATAAGTCTGGGATTTAAACCTTAGAGGAGAGAGGTTAATAAAGAAATAAGTCTGGGATTTAAACCTTACAGGAGAGAGGTTAATAAAGAAATAGGGTTAACCCAAATGGTTAGGGGCTAAGGTGTTATAAATCAGTCAATCTAACCATCCAGCCAGAGGCCCCCTGCAAAAATTACAGGTGACTGACCTTAGCAAGTAATGGAATCGAAACATCATTTTATACCTTTCCCCAACCAACAGGTCAACCTTTGGCCTCTAAAGTTGAGTGATCTCAGACATCAACTAATTGCTCTGAATTGTGGGTCATTAAAAAGCTCTCAACGACCAAAGCTATTACCTAAATTACGATATAACTACCGATTTCAATTAGTATAAGTCATATGGCCGTGAATAAAATCCATTCTGTCATTAATTTGAACCATGCGGCATACTTAGTCCACATAGAGAGATTTTAGTCCCTGCTTGAGCAAATGCCGAAAAGATTTTTCTTCCAAGTAGGCCTGAATGCTTTTTATTGATCCCTGCAATTCGAGCCAATATGTCAGACATAAAATATGGTAAAAAAGGAAAGGGGAGAGAGAAAATAATTAGTCGATGAAAGTTTTAATACAACTTACTGATTTATGAATGATTCTTCCTGCCTGATAGGCAAGGAACATGGGAAACAAATTTGCAAAGTGCATGCATGTTATATGCAACTGTGTAATGGGTAGGGGAGAGAAGCAAATGCAACAAGACAAGACAGATGGTTAAAATTAAGTTTTATTGCAAAAATGGAAAGTGACACCTTCAACTCTTTTTTTTATTACTTCGGTTCATTTTTTTATTTTTATTTTTTGTTTGTTGTTACTATTGCAACTTCCAGCATTTATTTGGTAGCATATTCTAAAATATAAGTGACTAGACACACTGAATGTACAATGCCAAATGGTATGGAAAGCCTAGAGTTTAAACCCAGGCTGTGATGTACCAAAGACTTAATGAATGAAAGTATTGTAGCTATTTTCCTTATATACACCATGTATGTAGGCCATTTTAAGATAGTTCCACAACTGTTTGGTTCTGTTGGGATAATGTACCTCGATATACTATATAACTTAAGGTTACCAGGAGTTGGGGCACCCATGGCATAGTGGTAGAGTCGTCGACTTGGAACGCCTCTTATTGCCAAGCCTCTAAATTCATGGGCTTGAGTGTTCCAATCAGGGTGAAAGACTTAAATGTGGAAGATCTTCCAGCTAACCTGTTTTGCAATGGTGGTTCTATCCAAACAGTTGTCTGGGGTCTCCCTCCACCAATAAATAGCTGCACATCACTATTATGATGCATTTCAAAAAAACAAACAAAATGAAATACCTGGAGTTTAAAGCATGCTTTCACATTGAAGGCTGCTTAAGGGAGCGCACACTATGGAAAAAGGAAAGTCTGTTGATAGGCTGTTCAATGAAAAAAACAGCATGGACTAAAAGCCAAAGCCACAGAAATTGCTTTTATAATGTTGCCAAATATTATGCCAAGCACAGATAGTCTTTTATTATTAATAAATATTTAGTGTTCCTTAGAAGAATTTTGTGTCTTGCATTTAGTACTTTCGAGAAAAAAGGATAATTATCACTTTTTTGCAAAATCAGCTACAGGGGATAGTTCAGGAATGCGTGCAAGCAAGAGTTAAGGTTCTTGTGCAGGGAACTTGTACACCTTCTAAGGTAACCATGTTCCAAATTTGGAAAAAAATGTAGCAATTTTTCGCTGGATAACAAAGTGTGACGATGACGATACCAACACCTCAGCTGAAGATGACAAACAAAGGGATTTCTATCTATCATGCTGGGCAGACAAAAGTCATGGAATAATTGTGAAAAAAAAAGAAACAAGAAAACTCACAAGCTTGGGATGCTACTGTAGAAGCATTTACTCCAGCCAGCATTGGATCCACATTGATCTTCAGCTCTGAACCAACAGTCCTGAAAAAAATAGATAAAATTATTATAATAAAATGTTTAAAATTATGCAAAATGTTAAACAAACAACATAAATGTGTTTTGACTCATAACCTGAAACATTCTGTATTAACCCTAAGACTGCTAGAATTTATATCTAATCGAAAAGTCCTACTAACTGCTAAAGTTGATAATGAATCCAAAGTCCTACTAACTGCTAAAGTTGATATCTAATCCAAAGTCCTACTACATGTAAATGCCAGAGTTGATATCTAATCCAAAGTCCTACTAACTGCCAGAGTTAATATCTAATCCAAAGTCCTACTAACTGCCATAGTTGATATCTAATCCAAAGTACTACTAACTGCCAGAGTTGATATCTAATCCAAAGTCCTACTAACTGCCAGAGTTGATATCTAATCCAAAGTCCTACTAACTGCCAGAATTAATATCTAATCCAAAAGTCCTACTAACTGCCAGAGTTGATATCTAATCCAAAGTCCTGATATTTGTTGTTCTGTCTAACGGTTCAGTTATAATTCAAAATCTCAAAATCGTATTTATCAAAACTAAAGTATGTATTTATACAAAAAATTAAGCCCACATTATAAAGTGGCAAACTGTCGAGTACTACCTTTAAAGCATAATCTAATTAGAAATCTCCCATCATAATGAGCACTTTTTACCTATAACTTATCTCAAGATATTCCTAAAGACTTAGCTGCAAATAGAGAATATCCTTATCAAACTGCGCAATCTTGTTTTTCTTTGTTACTTTATGAGACTTGAAAAAGTAAACATCAGTGCTTAGACATTTTTTGTTTTCTTTTCATCTTGCATTTGAGAAACTCCTCAGAAAGTGCGAGGCTAGAGCTCTGTAAAACTGGTTTAAGCACCCCAGACGGTCCCTTTTGCAGACTGACCGTTCCAAGGTGGTAACCGTTGGGTTAGCTCTTTTTGTTAAATGACTCATCACAGATTTGTTCTTACTTTTACATTTGGCTTGCATTTGAATACCTTTGTCCTGTGCTATTTTTTCAAATTTTGGTATAGGTTGCAATGCTTATAGGACTTTGTCATATATTCTTATTGGTCAAAGTTGGTCAAATTTGCTTTGTTTTTGAAGTTTTGTTAATAAAAAAACACACAGAAAAAAAAATCAATGGCTGATAGAACAAAATATACCCACCAATTACTAGATAATATGTGAACCTGATGTATTTACAAAGTTTCTGTCTTTAGTTTGGAAGCACAAAAAGTGTCAGGACACTTTCAACAGTTTTTCGTCATTTGTAGCTTGACAATCTAGTTTATCTTTAAACAGTGCAGGTGGTAGGTAATATGTCATGAGTATGCATCAATAAAAAAAAATATTCTGACTGGCTAGAAGTGAAACAACAATTTAAATGCCAGGGGCGTGCCAAGGCTTACGCACTTATGCATGTGCATACAGTTCCTTAAAAAAGATTTCACACCCACTTTTTTCCAGTCTATCTACAGTCTTGATTTACTGGTATTACTCATGTTACAGCAAATAAATTCAGTTATGTTGACATTGTGTTTATTTTAATATGTCTGTCTGTAACATACCTTGAACATTTATATATACAAATGACAAAATGTGATTTTTTTATTTCAAAACATCAATATATGCAGATTTGCATGTTTAAAAAATGCTTAATGCATCAACAGTGTTTTATGGACAAAGAAATTTGGGGAAGGGGAGGGGGAGTAGTGGGGTGGGCGGGGCTGCATGCCCCCCGGACCCCCGAGGAATAAGATGTATACTCAAAAGCCTCCTAGGCATGCCCCTGAATACAAGCAAAAGCTGTCTGCAGTCACTTTAAAGTACTTTAAGACACATTTTCAATATTTATGTAAGCTTACATAATATTATATAAAGACATAATATATAAAATATAGAAAATAAATAAATATCTCATCATTAGATTTTTGAAATATGCTAGAGGCTAGAAAATAAGTAAAATATATTAGAAAGATATTAAATAAGCATTAGCAAGAATATTTTTATGAGCTATTGTTAAGTTTGTACAGATTTTGAAAGGCCAGATTCAAGGGAGCTTTAGATATATGTAGAAGGTATTGTAAATCTGGTTTTGTTTAGTGAGAGAACAAAATTTATCTAGTGCCAACAGATATCTACATAAATAGCTGTGATGTTGTGTTGCATAAATATCCCATAATTCTTAATATAATTTTCATCCAAAACCATTATTAATTTAGAATATTGCAATAAATCGAATGAACTCTTTTAAGAGTATATCAGCTATTAAAGAGGAACTAAGATTTTAGTACACTTTGGTTTTCTCAATCAAACTTTATAAGTCAAAACATTCTTAGTTAATTCTAAAAAAATGTGAAATGTGAAATGTGAAAGTATTATTTTTTTATAGTAATAGTGGGTTATGAAAAGATCAAATTTCTGGCCACATGAGCAAATGAATACAAATCACAAATCATGTATGAAGAAATTTGGCTGAGAAACGAAGATGGTCTTATCCGCACTACAGTTTGCCAAGACAAACAACAAAGGGCAATAACTTAAAAATAAACAATGTAACCTTTTTGCACCTTTATCATTATGCACAACTTCACAATAACATTTATATCAGTCATTCTTGCATGTATGAAGATATTCCGATGCAAAATATGAGGTGCCTGCATAAGAAAGAGCTAAAATAACAAAGGGAAATAACTCTGAATAAACAATTATGTTCACTGCTTAAAGATAAACAATAGAACATGACAAAGATTAAATATAAGAAACAGATTTTATATAATACTACCATATTTCTAACCTTTCCCAACCAAAATCTTTTTCTTTTATCATTCAATCTTACATGTTATGAATATAATTAGTAAAGGTTTAATAATTTCCCAATCCTGACACATTCCTTGAACTCATTCACATAAAGAGAAAGCATAAAATAAAAAAAATGGATGTATCAGTAGGTTCAGCTATAAAGATCTGTTCCAAGTTTGAATTGAGCCTATTTAATAGTTTCCTTATTATTTTCCTGACAATAAAAACAGACTAAGGGAGATAACTTAAAAATAACATAGGAAAAGCTACACTTTTTGTGCACTTCTATTCATCCACAGATAGCTTCACACCAAGATTGGAGCTAACCCATTGTGTGTTTACAAGTAATTTTCCAAACAAAGAAAAAAAAGAGGGGAGATAACTCAAAATCTTCTATTGTCTAACAATTGAGGTAATGTTATAAACAGCCTTTACTGAAACTTAATTACAACTTTATACTGCAATATTGTCCCAACTCCCCAGAACAAGGGCAAAATGTTGTTACATGTATTAGACATGTGCAAACTGTCAGTTACTGAGATATCTTCATCATAATCCTTCCCTCTTATCTTTGAACCCTTTTCCCCCTTCTCTCCCAATTACTATTATTTTACATATAGAAAATAATAAGAATACTACTATCCTAATGTTTCTATGTGAAGTAATTTCTTTTATGTTTAAAAAGTAACCAGTTAACCCTTAACTTGCAAAAAACATCCAAAGGGTTGGGGTAGGTTTTATATCAAAGAGACGAAAGGTGTTTTCAGCTAGAAAAAGGTTCAATGATCAACCTATTACCATTATATTTCTCCCCACCCTTACAAACATTTTTCTCCCTATGAGGCCTACTAATCTTGTACATAAAATTGTATAAATGTCATTTTTCAACCCATCTCAGCCTAAGCTGATCATGGGATGAAAAGAACCTGTAAAAAACGGATTTGTACACCAAAGACCGCTCCATTAGTGGCTAAAACTATTGATCTACGTGGGGTCTAATCACAGCATTATATGGTCAAGGAAGGAATCTTTAAAACCATTGTCAGCATCCTAGGTATATGACAAGAAAAGCACCATGTATGTTTAAAAAAACACAATATGTTATCAGACAAATGACAACGCCGGACATTCGATGAGTCCTTTAATCTTAAATATGCTGAAAATATAATTGAACAATTGGCCTTCACATGGACATAACAAAAGTTACAACATTTGTATTACATATTGTCTGATGTAATAAACTCATTTAAGAAATATTGAATGAATAACAATCTTAAGGTATCCATACAGCTCTGCTAGCAGGTGATAATAGAATCTGCTTAGCCCACGTGATGCCAAAGACAGTATGTTTTTACATGTACATACATACAAATCTGTTACAACTAATAACCACTCGCAACACCTCAGTCATTTACCAAATAGACATGTCTGGATACCGCTGACGAGTTGCAAAAGACATAATGACTACAACAGCCTATTCCAAAATTTCTATCGCATTCCGTAAAGAGCCAAAGATTTATCTCCATTACGCGCCTGAAACTGCATTCAATATTGTGTAAGACTCTGCAGCAAACAGTGCGTATCCTGATCAGATATCTCCAAAAGATAGCCGACTGATCTGGACCGACATCATTTGTCTGCTTTGTTGAAAGACAGCGGGTTAAGAATGGGACACACCGGCCACAATAGCTCAGTTGGTAGAGCGTCGGGTTGTGGATCGGGAGGTCGCGGGTTCAAACCCCGGCCAGGTCAGACCAAAGACTTTAAAGTTTGTAGTAGTGGCTTCCCTCCTAACGCTCGGGGCTAAAGGGACAGCATTACTTCTGACTCGTTGGTGTCAGTATAACGGGCTGGCCTGGATCAGTCCCTGGGAACCTCATAAGTGCCCCTGTGCTGTAACGATAGAAATGTTGCTGCACGGTATCAGCAAAAATGCCAGCAAATCCCATCCCAATCCCTAAGAATGGGACAACCTTGCAAAACCAAGTAGCAATGTTTGCTTGAAGCTGTAAGATCATGTAAACTTCCATTTCATCATCATGTGACTTTACTAACCATGATGCTCTTATTTTTCCTATATCCCTAAATATATATAATTGTCAAAGTATTAAAATGATACGTTTTATCTTACTGTTTATATCAGAATTATATAAAAACTTAAACTTATTTGAATTTAAAAAAAAAATTGCCAAGGGTTATATACCTTTACTGCAATTTTAGATACAATTGAAAAAACTCAAAAAGCTAAAAGGATTTGTCATCGTACTAAAAGCATGTTTTACTGGGGGCCAAAAGTAGCATCATTTAAGTCAATTTGCAAGTGTATGAAAATAATGGTTTAAATAGCTTTGAGGAATTAAAAGACCCATCAGCACTTTGATTTTAAATTCATGCACTATTCAAAGATGTAAATTTTGGATTACTCTGCATTTCACACTTATTTTGCCAAGAATGAAAATGACCAAGCTTGGTCAAAAAGCATGAAACAAAATCACCCTTCTTCTGCTGCAAGCTACCTGATCAGGATCTGCACTATTTGGGGCTATTCCTCTATCGCAATATGACTT
Organism: Sinonovacula constricta; assembly: GCA_007844125.1. Taxonomy (NCBI): domain Eukaryota; kingdom Metazoa; phylum Mollusca; class Bivalvia; order Cardiida; family Solecurtidae; genus Sinonovacula; species Sinonovacula constricta. Next base: position 48,382,186 of record CM017567.1, on the reverse strand, counting down.
GTTACATTGGCAATTTGTTATATGCGTTCTAAGTTTAGAATTAGATATGGATTATAAAATGCCAAGAATTAAGGGTGGGAAACTTTGAGAGACATCATAATTATGTTTAATTAGGTTAATTTCATGAAAGGTTATGAATTGAGCAAAATGGGTTGCCATGACGAAGTGAGTTAGGCAAAAGTAATGCTTTTAAATTTCAATTTAAAGCTAAAATGGTCTACAGGTTGTTTGTCCGCTTTAAATTAAAAATGTCTTCTAGTGTACAATGTGAATAAATAAAGAAAAATATATGCGAAAAAGAGAATTATTATCATGTATCAATTTTAATTATCCCTATTTAAATATATGAACACACGTTGACGCAAGAAATGTAAACTCTGACGTGTGTAAGGAACATTCATTAATTTATTGAACATTAGTTAATTGAATATTAATTTGTTGAACATTAATTTATTGAACATAAATTAATTCATTGAACATATTTAAACCTAAAGGTTTTGATATGTATTATGAGAACTTTACTTTTTTAAGTAATGCACATAAACAAAAATGATATAAAAGGCCTTTTATGCAAGTCTAGGCATACACAAACTTGAGTAACAGTAATAAACTCATCCTATATTTCTTGCAAATATTCGGACCAAGTTTGCTAAAGATTAGATAAAAAATGTAGCCTCTAGTGTGTTCACAAAAATGTTTTGTCCAGCTTGGTTGTTGGTAAACAACTTGAAATATGTCCAAGATTTCTTGCAAATATTCTGACCAAGTTTGGTTAAGATTGGATAAAAACTGTAGCCTCTAGTGTGTTCACAAAAATGTTAGGTCTAGCTTGGATGTTGGTAAAAAACTTGAAATATGTCCAAGATTTCTTGCAAATATTCTGACCAAGTTTGGGATTGGAATTTGGATGGGATTAGCCGGCATTTTTGCTGATACTGTGCAGCAACATTTCTATCATTATAGCACAGAGGCACTGATGAGGTGCCCAGGGACCGAACTCAGCCGGTCCATTATACTGACACCGACGAGTCAGGCGTAATGCTGTCCACTTAGCCCTGAGGGTTAGGAAGGAAGCCACTACTACCAACATTGAAGTCATCGGTTTCGACCAGGCCTGGGTTTGAATCCACGACCTCCCAATCCGCAAGCCAAACAAGATTGGTAAAGATTGGATAAAAATTGAAGCCTCTAGTGTGTTCACAAAAATGTTTGGTCTAGCTAGGTTGTTAGTAAACAACTTGAAATATATCCAAGATTGCTTGCAAACATTCTGACCAAGTTTGGTAAAGATTGGATAAAAACTGAAGCCTCCAGTGTGTTCATAAAAATGCTTGGTCCAGCTTGGTTGTTGGTAAACAGTTTGAAATATAACATATTTATTGCTAATTATGTTTTTTTAAATTTATTGTGATGTCTACTTTAATGCATGAAATACTTGCAAAGAGGAAAACTTACCAAATAAGAAAAAAATATTATTTTAAAAAATGTTAAGACAAATTTTCCTTACAAGAGTAAACAAAGAAAAATCAGAACAAAGAAACTTCAGGAAATATACTAAATAATATGTAAGATTTTAAAAATAATCTTTAAAATAACATTTCCTTTAAATTATTATATTATTATTTTTACATTACAATGTTATATAAAGGGTATTTGGTATAATTAACATTATTCATAAATAAATATTACAGTAATGCAAAGAAAATAGTAAAAAGAAAAATTGCCTTATTACAGAATTAAAGCATGCTGAGAAATCATGTAGGAAATAACAAGAATACCATGATGACCCTGTACTGCTCACCTGAGTGCCTGAGAGGTAAGGATATAGATGTTAAGCAGACCATAATACATGTAACATTGTTAAATGGGAGGACCAAAAGAATCATTTTGACAATCGGCTTCAATTTTATCTATTTAATCTTTTGATTTGACACTTAGTTTTAAAGTTATCCAGACTCTAGGTCTTGTAGTTTCTGACAAAAGATTTTACAAAGCTTTACTAACTAGCCATATGTCGGGAATAGTCATGCACCTGGTGGTCATGTATTTTACTGATCAAAATTCTTCGAAAATGTTGATAGAGCCCCTCACAAGGAACGTGTACACAAAAAAACAAATAGGTTTCCAACTCTTGTAGTTTTCACAGCTGTACAAAATAGCTCTATATGGAATATGGCAATGCCACTGGCTGCCATGTTTTTTGTGTTATTTTTTTTTCCAGATCAAATTCTTTGATTTAATGGTAAGGCCACCCAATGAACATTTATAACACATATCAAGGCTCTAGCACATGTAATTTCTCAAGAGAAGATCTTTAAACTATAAAGACATATAAAGGAAATGTACAGGCCCCTCCCCTAGTGACCTTGATTTTTTGATGGATCAACATTCTAACAACTTTTTGTTTCCTTTGCCTGTTGAAACTTCTTGCGAAGTTTGGTTAAGTTTAAGCCCTTTGTTTTGGATAAGATATGGACAGAAGCCAGACAACAGATGCCAGACAATAGTTGATCACAAAGCTCACAATAGCATATGTTCTGGAGAGCTAAAATTATCAGATGCACTAAGAAACATAATTATTTTGAAACAGTACCGTTCATTACATCAATAAGCACCAAATCATAACACTATGGCAAATAGTGTTGATCCAGCTCGGAGCTGTCTGAACAGGATCTGCATTATTTACTAATTAGTTTCTAGAAATATTACCTTGGCAGATAGCTGTAGCTGGCTGATCAAGATCTGCACTATTCCCCACCAAGTCTCTAGCAATATATATTGTTACCTTGGCAGATAGTTGTAGCTGACTGATCAACATCTGCACTATTCCCCACCAATTCTCTAGTAATATGTATTGTTACCTTGGCAGATAGTTGTGGTTGGCTGATCAACATCTGCACTATTCCCCACCAAGTCTCTAGTAATATATATTGTTACCTTGGCAGATAGTTGTAGCTGACTGATCAACATCTGCACTATTCCCCACCAAGTCTCTAGCAATATATATTGTTACCTTGGCAGATAGTTGTGGCTGACAGATCAAGATCTGCACTATTCCCCACCAATTCTCTAGTAATATGTATTGTTACCTTGGCAGATAGTTGTAGCTGGCTGATCAACATCTGCACTATTCCCCACCAATTCTCTAGCAATATGTATTGATACCTTGGCAGATAGTTGTAGCTGGCTGATCAACATTTGCACTATTCCCCACCAAGTCTCTAGCAATATGTATTGATACCTTGGCAGATAGTTGTAGCTGGCTGATCAACATTTGCACTATTCCCCACCAAGTCTCTAGCAATATGTATTGTTACCTTGGCAGATAGTTGTAGCTGGCAGATCAACATTTGCACTATTCCCCACCAAGTCTCTAGCAATATGTATTGATACCTTGGCAGATAGTTGTAGCTGGCAGATCAAGATCTGCACTATTCCCCACCAAGTCTCTAGTAATATATATCGTTACCTTGGCAGATAGTTGTAGCTGACTGATCAACATCTGCTCTATTCACTATTCCCCACCAAGTCTCTAGCAATATATATTGTTACCTTGGCAGATAGTTGTAGCTGACTGATCAAGATCTGCACTATTCCCTCCCCACCAACTCTCTAGCAATATATATTGTTACCTTGGCAGAGAGTTGTAGCTGACTGATCAAGATCTGCACTATTCCCTCCCCACCAAGTCCCTAGCAATATATATTGTTACCTTGGCAGAGAGTTGTAGCTGGCTGATCAAGATCTGCACTATTCCCCACCAAGTCTCTAGCAATATATATTGTTACCTTGGCAGATAGTTGTAGCTGACTGATCAAGATCTGCACTATTCCCTCCCCACCAACTCTCTAGCAATATGTATTGTTACCTTGGCAGATAGTTGTGGTTGGCAGATCAACATCTGCACTATTCCCCACCAAGTCCCTAGTAATATATATTGTTACCTTGGCAGATAGTTGTGGTTGGCAGATCAACATCTGCACTATTCCCCACCAAGTCCCTAGTAATATGTATTGTTACCTTGCAAGGTAGTTGTGGCTTGCTGATCAAGATCTGCACTATTCCCCCACCAAGTCTCTAGCAATATATATTGTTACTTTGGCAGATAGTTGTAGCTGACTGATCAAGATCTGCACTATTCCCCACCAAGTTCCTAGCAATATGTATTTTTACCTTGGCAGATAGTTGTGGCTGGCTGATCAAGATCTGCACTATTCCCCACCAAGTCCCTAGTAATATATATTGTTACCTTGGCAGACAGTTGTGGTTGGCAGATCAACATCTGCACTATTCCCCACCAAGTCCCTAGTAATATGTATTGTTACCTTGGCAGATAGTTGTGGTTGGCAGATCAACATTTGCACTATTCCCCACCAAGTCCCTAGTAATATGTATTGTTACCTTGCAAGGTAGTTGTGGCTTGCTGATCAAGATCTGCACTATTCCCCCACCAAGTCTCTAGCAATATATATTGTTACTTTGGCAGATAGTTGTAGCTGACTGATCAAGATCTGCACTATTCCCCACCAAGTTCCTAGCAATATGTATTGTTACATTGGCAGATAGTTGTGGCTGGCTGATCAAGATCTGCACTATTCCCCACCAAGTCTCTAGCAATATATATTGTTACCTTGGCAGATAGTTGTAGCTGACTGAACAAGATCTGCACTATCTGATGGTGCTTAATCATTTCGTGTTTATCATGCTTGAAGTTGCTTCAATCTAAATCATGTGCACGTAATTATTTTTACATTTCCTATTGTAAATAACTATCAATTAGATATTTTTAATTCAATTTCAATTTTAATACTAATAATGTATTTCTTTAATTACATACTGGTGTCTGTTTACTTCAATATTATCTTAATTTAAAATTTTTAGAAAATATTAAATACATGTTTTGATCATTATTAGGACAAAGGCAGTGAACAGTTGGAACATATTTTATAATTAGCAGGTGCTTTTTGGTACAATTCACAACCTTTTCCACAATAATCCAGATGTAAGCTAAAAGTTGCTAGCTTTACCTTCAAACCTAAACATGTTTATTGGAATTTAATGCTCGTCTTTGAATGCCAAATGCACGTATAATGATCCAATTAGCACCATATAAACATACTAATTAAAATGTGCAGAATCTGATTCGTTCAACATGCTAAACAAGACAGCTTCACTTCAGGGGACCAGGGTGCTAATTTACCCCCTAGAAAATCTTTAAATTGTCTTTATCCAAGATAAAATTTTTGTGTGTTATTTCCAATTACATGAAGTAATGATTTCTTCACATGAACCCTCTTCTGACTTCCAGCAAAATAATGGAGATAAAACCTGTTAATGAATCTTGGGGATTGGGTTACGCTGAACATCATGTCGAAACTTGGATGATACAATGGGGAATGGTACCTAATGGGAGGTGTGTTTTTTATGAGGTTTATATGATTTGGTTTATTTTTGTTTTTTGATATATTGCACCGATGCAATTATGGTCATATTGGCGATGTTTAGCTAGTAGTTTGTTAAGATTTTTTGTTACATCAGACTGTCATACTGACGAAATTTTTATCATACTGGAAACTTTCACCTTATAATTAGTGAAGAAAAACCCCAAACAAATGCCTGGGAAGAACCACTGGCACACTACATATTACCTGGAAGACTTTCCCACACGAAAGTTCTTACCTCCACTGAGACTGACAAGTTACATGTTTGTGACTAACCACTCGGCCACGGGCGACCCAATGACCCAATGACAAATAGAAAGAACCAATAGTGCATGGCATGCCAGATGGAAGATATTTCCCCTGAAAAGTTGATAACCCCAATCAAGAGTAAAACTGACAAGTTACAAGAAAACATGTGTCTTAAGCTATGCCTTTAAACATTTACCTATAACATATAAAAACAAGATTCTTGAGATGCAAAAAGGGACATGGGTGAATAATATCCCTGTAATTCTCACAAAACAAAAGTAGATCTGTAAATTTGACATTATTCATTTTGTTAATTTATTGCATTAGCAACTGCTTTATTCACATAGCTGCCAACCTAACAAGTACACCAATGCACACATAGTTGCCAACCTAACAAGTACACAAATGCACACATAGTTGCCAACCTAACAAGTACACCAATGCACACATAGTTGCCAACCTAACAAGTACACCAATGCACACATAGTTGCCAACCTAACAAGTACACAAATGCACACATAGTTGCCAACCTATCAAGTACACCAATGCACACATAGTTGCCAACCTAACAAGAACACAAATGCACACATAGCTAACAACCTAATAAGTAGACCAATGTACACATAGCTGCCAACCTAACAAGTACATTATTGCACACATAGTTGCCAACCTAACAAGTACACAAATGCACACATAGTTGCCAACCTAACAAGAACACAAATGCACACATAGCTAACAACCTAACAAGTACACCAATGTACACATAGCTGCCAACCTAACAAGTACATTATTGCACACATAGCTGCCAACCTAACAAGTACACCAATGCACACATAGCTGCCAACCTAACAACTACACCAATGCACACATAGCTGCCAACCTAACAAGTACACCAATGCGCACATAGCTGCCAACCTAATAAGTACACCAATGCACAGAAAGCTTCCAACCTAATTAGTACATCAATGCACATATAGCTGCCAACCTAATAAGTACACCAATGCACACATAGCTGCCACCCTTACAAGTACACCAATGCACACATAGCTTTCAACCTAACAAGTACACTAATGCACACATAGCTGCCAACCTAATAAGTAGACCAATGTACCCATAGCTGCCAACCTAATAAGTACATCAATACACACATAGCTTCCAACCTAACAAGTACATCAATGCACACATAGCTTCCAACCTAACAAGTACAGCAATGCACACATAGCTGCCAACCTAACAAGTAGACCAATGCACACATAGCTGCCAACCTAACAAGTACAACAATTCACAAATAGCTGCCAACCTAACAAGTAGACCAGTGCACACTTAGCTGCCAACCTAATAAGTAGACCAATGCACACATAGCTGCCAACCTAACAAGTACAACAATTCACAAATAGCTGCCAACCTAACAAGTAGACCAGTGCACACTTAGCTGCCAACCTAACAAGAAGACAAATGCACACGTATCTGCCAACCTAACAAGAAGACAAATGCACACATAGCTTCCAACCTTACAAGTTCACATGTGCACACATAGCTGCCAATGTAACAAGAAGACAAATGCACACGTAACTGCCAACCTAACAAGAAGACAAATGCACACATAGCAGCCAACCTAACAAGAAGACAAATGCTCACATAGCTGCCAACCTAACAAGAAGACAAATGCACACTTAGCTGCCAACCTAACAAGAAGACAAATGCTCACATAGCTGCCAACCTAACAAGAAGACAAATGCACACATAGCTTCCAACCTTACAAGTTCACCTGTGCACACATAGCTGCCAATGTAACAAGAAGACAAATGCACACATAGCTGCCAACCTTACAAGTTTACCTGGGCACACATAGCTGCCAATGTAACAAGAAGACAAATGCATACATAGCTGCCAACCTTACAAGTTCACCTGTGCACACATAGCTGCCAATGTAACAAGAAGACAAATGCACACATAGCTTCCAACCTTACAAGTTCACCTGTGCACACATAGCTGCCAATGTAACAAGAAGACAAATGCACACATAGCTTCCAACCTTACAAGTTCACCTGTGCACACATAGCTGCCAATGTAACAAGAAGACAAATGCACACATAGCTTCCAACCTTACAAGTACACCAATCATGTCTTCACTGCAACAAAAAGTAGTTCTACATAACCTTAATTTAATATTAAATAAAAGTCAAAAGCCACAAAGTTGAATTCCCATAGAATGTGTCCATCCATAAGACCAGCCTATTTAAACTAGATGTAAATTTGTTTATAAAAAAAATACAATGATAAATGAAGCACAAGCTAATTAATACCCCACCAGAGCATATAAGGAAAGTATCTGGGCTCTCGTGACTTAACCCATAATAAATCAGTTACCTACACTTCAAAAGTGGGTCAATCAGTCTTGGTTCTAGATCCATAACCTTCTCCTTATGTTTAATAAACAGTTGAGAACAGTTCATTTAACATACCAGTTATGTAAGGCATCTTCACCTTGTGGTTGTCATTGTCTAAATATGTGACTAGTTTTCCAAAACAGTGAATACCAATGTGCTTGCAGCACTCTCATTATGCTCGTAGTCATTGGCGTGTATGTCGACTTACGTGCTTGGGATACTCGGCTTAACAACCATCAACTTACATGCCCATATCCTGATGTATGTAACAATTACCTTTAAGAACAATCATTAAATTAGGACAAAGACTGCAGATGCCTATGAAATAATAAATAAAAATTTAAAAAATGACACCATCACAAAAAGAATCAGCGATATAATCCAAGGATTCCAACTAAAATTGCCTTCTCACTAGTTCAATGTGTCAACACAAGACTAAACAAATAGTTTGTGTGAAAGCCCTTAAATGATTATGGGTAGTACAGTCATGATATCCTTTTCATATATAACCGTTTCCAGGCAGTTTAGCTGACATGGTTTGAGCACAGGTGTCACTCTAATTTCCCTAGCAACATTTGATATAAAAATAGCGTCCATTCTAAAGCTGTCAAACAAACATATGTTGAAAGGAAGCGTACGCTTACAAATATTATTAATCTTGGTGTAGAATTTCAATATAACCAACAAATTACTATTTCACATGTTATATATTATTAAACAATCTACCAAATATAATAAATATATTATTAAAAATAAATGTATGCCTATATATATATATATATATGATTGTTTATATTACTACATGGAACTATTTTTCATAGTGGAAGCACAAATCCCCAAAATCAGCTAGGTTGTTAAGCATCATTATACAGAGGTGAATAAAATTAATCAACAACACTGTCTATATATAGAATGCTCACTATTTGCACTACTTCAAATATTATCTGACAAGGGAGATAATTCTTTCGTTTTCCATTGTACACTTGTAGTTAAAAATAATATTGTCATCCAAAGTTCTAAGGCAGAACGAAAAAAAACTTCGATGGACAGATTGCTTGTGCATTGGGTTTTAGTATTATGTTCCACTTTGACTTTCTTACTTTTTGTTCTCAAATTATTGCCACAGTTTAAGGAAAATCAGTACAGTTAAATTTTTGTTTTTACCAAATGCACTAATTTGATGCTAAAAAATATACAAAAAATATATTTATACTTTCAAATAAATTTTCTCCCTCACAAAAATAAGCTTATTTTTATTTTTTACATTTTACATTTAAATAACACAATGTGGCATATTTTCTTTAAAATGGGTAGCATATATAATTTATGCTACATACATCATTAGTGCAATATAATGAAAACAATTAATCTTAACTATTAACTTGTAATTACTCTAAATGATAAAAAATGACAGACAACCTCCGATTATTGTAATGTTATTCCATTAGCTGTATTCCCAAATTTTAAAATAGCAGAAATAAATCTGTTATCTCCCTTGTGGGTTGACTTTTTAAAATAAGAAATAAGAAATATTCTTAACTTTATTACTTATTTGCTTTTTTCATTATAATGTTTAATCAATTTTACATATCTCCAGAAAAGACATACAATTGTATGAGTATATATCGTAGTCCCAATAGATAAAACAGTAGAAAAATAACCTTTTTTCTATCATAAAAACACAAACCTATTCACAATGGAGTTCAAAAATATGATGGGTGGGGGAGGGGTATTTGTATATTGGGTTTTTATGGCACACTTACGGCTGAATACAACAAGGTTTAAAGTATCAAAGGTTAAAACTAAAGTAAGTAAGTACAAATATAAAAATCTATGAAGGAGTTAAAGCATACAAATGATTCAGAATAGTGTCCCTTTATAAGCAAAAAGCATGGATATCTGACAACTCCTTAAAAAGAATAATTAATAATTTTCTGGTAGCTTTTCATAATAATTTATTTAAATGGCAAGGTTTATGTGAGTGTATTATTAAAATGTTAATTGTTGAACATGTGAAGTTTAATAAGAATGAAAACTTGATTTGGTCATTATAAAGCATAAACGCAGGACAAACCGTTTCCAGCTGCTAGGAATTGAACCTATGGTGAAATGTAATTAGTCTGTCAGTTTAACTATGTTTCTCCTACCAATACTGTAGGCATACAAGAAGATGTCTTACTTTTTTTTTATACACAGAATTTTGTCAACAAAGAAAGCCATATTGATTTTTTCCTCTGAGAAAAGTCTGTTGAAAGAGAAGCAACAATATTAAGCTGTAATTGCGCGACTATTAATTGGTTGAGCAGTAAAAATAAATTGGAAATTATTGAGGTGAAATCACGTTTTTCAGAAAGGTTTAACCCCCTAAGGAATTAAGTGAGAGTGGGCAGAACTATCTTGTTTTCCATTGATCTGAGATTTTCTACCTTTTTTTATTTCTTCTCATTTTAGGAGTGTGTGTTTGAACTATTTTATTATGACAAATGATTCTAAAGATCTTCTCACTTTTTTCTTTTTTTTTTGGTATGCAGGAAGGAATGACGTACAATAAGGAAGCAACATGCATTTTTAGACTCTTAACAAGAGCTATCAGACAACAGTGTGCTCTCATTCTAAAGTGCATGATAATAAAATATAAGTTTAATAGGACCTGCGAACAAAACTTCAATCTATTCATTGATTCTGGTGAATGTACCTTAAGTCCTACAAAAATGCCATATTTCTCACAAAATTCAACCAGTTGCATTCATACATGTGAACTCTTTCTAGGGTCAGAGTTGAGAGATTTTCACTTGAAAAGTGGGAGATGTGTTATTTTCATATAACCAAAGAAGGAAGTTATCTGTTTCAAAGTAGGGAGATATCTGAAAATGTGTAAAACAGTCCTCATTTTCAAGTAGTTTTGAACCTCAAATGTGGCAGTCTCCTTCCAAAAGTGCGAGAGTTCCCATGTATGCACATTCAAACAAGACTATCCTAGTATATCATCCGGCTTTCGTTTGTTTTCTTTTTGTTACATCACACCAATACGATCTATTTATTTATACCTTTGTAGTCTATTTATACCTTTGCCAAGCACCTGTTCTGTGATCCTACAATAAAGCCCATTAGCTCATACATATGCCATTTTACACCTTTGTAAAGCATTCACAGTTATTCCTTTAAACTTCAACATTCTTTAAACTTCAACATAAGTAAGGGTTTATTTGAAGAGTTATGTATTTGTAGTTTAATTTAGGTTATATAATTATATGCCAAAAATGCATTTGTTTAAAAATATTTAAACCTGTTTCAAAGCAAATAAACAAAATCAGTGAATTTTTAAAACCCTGTACATTTACTATGGATGAAAGGGATAGCTAACTATGACACATATTATAAAGAGATGGTGTTCACCTAATGGTAATAATGTTTAAAGTGATACAAGGTAATATCTGAACAAATCTAGGACTTCTGTGTAAATCTTAAAAAGTAATGAATTCTTTTCTTCTTTTTTAATCTTGTAAAGGATAGCTTTCTTAAATTGTCTGAAAAAGATTCAGTTTCATAGATAAGATATTTATTTTACAGAATTAATGGGTGCCTAATTCATACATTAGAACAATTGTGGAAAATATTTAAAATGAGAATTTTTTCTGTGTGTGCAGTGCACACATACTTCTTATTAATTTAAAAGCTATAACAGTTGGTGGGGTTTAATCAGTTAATCAGTATTTTCCTTATTTAGTTGTTAGTTAATTAATTATTAATAAAATTTAATTGAAGATCAAAGCTTCACCTTTCGCAAATACTCTATTCCTCTTTGAAGTCTTTGAATCATCTATTAGCAAACAACACCATGGTAAAATTAAGGTTAATTAAGATGTGAAATTCATGAAATGTTAAAAGAAAGACCCTTTATATTAACATAGAAATTTTATAGTTACCTTGTATGAAAATATTAAAATTAACCTGGTGTTTTTGTTTTTTGTTTTCTTTGTTACACTGCACAGTCACAATTATTATTATTAATCACCAATATGAATCATATTTATGTTGGTCGAGTGTGAAAAAAATTCAAAATTAAACAAAAAAGTATTCAGATTTACCTTGTTGTAAAATATTTTGATTTACCGTGTATTTAAATCATAAGATTTACCTTGTTTTATAATATGTAAACCTGGCTTACAGTAATCCCATCATAGTTATACGTGACAGTCTGTGTGTGCACATGCTTTTCGTGTTTGTACGTCTTGTATTACTTGTCTACCCTATACCCCGTAATGGGATGTCTTGTTCCAACCATGTGATTTGTCTTGTATGAATATTAATGAGTATTTATCCTCATATGGAAGTATCTGGGGGTGAAAGTGAGTTCGTATGTGAGGCTGCACGTGAATTTCAATCTTTCCCTTTCTAAACCACCGGCTTTTCTTTTCTAACTAACCAGTCACTCTCTCGCTGTCTGGGCAGATGAACGATTTGACTGTTGAAATAATGCCACGTACCAGAATCATTTATTTACTATACTGAAGTGTCCACCTGGTAATTAATATTCCTTTTTATATGACATTAAAATGTATTACTGTATTGTATTGAATTGAGCTACATTGTTTATGTGGTTTGCATTATGGAACTATATGAATATAATAATCTCTTACCTTTTAAAACTAAGATGCTTAATTGTTGTTTTCAGGGTTTTTTATGCATGTTTATTTACAATAAACAACAAATGAGTTTAACCCCATCGTTGTAGTCATTACCCCCTACAAAGACCTCATTACAAATATTTAGATTTACTTTGCCTATGCACTGTTTTGAAACTATTATGACATATCAAGATCTTTATGACAGCTTATGACTTCAAGCTTGTGAAATGGAGGCCAAAATAATCCCCTGGTTGGTAATATAGCAACAAGATTATACCGGGAGGAAAATGGCTGATAATTACGCTGTACAGTCAGATATAAACCAGATTTATGATTCTAATACTACCGGTAATCTTCTGGCAAAAGAAATTAAAGGTGGAATCTAACAGTTTGCCTATATGAAATACATCGACAAACTTGGGCATAATTTTGGTATAAACCCATACTTAAGTCTCTTTTAAAAACAATTTTGAACTCTTAATTGAACTAAAATTTAACTGATTTGTTAGATAGAGCTAATCACGAAAAAAAAAATCATTCGTAAGGTCTGTTCTGTCCAACTGTATAAATAGCTTAATAGTTGTCTCAGCTAAAAATAGTTTTTTGACGTCAGAGCAGATGACTCAGATGACTGGGTAACATGATCACAAAAGTAAGTGGTCATGTGGTTTTCCAAGTTTAAAAATAGCTTATCTCTGTATTGTGCTTGCATTGGAAATACCTGTTTGCAATGATAAGTGGTGACTTATGCATGATTGTTCACACAGATCTAGATCATCGATGAACTGAATCTTGAAGGCATTTTTCAGGTAACAATGACTAACTGATTTATTTGAAAAAAGGAATTTGGTCCAAACTGTCAGATATGACCTTTAAAGCTCGCAACAATGTTTGCTACATTACAAGCAATTATGACAACAAATTGCTTTGAATTTTTTTTTTGAAAACTCACAATTTTGCAACTTTCTGAAGATAAACGACAACTCAAACAATAGCCACAACAGGGTTAATAAAGCTGGGTTTGATTCCTAGTTAACTAAAACCTTTTTTTTATGAGAAGTTCATTTAGCTGACCATGTGTTCTGTGCTTAAAAACTATTTCATATTTTTTTTTTTTGAAAGACGGGTATGAAATATGTTTTATAATCTAATGTTTGAAATGAAATAAGTGTTGTCCAAAGATAAGGAAATGATTTTGAATGACAATATCAATTTAACTCTTTGCCTGCTAAGAATAAATTAATCAGGATTATATAAATTGTGTAGATCCAGATCAGCCAGCCCTCACAGATCAGCCAGCCCTCAGCAAGAACTGACCAATCATGATTCACACTATTTGTCAGCAATAGGATATGTGTTATTATACGAAGATGTTGCTCTAGAGGGGTGTCGCTGTTGAGTGGTGTTGCTCTTGAGATATGTTGCTATAGAGAGACATTGCTCTAGGTAGGTGTTTCTCTAGACAGGTGTTGCTCTACAGAGGCAGCCATCTAGGCAACTTTGCCACTTGATGTATGAAGATATAGTATACTATATATCATATTCCACAGAGGGTGATAGAACATATTGATTACCTGATACAAACAGTCGAGGCATTAACTTGTCAATGGTTAACATTATATTGCATCATCCTTTGTGGGATGAGATACTTAATTATTATACCAAAATTCGCAATCAATTCAACCAAAAACATTTTATGCAAGAGTAAGAATGACACAGACTGTATGCATTATGCAGTTAACTTCCTTGATTAATTGAAAGGAAAAAATGGTATTCCATTTTAAGCGCACACAATAATGTTGCATGGGACATTACAAATTGCTGAATGGCATGTATATGGCAATTTCATAAAAACAAATTCACATGTGGTACAGTAATATTAAATATAGCCTGATCAGGAAGGGAGAAGCAGTCAAGGAACTTACAGAACATTGTTGAGGGTGCCAGGATTGATCAGGAAGGGAGAAGTAGTCAAGGAACTTACAGAACATTGTTGAGGGTGCTAGGATTGATCAGGAAGGGAGAAGTAGTCAAGGAACTTACAGAACATTGTTGAGGGTGCCAGGATTGATCAGGAAGGGAGAAGTAGTCAAGGAACTTACAGAACATTGTTGAGGGTGCCAGGATTGGTCAGGAAGGGAGAAGTAGTCAAGAAACTTACAAAACATTGTTGAGGATGCCAGGATTGATCAGGAAGGGAGAAGTAGTCAAGGAACATACAGAACATTGTTGAGGGTGCCAGGTTTGGTCAGGAGGGGAGAAGTAGTCAAGGAACTTACAGAAGATTTGTTAAGGGTGCCAGGATTGGTCAGGAAGGGAGAAGTAGTCAAGGAACTTACAGAACATTGTTGAGGGTGCCAGGATTGGCAGTTACCACCTTCTGAAGGGCTTCCAACAGTCGATCTGGCAGATCTCCAGTCAGTCTGAAAATACAAACAAAAAAATTAGCTTGTTTTTGTGTTTTTTTTGTTACACCGCACCAACACAATTATAGTCATATTGCTGATGCCCAGGTAAATTTTTGACTGGTGTAGGAAGACTAATGTAACAAACTAATCTAATACAACAATCTCACCTCACACAACAAACTTATCTTATATAAAAACTTATCTCGCACCACAAACTCATCTAATACAACAAACTCACCTCACACAACAAACTTATGTTATAACACAACAATTGAATATGTATTAAACACTCTACCACTATCAAATGTGAAATACCGCATAAGGGTCATACATGAAAAGTACAAAACAAAAATCACCATATACCCATCAAATATCGGGCAGAAATTATACAAAGCACACATCAAATTCATAATTTCAAATTTTAAAATACCCAAGATGGACATCATATAAAACCAAATGTATTAAACAACAAACTTGTATATCTTTATGCCATATACAACAAGCTATATGAAGGATTACTATACTGTAATCCATTGTGATTTTTAAAAAATGACTTAAACCCTATCTTAAAATGAAGACCTTCTCTTCTGTGTATTTTTAGCACTAACAAATCCATCAGTTGGAAATAAAAACAAATTATTTTAATCATAAAATCTACAAAAGAATTCCGACAGTTATTTAGTGGTCTGACACCACAATGACCTTGAGATTGAATTTTTTTTTTATAAGTTAGTATTCTTTGGCACAGTCTTGCTATGTGTTTACACATGTGTGTTAAAAGCATTTATATGTATGTAGTGTATATTTGCAACATTAAAACCACCTGATCTTTGGACAAATACATATATTTTTGAAGCAAAAGGTCAAGTTTGCCATAGTCTGATAGAATGATTGGATTACAGCTTGCATCCCCTATGAAATTAACATAGACACAACCTGTTTGACCATATTTTTGAACTTGGTTAACTATGTTTTTTAAACATTTGGGTAGACCTGGTGGCACAATATGTAGAGTGTCGGCAAAGCTTCAATGCTAATGCTCAGGCAACTATATGGGTTGTTCCACAATTGGTTGGCCTGGTGTCAGGATAATGTGACTGGGTGTTGTATTGTGCCAGGTGTTCACAGCATGCTATACACAGTGAAGGTAGCACTATATCAGCTTCAAGTGGACACTGTCCCCAGATAACTGAATTACTGTTGGTGAGACAATAAATCCAATCAACATTAACATAAACATGACTGACAACAAAATGACCATATTTAAACCATTTATTGTCATCCTCATGACCATGGTCAACCAGATTTCAAAGTAAGACCATGATAAATCTTGCTTCATTTTCTTGTAAATTAAATCTTAAATGTGTACAAATTTCAGGGCAAACTGTATACAAATCCAAAATTATTGCACACAAAGTTAGAACCAGGCACTATTCATCCAATGCAATGGTTATTAACTAATGTGGCAAATGTTCAAAATTAACAGTGTTCCATGGTCTGGAAGAGACATATTCTTCACACAGTCAGACCATGGCCAAATCATTGCTGATGATAGTCATGCTAGACCAGACTCAAAGTCAGAGCGTAAAGCAAAGTCAAGCAAGTTTTGACTATTTGGAAAGTTATTTTGTTGGTCCTTACCTTTTTTCTTCATATTCAATATGTTTTTACATTTTCTATTTCAAATTATCATTTTTAAATCTTAGTTATTTTTAAGATAATGGTCCTATCTTTATGTGACAAGGTATTATTGTTTGGTTTGTCTCATTGTATGATAGTTGTTAGGTTTCACACCTATGACTCTGTTCACTGGTGCTCCGCTGACTGCTTAGCCTCTCACAGCGTGGGTTCGAGTCACGTTCGAGGCAAATTACTTAATGTGGGAAGCTCTTCCAGCTGCCTTGCAGTGCAGTTCTACCCAGACATTTGTCTGAGGTCTTCCTCCACCAAAAAGCTGGATGTACCTATATTGATCATAATTGGTCGATGCAATGTATTTCAAAAACAAAAACAAAACAATGTTTATTGTAGGGTTGAGTGACAAGTGCCTATGCTGAAATTATGAAGTTCAAGTCGCACATGAAGGTAAAGGTATACAACTGGCTAAAAACTCAGTCTAATACTAACAAGATGAGCCATATTTTATACATTAGTTAGGTGTTACTGAAATGGTTACATTGTTTAAGAACAGAAAGGTTTCCAGTGAAATTGTGAGAGAGACAACATGACGATTCCACAACAAGAAAGTGCACAGAGGTAAGACATCCATGGCACCACAGAAAACATGCACTTTAAACAAGAAGATGACTGGCCTGGGAACTAAACACATTCAATTCATTACAGAAATATGCAAGAGTAATAAACCATAACTCTGATGGGAACTAGACTGCTTCTTTGCTTGCTTTCTTGTTGTCTGCTACATGTGTATTTTTATAAGTGCATTGTTAACATCAACATTCTCGGTTTCTTTTGTTAAACAAAACCACACCGAAAAGCTGCAAATTCCTACTTACGCCCGTTTCCTTTTTTATAATTGCAAGATACAAATTATTGATACACAGTTCAACAACTGATGTCGATACTCACATACGTTTCTGTGTGTGAAATTCATCTATAAAAGTTGTAATCAAAATAATATTTGGATTTTCAGCTTTTAGTACATTTTAGAAATTACATTCATCATGTGAGCAGGTGGTAAATGTATTTAATTATACTTTCTCAAGATGACAACTGATTTCAATACACACATACTTTTTTGTGAGACATTCATCTATGAAAGTTGTAATCAAAAGAAAATTTGGATTTCAGCTTTTGTACATTTTAGAAATTAAAGTTTTCATGTGAGCATGTGGTACATTCCTTTCATAAGGCTTTCTCAAGACGACAACTGATGTCAATACACACATATATTTTGTGAAATTCATCTATGAAAGTTGTAATCAAGTGAATATTTGGATTTGACCTTTTTGTATGTATTAGAAATTATGTTTACCATGTGACCAGATGGTATTTGATCATACTTTGTCTTGCAACAATAATTTCTCTACGCTACACACATGCATTTAACACAATTGTATAAAAATAGAGTCAGGGCTAGAACACCCAAGTTTATACAAGTAAATATGAACATTAAAGTCCCTGTTGCACCATGTCACAAAATAACTGTTGGAATTCTGAGAAACCCTTTGTGGATTTTATGATCCCAGTAATTTGCTTTCATTTAGCTATTTCTTATTCTCAAGGAGCAAGTTAGATGACATTAAAGCGAATATTAGTCTCGGCGGAGTGTGACAAATGTACTGTAAGAAAAAAGTCTGTTACCAGGGTTACCATGGTATGCTTTGTAATAACTTTTCCTGCTCAGAAATCTTTTCTCACAGAAGAAACGGTTAGGAAATAAAGAAGAAGATTTTTTATTTGACCGAGGATTCTTTAATCGAAACAGGTACAAAATGATTAAACTGAAAACTTCAAATAAATTCTGCTGTCTTTTTTACATTTTAAAGAATTATAGTTTTACTAAATTTGAAGGTGTTGTAAAAGTTTCAAAAACGCAGGGATTTTTAACTAAGTGGCTGAGTTGTTTTTTAGAGATTTCTGTAAAGTGTTCTTCACTAGGCCATTGGTATTTATGATTTATGAAAATCCATTTTCACTTTTATAAAGTATACTGAAGGAAAAAAGTTAAGCAAGTTTTTTACGACTTTGGTTTTCGGCTATAAACCAATGTGACTAAAACGTTTCCATATTGACCAATTGTGCCCATCCATTGACAACATGATTTCCCCCTTTTTTTTTAAACTACACCATTATGACAGCGTGAAATGTAACTTTCACGAAAATCCCGTGCAGTATGTGCACAGCAAAATGGACAATCCTCCACGGGTCACAAACTTCCCTAACAATCAATCCTCTCTGAACTTGCTAAACTTTTTTCCTTCAGTATATATTTTCTTTGAAGTTCACCTGTTAAATGTTATATGACTTTATTGTACATACAAGAAAATATGTTTATAATGTGAATAAGTGGTATTAAATACTGCTTTGTCTTTATTGCTTTGACTACTGTATAATAATACACACATGAATTAAACACATTTGTATACACACAGAATTAGTGCTAAAAAAATTTACTTATAAAACAAAGTATGAATATTTAGGTTCCTGTTGCACCATGTCACAAAATAACTATAGCAATGAGAAACTCTTTGGGAATTTTATGATCCCAGTAATTTGCTTTCATTTAGCTATTTCTTATTTTCAAGGAACAAATTAGATGACATTAAAGCAAATATTTGTCTCGGAGGAGTGTGACACATGTATTGATACCAGGGTTACTATGATAGGCC
This sequence comes from Sinonovacula constricta, assembly GCA_007844125.1. Lineage (NCBI taxonomy): Eukaryota > Metazoa > Mollusca > Bivalvia > Cardiida > Solecurtidae > Sinonovacula > Sinonovacula constricta. Next base: position 48,362,721 of record CM017567.1, on the reverse strand, counting down.
TTGTAATGGCTTGGGAACTTTGGCTGTGGGATTATTTTTTATTTGCTAAGAAATCTTCACTCACAGAAAAGGTAATTAACCCTTAGCTTGCTTTTGTTAAAAAAAACATGCTAAATTCACAGGGTTTTTTGCTTTAATAGTATACATGTTACATGTCAGGGTTGATAGACTTAGCAGATTGATAGACTGAGCAGCAAATAGTGTAGATCCTGATCAGACAGCTCCCAGCAGGGATATATATATGTTACATGTCAGGGTTGATATACTTATAATCAGAGACTGGGCAGCAAATAGTGTAGATCCTGATCAGACAACTCCCATGAAATCTGGCTGATCTGGATCTACACTATTAGCCTTAGCCATATATGTATGCAAAAAGGAGGCTAAGAATTAACATTTAAAGATGTAGAAAATGGTAATTTGATTTTTTTTAATTAACAAATATACTCTTAAGTTTGAGCTGGAATATTTTTATTTTTATTATATTTTACTGTTTTCTTTAAAAATTATCTATGCAAATTGTTCTTTAGTCCAAATATTTGTTTGTTTAATCTTTGTGTGTAAGCAAGTTACGTGTTTGAAACAGGTCATTGCGTAGCTTACTTTGACCAAAATAATTCATCTATTAGTTTTATAATTTCAAACAGTGCAATTTTTGATCCTATAACTTGTCTTTAAAAGTCCACTACAAAAGTTGCAATCTAGTAAATCTTTATTTTGCTTCATGTGTAAAAATGTTTTTATCCTTTTACCACCAGTGATGTTACATAAATAAGCCCTGTGTGATAATATTTTCTTTATCAACCATTATAATAGACCAGTTATGTGCACTGGACAAATAACTTTTTAAATGCATATATTTCAAGCTGCAAGTGAGGTTCTTACATTTTAATATGGTTGTATTAACATGACAATTCTAATAAATACCTAGAATTTATTTGTTAAATTTTTCATTTCTTTAAGCTGTAATTCCCACAATATATGCAGTTCAAAACAATGGGCTGTATTGTTCACAAAGTTGTTTTTTTATTTTTTTTTTATTAGAAATACATCACAGCAAGCAGCGATGTCCAGCTTTGGTGCTGGAGGAAAAACCCAGACAAATGTCTAGAGAAAATCACTGGCTCACTGCAGGTCAGCTGGAAGACCTTCTCATGTTAAGTCTTTCGCCCTGAATTTTGATTTACTTCCCTGATTTAACTGTCTTATGTTTCATACTGGTTGGATATGTGACGATACAAAATACAGACTGGGGACTGAGTTATTAAAGGGACATCTGCCCTTTATTGTATCCTCAGGGATTAAATGTAGCAGTTAATGGCAGCTCATTTAATGACAATCTTCACTGCCAGAAACCAAATCTAGATTTTATGAGAGTCACAGCAAATGAAAAGTCATAAAGCTAACTGAAAGCATGTAAGTGAATGAATAGGATCTAAATGACTTGGGGTCAGATGATTAAGTGAGTAGTTTTCAAGAGAACTTGGGCTAGATAAAATTCTGTGTAAGAATTTTCAGTCTTTATTATTCTTTATTAATCATATTCTGATGGACTGTCAAAATCTTTTGCATCCTGCTAATCTGAATCTGTTTGCTCTAGGTACGGGAGGCCCCGGGTTCGTTCCCGGGCCGCGATATCCCAAAGTCATTAAAAATGGTAATGGTATAGCTCAAACAAAAAATCTGAATCTGAGGTTACAAAGCTTTGTGCTTGTGAGATCAGTCCCAGGATTCTGATTGGTTATTTTGAATATAGCTCAAAATCTGACCAATCAGATTCTTCAGAATGATCTCAGACTTAGCCATATAGTATTAAAGCCTTAGACCTTTATTTCTAGATAGTGATTCAGCTGTCTTGCTTATACTCAACTTATGAGAGTAGTTCAACTTATGATCTGAACAAAAGTGGTGTCTGAGCAGTGAGTTGCCATTTCTTCAGCCTCTAACCGCGTGACTTCCAGTCGATGTCAGGGACATAGCTTGACAGCAATGCATGTGTAGGCACCTTAAATCTAGGGGTCTTTCATGGGAATGCTCGCATAAAGTCCGGCAAACTGATATTTGGGTGAGGAGGACCCTACTCAGCCATGTTAAAGTCTATATTTAAAATGTTAATCCCTCTATCACCTTCGCTTGGCACATGTTTTTGCTATGCTTTTTCAGTAACAATCAATAAATATATGTACCTATGGAATTAGGTGCAGTAGATTGTGTGATAAAAGTATCTTAAGTTTTTGCATACACCGTGACTGTTCCCTAACATTTTCCATTTTGATTTTAAAGAAAAATGTGTAGGCATGTGGTTACAGTGCCTAAAGGAAGCTACGCCAGTGGATGTTAAAACTTTCATGTGGGTAGGCCTTCCAGCAAATCTGCATTGCACAGGAGATTCTCCAAGCATATACCTTGTGGACTTATGCCACCAACAAGTAGCTTGATGTGATTAATTTGACCAATCATTTCAGTGCGATGGAAAAAACAAACTAACGGATGAATCCATAATAACACTAATAACAAACGATTTCCATGGACCCAACCAATAAGAAAATGCAATTTTCTCTTGCACATGGCCACTTGTTTACAATTGATAGCAAATATAAATTGAGAAATGGCAATGGTCTTTTTGATCGGTCAGTTCTCATGTTTCTGAGGTAATTGGGTATTTATGCATTGGAATTCTGTTTAAAACATTAAATGAATCATTTACTGAAAAGCAAAGTGTGCATCAGCTTTAAACCCTATATTTATTTTTTATTTTTTCAAGGGTCTGTTCTAAGCATTTCACCCCGGCTCAACTATGGTCATTAAAGCATGGTGTAGCAATAACTGGTGAAGTAAGACCCTTCTTAAATGTCTGGGTAAACCATTGACTCAGATCACAGAACAGCTTGGAAACCCACCTATACTGTCAAATCATACAACCAAATCATTTTTTTTTAAATTTTAAATCATTTTTTTAAATTTTATCAAGTATAACTCTTTTAATTATTCATTATCAAACATACTTTTTTCAAATGTATCCACATTCAAGATATCATTTCATAATTTAACTTCTCTTCTCATTTCAGTATTTTTCACATCATTGGTAAAGTGTCAAGGGAGACAACTTGGTAATAATTGTGATTGCTTTCTGGAAAACCCTCCAGAAAACAATGAAGCCTCTATATTCAAGAGCTTGGGATGCTGGTAAACCCAACGAAGCCTCTATATTCAATAGCTCAGGATGCTGGTTAACCCAATGAAGCCTCTATATTCAATAGCTCAGGATGCTGGTTAACCAAATGAAGCCTCTATATTCAATAGCTCAGGATGCTGGTTAACCCAATGAAGCCTCTATATTCAATAGCTCAGGATGCTGGTTAACCCAATGAAGCCTCTATATTCAATAGCTCAGGATGCTGGTTAACCCAATGAAGCCTCTATATTCAATAGCTCAGGATGCTGGTTAACCCAATGAAGCCTCTATATTCAATAGCTCTGGATGCTGGTTAACCCAATGAAGTCTCTATATTCAATAGCTCAGGATGCTGGTTAACCCAATGAAGCCTCTATATTCAATAGCTCAGGATGCTGGTTAACCCAATGAAGCCTCTATATTCAATAGCTCAGGATGCTGGTTAACCCAATGAAGCCTCTATATTCAATAGCTCAGGATGCTGGTTAACCAAATGAAGCCGCTATATTCAATAGCTCAGGATGCTGGTTAACCCAATGAAGCCTCTATATTCAATAGCTCAGGATGCTGGTTAACCCAATGAAGCCTCTATATTCAATAGCTCAGGATGCTGGTTAACCCAATGAAGCCTCTATATTCAATATCTTGGGATGCTGGATAACCCAGTGAAGTCTCTATATTCAATAGCTCAGGATGCTGGTTAACCCAGTGACGTCTCTATATTCAATAGCTCAGGATGCTGGTTAACCCAGTGAAGTCTCTATATTCAATAGCTCAGGATGCTGGTTAACCCAATGAAGCCTCTATATTCAATATCTTGGGATGCTGGTTAACCCAGTGAAGTCTCTATATTCAATAGCTCAGGATGCTGGTTAACCCAGTGAAGTCTCTATATTCAATAGCTCAGGATGCTGGTTAACCCAGTGAAGTCTCTATATTCAATAGCTCAGGATGCTGGTTAACCCAGTGAAGTCTCTATATTCAATAGCTCAGGATGCTGGTTAACCCAATGAAGTCTCTATATTCAATAGCTCAGGATGCTGGTTAACCCAGTGAAGTCTCTATATTCAATAGATCAGGATGCTGGTTAACCCAATGAAGTCTCTATATTCAATAGCTCAGGATGCTGGTTAACCAAATGAAGCCTCTATATTCAAAAGCTTGGGATGCTGATTAACCCAATGATGCCTCTTTATTCAATAGCTTGGGATGCTGGTTAACCCAATGAAGCCTCTATATTCAATAGCTCAGGATGCTGGTTAACCCAATGAAGCCTCTATATTCAATATCTTGGGATGCTGGTTTACCAGAGGCAGTCTTAAAACCCCATGGTTCCTGAATGCAAATGTTTGACTTTCAGTATTGTTAAAGACAGTCATGTGGGAAGGTCTTCCCCCTGACCTGTGGTGGGCCAGTTTTTCTAAGTTTTGTCTAGGATCTTCCTGAAGTAATAATACATAGATGGCACTGGACTAAAATAGTTTTCTCAGTGTGATGTATTTGACAAACATCTACAAAAAACAACAGCAATGACCTGGTATTTAAGAAGAAGATTTAACACTTCTTTTAAAGACTACAAAAAGGTAAAATACAAAAATAAATTTATTGTATAACACACACATAATAAAATCAAATTTTAAAAAGCCTGGTAAACAAGCGGAAAAAACAACATCATCGGTATTCACCATTCATTAGTTAAAAATCAGTTCATCACAACACATATATTAAAACACAAACACATTAAAACTAAAGCAAAAATTCATGTTATCAACGTGAATTGTAGCTAAAACAAGCTAACAAATACCAATCATCATCCTTATATTTACCCATTGGCAATTAATGGGTTTTAATGCAGTCTAATGGCATTATAAGACACAAATAAATTCAAATTATCAAATGCTGTCGGCCAAATTCAGGAATTTTTTCCTTAAAGGGATCTACCATGCTTTTAAAAACCAAAATAATTCTAGCACAATTAGGAAAGTCATTAAATGGATAAAATATTTCCCTTAAGACAATTGTACAGTTATATTAAAATTTAAAACAGGTTATTACATTGAAAGAATAACAAAAATTAAATTAGCATATTTTAATGTTTTAACAGCTTAAATGGTCTTAATGATGAGGTATTGCAGCTTGTTTGCTGCAACTGACATCGTAACATAAGAGAAATGTTTTGATATGAATTAAGCAATTAAGCAATTAAGCAAATATCTGATTACAATTGTATAGTGAATAATCAACATCCGCATCCTGTATCCTATATGCATAAAATATGCCATAGTTTTAAAATTGTAAGTGTCCTACTGGACGTATCATCACAAGGGTGTTCTATAGTGTTGGGAAATCAGTTTCAAATCATAATTGACCATTGGTTGGAATCGGTTGCCACTTCCGATGCGATTTCACCAATTATAATCAGTTTATTAATCTACACAGTGCTACGTTCACAAGTGGTTTTTGATTAGTAGTTTACATAATTACTCGATACTATAGAGTACTTGCTGCCACTTTCTACAAAACTTTTGGTGTTTCAAGGACAAAATAAAGTTTTCACTGGCTTTCTATTTAAATATGCTCGTAAATCTCATGGGTTGCCATTTTAATTTTCAGAGTTATTTCCCTTTACAGCTGAATAAGTGTAAAAGATGAAACCTGTACCTTTATTTGGAGTGCATTCGCACTCTTCTGTTAATCGACTATGAGAGAATGACACCGATTATCGACATCGAGAAGCTTTTAAACACCGCTAATCGATAACTTCCGATCATCGGCGCATCACTAGTGTTCTGTCTAGGGTCTGATATTTGTATAAAATATAAAGTGTCCATGTAAGGGTCATAATCATTTTAATGTACAATGTTTGTAAATGTCAAAGCACAAAGTTACAAGCAAATACAAGTATTACTTCATAGTGGTTATTTATATATCCAACCATGGCAGGCATAAAATGTCAACAGATGTTCAATTTTATTTAAAGTGACTGAAAAAAGGGGGACCAATACATTTTGACAGGAGACCCATTGTTTTCAAAGCTATTTATCCCTAGGACCCATGATTTTAATTTCTAGATTATTCACTTATTGTATATTCTTTTCAATTTACTATTTTATTGTTGAATGGTGATTTAAAATCATATTTCATCAAAGAGGTATATATTATTAGTAGAAGACAAATCTTCAAATTCAAGACTGCATAAAACAGTGAGAATATTCTATGAAAATATGTTTGGCAATATATATATAGATATATCAACAAAACTGTTTTCAGTGCTTTTATATTTGGTTGTTTACAGTTTTATAAGTGGATGCAATATGTTAAAAAAATGTGTTCACTTTTGTTCAAATCAATTAAAGTTAGTTGTATTTGCAACAACATATTAAAAAAAATTTTTGGCCTCTGCCTAAAAGAATTGACTGCAATTTCATGAAGAGTCTTTGGCCTGCTGGAAGTAAATAAATAAAACTTACGGTTTATCCATTTTTATGAAGGCATAGTTCACATCAACTACATCTTCTTTCTTCACAGCTTTATGAATCTCACCTGAAGAAAAAGAAGTTTATGTTTCATGTTTGTTGGGTTTATCATCCATCCACCAATCATTTCATCATTCGAAGAGAGTGTTCTCTTGAAGTAGGTATAGTGCTGCCATCACTGTAGATAACATGCAGTGAACACCTATCATGCTACTGTTAACATTATCTTGATACAGGAGTGATTCGTCATGAAACCTTTACACCTGCTACAGTGTAATGCGGCTTTACCACTTCCTTTTACAATCAGGATTTGAACCTGGGCCTCTCATATCTTGAGCAGATGGTCTTCTTTGTATGCTACAAGAACTGTTGAACAAAAATTCAATTGATAAATGTTTAAGATGAATTATCAACGAATTGTCAATCTGTAATTACTTACAAAGCATCAATAACAAGACCTGTCAATAAACAATGCCCCCAACTTGTCTCAGTGCAGATTAGAATAATGAATTTTTTAAAAAAAAAGGGGCATAACTCTGCCAAAATTGTATTTAGTTTTAGAGTTATCTACCCTGTGGAATTGGATTTCAATTTTTTAAAGTGAACAAGTATTAAAAGTTTAAGAGAATATTTTTAATCAGTTTCAAGTAATGAACTTCAACATTCCAATGCTGATAAATAATGACAAGAGTTCCACTTTTTATCTTCAAAAGTAGAGTTAAAAAGCTTTAAACAGCAAACCTGAAACAAAACGCAGATACTTAGCAATGAGACAGTATACAGAAAAATAGCAATCTGAAGATAAAGTTTGCAATCATATCATTCAACTCGCATCATTCCTGTGATCTTTGAATGATGTCATATGCATAAATGTATAGCAAAAATGTAAAATATTGGGTTAAATTGAATGAACATATAAAAAAAGTAAAGAAAATTGATTGATTTGTAAAAATGAGAAAATGTAAAAACCCATATGAAAATACCTCATAAAAAAATAAATGAGGGATAATATTATCATGTATAAAAAATATTCGAATTTAAAATTTAAAAAAAAAATAGCTAAAGGACGCACCATTGGCCGACTTCTTCTCCAAGAACTGCTCTTTTCTCCGAGTTTGCTCATCTTCAATCACATCTTCCATCAGAGCTTCTTCCTGCTGAGGGGTAAGGATGACATCAACGTCAACATCATCAGCAGCAGCAGCCCCAGTAGAACCAGCACCGGCTCCAGTATCAGACAACATCATGTCCTCTTCTTCCGTACCGAATGGTATCCCTTGAAGTTCTGTGTTTTCAAAAATAAAAATTAAAATTTTATTTATAAAACTGTTTATTTTTTATTGGTTTAATTATTTGCTACATTACACTGCCACAACTATGGTCACAATGGTGATGTCCAACTAATTACTTGTTAAGGAGAATCTAGACATATGTCTGAGTAGAACCACCAGCTCTCTGCATGTTAGCTAGAAGTTTCCTCACAGTTAAAAAGTTCATTGGAACTTCTCAACTTGAACATTTTAGCTTGAACATTAATTACATCTTTCACTTTATCACTTTTACTATTATCATATATATTATACTATTTTTTCTTATTTTATATAAATAATATACAAATAAAAACCATCCATGTTGTAGCTTTGCTTACGTTGCACCATTCCAGTTTCCATGGCAGCCTGTTCTAGGTCCTGCAGGTTGCCTGGCTCCTCAATCTCCTGCCCTTCCCCTTCCTCCTGCAGCTGCCCTAACTGCTGTAGCATGTTAGTCACATATGGTGTGATCAGGGTCAGTTCCTCATCACTGAGGTCTTTTGGCTCTATTTCCCCTGAAACACCAGCTCTGATTTGTCAGTTTAATTATAACCACAAATGTGATTTGTCAGTTTAAATATATGTAACAGAAGCTAGGATTGGTCAAGTTGTATGTATATAGCAACAGTACCAGTTATTGGTCAGTTTAGAACATTACATCATGAATTCATAAATGTAGTAAATTTTGTATAGTGTAACCTTAAGTTTGATCTCTCCTTGGACATCATCATTAAAATAACTATGGACTGCCTGCTTCACTGGTTGTATATACAAACAAGAACATTAAAAGTTGATCCTTGGTTAAACCTGTTTTGTATTTTCACATCTGACCTTAGCAAGGTTATTAAATTTAGTGTGTTTGCATGTTTTCATATAATAAATAGGACTCCGTACTGGTGTGCGGCATATATCGAATACCGGTATTTTATGTTTGACAGATAGATCGGATTGAATGTTTCTGCACTAGACAAAAAAATTGATCATTAACAATATATATAATGAAGAAAGACAATGCATATCTTTTTCTGAAAATATTTTTAGAATACCCGAAAGAAAGTTCACAATATTCATGTAGAGATAGATGAATCCAATTCTCTTTTCATTTTCCGATAGCCATAAATTGAGAAACTGGATATATTTGATTACATAAATTTGTACTAATGACTTGATGTAAGGCATCCTTGTTTAAGAAGTTGATCGTTCAGAACAGCATTTTTAAATTCTCTCTGCAATTTTTATTATATGAAGGGTAAGTAAGGAAACAATAATGCTTTGGTAAAACTAATAAGTATTCAAAATGGCAGCTGTCAAGAGCTTCCAAACTCTGTGTAAGGAAACACTGATGGAGTTGAGCAATGTAAAAATTAATTGTAGATTTTTAATGTCTTGTTATATTGACAACTCAGTAGTTCATTTTAGCATTCATTTCTGAAGGAATTGATATTATATCTTTAAATTAGGTGACCTAAATATGTTTCATATTTCACTGTTTATGGTGATGAATCTTGAAAAATTATCTCATAGTTTATTCACATTTTTTATCTAGATTTAATATCAAAAAAGTAAAAACATTGATATAATATGTGAGCTTACTACAACAGGAATGCCCTGTTTGACGTTTATTATTTGATTTCTTGTTTGTTGTAGTTGCATGTCCTTCATATTTCATCCAGACATAATTCAACAACAACCTATACTTTCAAAGACAATAAGACATTTAAAAGTCATAATTTTTCTACACATTACGACAACGTCTGGTTCGTGACTAAACATTCACATTCATTCTATTTCCAGTTGTATTTTTGTTCTGACCTGCTCATCACAGACACGTGCACAATATAACCTTGGTTTTCCATTTTTTCCTATTACTAGGTTTTTTTAACATGATTTTATATTTAAAAATCAATTCTTTTATTTCAGCACTATTTATTTTTTATATCAGCTTTTCTAAACACACAGTTTACTATTTATTCCCAATTTTATAAAAACTTTGTTTCGTAACACATGCTTACCTGTACCTGTACAAAAGTCTTCACATTTAAAAAATTCATTTCTTTCTAATTTTATGCTTTAACAGTATTTCGGTTATTTGGAGCCGGTGTCCAGTCCACGTGAAACAGAAATGTCTTCACTGTGTTTTGTATGCTGTGAACACCTGGCATGATACCATACCCAGTCACATTATCCAGACACCAGGCCAACCAGTCGTGGAACTACCCTTATAATTATTTGCATGAGTGTTTGCAAGGGAGCTATACCGATTGTCCTACCAGGTTCGGTTTTCCAACCTGCTTGAATATACATACAACAAGCAGTTGAGTCTGTCTACGATTAATATTTTTTCAACCTGTGCTAACCTTTAATAAGGAGTGTTCCTGTTCATTACATACTTTTTTTTTTCTTTTTTTTCAAAACCGTGCTTTAAAGGTGGTATCCGACAGTTTGGACAAGATTTTTTTCTTCTCAAAGAACCAAATAAATTATTGCTGCATGAAAAGATATTGCAAAATGCTGATTCTTGATGTCCAACATCTATGTGAAAAGTGAAGCATCACACAACAATCGTCATTACAACCATGTATTTCCTATCTGAGCCATGCCGCAAAGTTAGCTATTTTTAAACTAAGAAAACCATGTGGCCCGAAACTTTATACAAATCATTCGGGTTATCAGCTCTAACGTCCAGGTCTATTTTTAGCAGAAATCACTATCATGCTTCTTTTTAGTTTTAAATGGATTGGACATGTAGAGTGATTAAGTTCACGATTTCTATTGTCTTACAATTTAGACAATGTTCAAAATCGTCTTTAGTCAGAATAAGGTTTGACTTTTTGCAGAAAGTATACCCCAATTCCCCAATCCAGGTTTACGGGTATTTGATAAAGACAAACTGTCGGATAACACCTTTAATGTACATTAAACAAAAGTCTTCTGGTTTCATTAATACCTATTTCTTTTTCAAATCTGTGCTAACAAGTACCTTTAACAAGCAGTCTCCATGCTTCTTAAACACCTTTTCAAGTCAGTGTTAACAGATACAATCAACAAGCCATTTCCCAGTTTCATAAATACCTTTTTTTAAATCTTAGCTTACAGGTACCTTTAACAGCTGTCTTATTTTTTTCATAAATATTTTTTGTCTCTTTTGTGCTTTCATATACCTTTAACAAGCAGTGTCCCCCAGAAAACAATTTCCTATCTCAATCTCACCTTTAACAAGCAGATCTAATTTATTAGCCAGGTATGGTGGTATGAAGTCTGCGTCTGGAAGAAAAAAAGAAAAACCATCTTATTACTTTTCTATAAAGAGGAAGCTCTAGTCATGAAGCTTGCATATGAAAAAGTGCCTAATGATGTACCTTGCAGAACAATGGTTGGTAAAAAAACAGGAAACAAATATTATCAATGTCACTCGCAACTAATGAGAGATATACATGCGTGCAAGTATATTTTGATACTCTGAAATGGATTTAAGGATGAATCCGCTGACCAAAAGACACCTATAATGGAGAAAATTTTTACAAGAAAGAAAACACACACAAAATGTAATTATCATTTTTTTATGAATCATTACCAACCTGCACTACCCAAAAGTACCAAATAAAACAGTTTTCATTTACAAAAACATCAAAGCATCCATCTCATTTTGGTGACCCTAGACCACTGAGAAAAACAATGCCTATGTAGAACCACCATTGCTCCAGAATTGTCAGCTGGATGATCTCCCCTTACACAATCTTTACTTTGTGAGTCTATATATTTAGTTGGCCTATGATTTCATTAATATTTAACTACCCACCTGCTACATTAAATTTTGTAAGCAATCATGGCAGCAAACAATTATGATCATTATGGCAACGTCCAGCTGCTTTGGTGGAGGAAGACCCCAGACAAATGTCTGGGTAGAACCACTGGCGCACTGCAGGTCAGCTGGAAGACCTACCGACAGTTAGTCCTTCACCCTAATTGGGACTTGAACCCACATAGTGGGAAGCTAAGCAGATCAGGCCTTGGCAAACAGCATATATATACACCAATCAGTAAAGTGAGGGCAACTGCTACAAACAATAGCTTAATCTGTATACGGCCCTATGTCGAGATTGGCTCCAGTTAAAACTTGCTTCCCTTATGCCTTAGGTGGAGTGTTACTCAGATTTACTGCAGGTTTACTTGTTTTGGATTAAATAAATGTAATCACTATTAATCAAAAATGCTGCAGAGTTGTCTGGCTTACATTTTTACATTCTAAGTCATAGTGAAAGGGACCAATTGCTTGATTTTATTCAGTAAACACATAATTTGTGTGGCTTTTCTTCTTGTTTGCCAGAAATCGTGCTAGCATACCTCTGATATGTACCTGAATTATTGTTAGATTATGTGCTGGCATAGTTTCATAATGATTTATTTTGGCAACCCATTATCCACTACAAGAACTGGAAATAATATAATGTAGTCAGTATGGTTCAAAAGCAACAACCTGGAATCAACTGTATAAACAGTGGTTAAATTTTAACCAATGGTTAATGTTTGTTTACCTAATACATTTTGGTTATATTGCTAGTTAGCTATTGTATAAACATTTTCGTAAGTTTAGCCAGTTTCAATTTAAACCATTTTTGGTTAACTTTCACCATTCTTTCAGTGGTCTGTAAAAAATAAAAAGTGCCACTCATTTAGCAGAACCAATTAGAATGTTGTGGGATACTTTGGTTAATTCAACTTTTGGTTAAAATTAAACAGTTTGGTTAAGTAACAAAACAGTAAACTGCATTTAAACAAATAGAGATAACCACTTTGGTTAACTAACCAAGGAAGTTAAAGTTAACCAGGTGTTAGAAAATAACCAAATGTTAACCTTAACCATTGTTTATACAATTGCGTGCAGACTGTTTACATTCCCTGACATATAGGAAACACATACATACATAAAGGGGCTTGTTTCATCAAAATTACTATAACTATGACAATAACAATGTATACATTAAAATCAATTTCAAATTACCTGGTTGTTCATATTTGACTGGCTGTCCAAGAGCTTCCATATCAGTCATTTGCTCATCTGGAGAGGTAAATAGTAAATTTACATAGATATATTGAATAAAAGATTTTTGTCGTTGATTTCTTTCTTTTGGGGTGGGTTTGGGGGAGAAGTCTTTGAATTTAATTAAGATCTGAAGATTTTAAATATGTGCAGTGATAATACACGCTCTGATCTGTCAAAGACAGTACTCAAAATTCAAAATCTGCATTTAGATGTTAGGACGTGGTACCATGTCCGGTATTCAAAGATTGCTGTATTATTATGTTAGTGCTAAATTGAACAGATGGACATTTCCTTCCTATCTTTATATTACATAATGACTATCAACTATGCATCACTTCCTTTAACTAACATGCTCATACCAAATGATAACCATTCTAAATTGACTTACCATATTTATTCTAATAGAAGCGCACAGGCGCCATACACATGACAGAGGAGCGTCTATTTGGACATACATTTCTCAATTAACCAACATCAATTTTTTATTACATTATAAGCAGTAACCACAATCTGAATGAATTAATAAACTGTGCAAGCTGAAGGACATTATTTAATGCAGTTACATTCCTTCAATTTTCGTCAAACAGCAAGTTTTTAAAAAGGGCAGGCGCCATAATTAGAACAAATGCAGGAAACAAAATTATTATAATAATTCTTATGAGGTATGTAACTCAAAACCAAGCAAATAAACAGGCATGCAAATAAATAAACAAAATACAACAAAACAAACAAATCTACATTTCTCTCACCTTCAGTAGGCTGGGAGTCAAAGGGAAGATCTTCCTCCCTCCAATTATAACCGGGCTCCCTGACATCTGATTGGTCGAATTCTTGTTGAAATGGCAGCTGAATAAAAGCATCATCAAACTGGGGTGAATAGGATCTGGGTTTACTGGCACCATCTAGCAAAAGCTCTGACAACTTTGACCGTGACTGATCCTCTTGCTGTTTTAGAGCTCGCAGATAGCGTTCTGCCAACTCCAAATCATCGAGAGAAACCTGGCTCAGTTCACTGCTGTCATATCTGGGCTCACTCATGGAATTCTCAAAAGTTGGCTGGTTAGCTGTGGGGTAGTAGGAGAGATATGGAGACTCCATGGTTTTAGATGGCCAATACTGGCGCTTGTGTTGCCCAGTAGATTTGTCAAAGTATTTATGAACACGAATGATCTCATCGCGTTTCTGAGAGCTTCGAAGCAAGTCCTCGTCAGACAGTTGCTCAGGTTGTGTTATCTCGTTAAAGTTGACCTGACTGGGGTAGAGATTATTGAACAATGTAGCATAGTCATTGTGTTGACTCGCCGGCTCCAGGTTTTTGAAGATAAGTTCATAGCAGATCTTCTTGCTAAAGGGTTCCTGGGTGCTGAGAGAAAGGATAACGTTCTGAAGAATGCATTGAGTGTAAGTGTCGGTCCATTTGAAGTCGTCTTCGACCAGGGAGAAGAGTTCAGTCTGGAGTTTCTTCAGATCATGTTGACTGAGAGTGTAGACAAAGTCATCAGGAATGCCTGGACCAAAGCATGTCCCGAACAGAAGATCTGAAACAAGTGAAATGAATTTAAAGGTTAAACAATGCTTAATTAATCAAGCAATACAGGTAATAAGCTTATTTGCAGAGACAATGGCATCATTAAATTATGCTAGTATAGTAAGAGATGTCTTTTTTTTACAAATTTATCATTCTGAAAAATGTCTATTTTTTTATTCTGAAAATGATATGGTACCATCTTATGACATGTTAAAGAATTCATATGAAAATATTCAATAATCAAAATTCAATCGTAAGCAAATGGATTTTTTCTGTATTTATTTGTGAGAAAGGTAAGCATATGAAGTAAATCTGAAAAAATATGTAACAATGTTTTTTTTATCTGTTTCCAACTTTGTTTAACTAAAATGAATAATGGTATCATTGATTGCTTGTGATCACTAGGTTATATAAACATGGTGTTCTTCATCAGTTTATTTTGTCTTAAATTTTGGGAGAATCTACTATAATGCAACACTTTTTAATAAATGATCCTCAGCTCAATGACCTTGTAAATCTTTAAACCTCACATGCGGTAACATAAGTCATATGTATAGATAGTTTCCATGTGATATCATAGGCACTGATTAGACCATTTAAGACAGCCATCTTTGAAGGCAGAAGCTAATGCAGGCCGAAATATGGAAATATGTGCTATATTAAACTACCACAGTGCTTTTTATTTTTCAGTCCATTTTATTGAATTTTATATCAATTCAAAAGCTTTTATGAAGTATTTTGAATATCAACACAATATTTTGATAGTTTAAAAATTCAAGACTTTATCAAGTTTATTCAGATAAAATTTAGATTGTGTTAAGCCAAGTAAATAAACAAAAAAATAACAAAAACCTGAAATGAATTGGTTATAAACTTCTAAAGAATCATAAATATATAATATTTTCTTCTTTGGTAACATCTTATCATTGTCTTAATATTTGATTTAATATTTTAATAAAGTAAAAGAAACTTGATGATTCAAATATTTTTAAAAAATGCAAATGTTTGCCGTCCTGTCATTTTATCAATTTGAGCCAACACTATACCATGTCATAGATTGTCAAAGGGAAGTAACTACTACAAAGAAAAAAGTTCTAGGGTTGTTTCCCTTCAATAAAAAAATAAGGAAAAAAAATTTTTGCGTTTCCATTTAGTGAAAGAAAAAAACAAAACATTGTACCAATAAAAATATTTTCTTAAAATATGTAGGTTTTCAGAGCAAATTTAGTCAAAATTTACACAAATCTTCAAGTTACAGTTTATAAAAATTTTGTACACTAAAAATGTAAAGCATTAAATTATGATGTAAGTTACGTTTATTCCAGTCTTTTTTTATACTTTCTGTTTTATCTCAATTTATATGCTAATTCCTTAACATATATGCACTAGGCAAATGAATTACACCTATTTACATAGATTGCAATAAAATTCAGTCTAATTTTTTTTTTTTAAATGTAATTGCTAAATTACATGGTCACATTTTAACATTGGTTTTGTTGTTTTTGTTTTTGAAATAAATCACAGTGAATAATTAATATCATTACAGCGACATCCAGCTATTTGGTGGAATTTGGTGGAGAAACTCCTGAGTACAACCACCGGCACACTACAAGTCAGCTGTAAGACATTCCCACATTAAGTCCTTGGGCCAGATTGGGACTCGAACCCATGCGGTGAGTTTTTAAGCTTCTTTTATTCTTTTTTTGTGTTTTTAACATAGAATTTAAATAATTTCTAGCACAATTTTTTTGCAGGTGCAATAATGATTGCACCTCTATACCCCTATCAGTACCCCTATCTGAAACCCTATTTCATAACATAAACAGTTTGTACTCACCATCAATACATCTTGATCCTAAACCACAAAAACTGTCAGATCTTGTAAACAGGCAACCTGAAGAAGAAGAAGAAGGAAAAAACAAATATTAGTGGTTATAATCATCCCTTTTATTCATAAGTTCATTAAAATATATTATATCAATATCTGGAATATCGTTAAAAGGGGAAATAACTCAACTGCAAATTTTAATCTGATTTTAATAAAAACTGCAAGTGCACAGGTTTACCTGGCACATAAGCTAATTATGAAGTGTACGTTAAACTGTATGACCGGCCCCAATAGCTCAAGTAGTAGAGTGTCGTCTTGCAGATCGGGAGGTTGCGGGTTCAAACCCCGGCAGGGTCAAGCCAAAGATTTTAAAGTTGGTAAGAGGTGGCTTCCCTCCTAACGCTCTAGGGACAGCATTACACCTGACTCGTCGGTGTCAGTATAATGGACCAGCCAGGTTCAGTCCTGGACACCTCATAAGTACCCCTGTGCTATAATGATAGAAATGTCGCTACACAGTATCTGCAAAAATGCAGGCAAATCCCATCTCAATCACATCCCTAAACAGAAAATGCCCAAACAAACTTGTGCTCAGGTTAACAAATGGATGGATGGACAGACAGACAGATGGATAAAGACAAACTTTACTGTGATAAAAGGAGATGTTCTAGTAACATAAATATTGATATACCTGCATTCTTTATAAGCTGTAAAGATCAAAAAAATTCTTAGTACAAATAGTGCCTATTTTATGATGGAAATATTAGTTACTTTACTCCTTTATTAAAGAAAAAGTTAATAAACTACAATATACTTATTTTATTGACATTCACTGTATCAGCATTTATGCCACTGGTAAGTTAATGAATATGCATGCAAATGTTCATTTTATACATTGTGTCAAAGGTTAATAAGGGGAGCAACTTTTCCCTGGATAATTTTAAAATATACATAGTTACATCCCTTTAGTACTTTTTTGTAAAAATAATTTTTGTCCCTAAAAAATATTTTAAAAAATTACCACTATGGACAAAAATTGCTTTTGATAATATTCTGGTTTCCAAACTGAAGGATTAAAAGTAATAGATAAAAAAACCCTAAAAAACCTATTAAAAACAAAAAATGTCAAAATGCAAATTTTAATGATGGATATAATAAGGCATACTAAAAACTCAGCAGCAATTAATGCGTGTCCTAATCATTAAGCTCCCAGCAGTACTGTTGTTTGCTGATCTGTATCTAAACTGTCTGGTCAGTTTATGCCTGGCAAGTTTATTCAGTCATTCTTGTTCCTTAAATGATTTAATTTACCTAAACAAACCTCAATTGGTAAACTAGTTTATCAATGACAAGAGTACCATTTTAGTTTGTATAGTAACCAAAGTTGTATCTTTATCCCTTCACTTCCTGGAAACAACATTAGGGTGGGGTGTTTTTAATGAGGTGAAAGGTGCTTCCAGTAATTAAAGCATTTTACCTCATGACGCGCTGAGCACAAATCAATCAGGCATAGGCCAATAATGTGGACCCAGCTCTGCCAACTTAAGTAATTCAGAAATGACTCATCACAATTTTGTTCTTACATTTACATTTGGCTAATATGTAAATACCTTTGTCCTATACCTTTTCAAATTTTGGTATATGTTGCAATTTTTATTCAAGTAATTCCGATCAAGATCTATGCTATCTGTTGCTAAGTCTGTCTAGACGTCTTGTTACAACTTACAACTAAACAAAGTAATTAACATACCATTAAACCAGTCTTCGACAAAACCCGGTGGACTGTGGCCCGAGTCCACAAAAAATTTACAAGTTTAATAGACTGACAGTCCACCAGAATTCTAGGTCACATTTTTTTTCAAAATTCTGAATTATTATGAAAACATACATAATAAACTAAACCAAACAATGCTTTACAGCCTATTGCTGAGCCTAACCACTCATAACACCTTGGTTAGCTTACCAACCTTTGACAGTGGCATCGCTTTATAAATAACAGAATAAAAGCATGATTGGCAGAACTTGTTCTTTTTTGTGTCAAAATGAAAAAAAATCAAACGGGTCTAGTAAAATCTGGTCTGAATCAGTAGATATTGCTAGCTTGGTGGACTGAAGATCTAGTGTTTGTAAATTTCTTTCATGAAAACTGATAAATGGGTGGGATATATCTAAGATCGACTTACAGTCTATTGAAATTAACTGATTCACTTTCTAACAAATTTTACCACCATTCTCTTCATCTTACAAGTTCTTCTTGTCAAATGCGTAAATAATGGGAAGAGTGCTATTGTCAGTAATTGGAATTCCTATGCGTTAACTTCATTTTCCAATGTAATGCCCCTTGCAAATGACAATACTGTGAAGACGATTATACACATTCACTTATCAACCCATCAAAATCTATTTATTTTAATATACTGTCAACATTATTTTTTCAATTCATCACAATGATAAACTCATGGTCATTGTTGTGATACTCAGATATGATTGCTGGAGAAACCCCAGACTAATGTCTGGGTAGAACCACCGGTGCTCACAGGTCTCCTGGAAGATCTCTCCACATTAAAGTTTGTGCCACCACACTGAGACTTGAACCTACGTCCTGAGTGGTTGGTGAGATTAGATGAACAGCTTAACTACAAGGTTCAAGTAGTATCCATTTGAGACAAGCATTCTAATAAGACAATTATATGAATACCTGACCCGGTAGCACAATCGGTAGAGGGCCGGCCCCAGGTACGGGAGGCCCCGGGTTCGATACCGGGCCGCGACATACCAAAGTCGTTAAAAATGGTAGTGGTATAGCTCCCTTGCTAATGCTCAAGCAAATATAAGGGTAGTTCAACAACTGGTTGACCCGGTGTCAGGATAATGTGACTGGGTGTGGTATCATGCCAGGTGTTCACGGCATGCTATACACAGTGAAGCCAGCACTATATCTGCTTCAAGTGGACACCGTCTCCAGATAACTGAAATACTTTTGTTGGGATGATAAACCCAATAAACAAACAATTATATGATAGATGATGCAGAGTTTGTGAAACTCATTAACATGAGTAGAGAAGGAAGGAGATAGGAAGAAAAAAATAGGAAAAATGTGATCAATATGGCATAGAGATGGCTTAAAGGTGGTATCCAACAGTTTGCCTATGTGTCTTTTATATCTTATCAATGTCTGGGGTATTTGTACACAATTTCTGGAGAAAAAAAAACAACATAATTTAGTCAAAGCTTTGATGATTTTCAACAGTATCTCAATTTTAGGGAAGTAAAACTTGATAATCAACACTAAAATGTTCATTCTCTTCAAATCCATAAATAAGAACAATTGGACTTAAATGTTCATTCTTTTCAAATCTATAAATAAAAACAGTTGGGAGTCCAGCTAAAAAAAGTCATTGGCATCAAAGTGGATGACATGGATGAGCTAAAACATAAGTGGTCACAAGGTTTTTTTAGTTTAAAAATAGCAAACTTTGCAGCGTGGCTCAGATAGGAAAGACATGTTTAAAATGATGATTGTGGCGTTATGTTCACTTATCAGACAGATGTACAACATTAATAAACAGAATTTTGCTAGATCTGTTCAAGTAATAATGGTTAGTAATGATGTTTTATGAAAATATGTTTGGTCCAAACTGTTGGATAACTCCTTTAACATGGCATTATGTTGTTATGTACAAATGGCATAGCAACAGTAGAACCAATAGACAATATGCTTTTAACAATGATCCAAGATGGACGGATCAAGAAGAGAAATGTTTTATATAGCACAGAAATGGTAAAAGCAATGGCTGAATATTGCATTATCCTTTTGCTATATGCTAGCAATATACTGATTCCATGGATGTTGTAGCAACAATGGAACACATAGAGGTTATGTAACTTTTAACAATGAGTCTAGATGTAAGGATCATGTATGGCAAATGTTATTTATATAGGATAGAAAAGGTAAAGAGATGGCTGAAGATGCCATTATACTGTTGTTATATACTAACAACATAATGATGCCAGATGTCACAGTAACTGTAAAGCATAATTATATAGGTTATATAACTTTTTTTAAAACGAGCCAAGATGTAAGGATCAAGCAAGGGAAATGTGATCAATATGACACTGAGACGGCACAAAATGGCATTGTTCTGTTGTAATGTACTAACAGCATAAAGATTCCGTAGATGTCATAGTAACAGCAAAACATACAGAAATATGATCAATATGGAATAGAGATGGCATAAAATGGCATTGGTCTGTAGTAATGTACTAAGAATATAGTAATGACATAGTGACATAGTCATATCTGAGACTGGGCTAGATTTGTTAGGTAGATCAGTCATGCCAAAATTGGCACTTGAAGAAACATTGATTTCAGTTAAACTTTGCTCAAGCTCAACCTTTGACAGCTACTATTGATTGCTTATTGTTTTATTTTTTATAAATATATCCCAGCAACACAATCAAGGTCATTTTAAGGGATTTCCAGCTATTTAAGGGGAGGAAGTCCCCAGACAGATGTCCAAGTGGAACTACAGGTGCATCGTATCTCAGCTGGAGGACCTTACCACATTTAGTCCTTTGCCATGAACGGGACTCGAACCCATCCAAGTGGGCAAGGATGACAAGGAGTCAGAAGAGGTTTAAAGTCTGCAACTCTAGCACTCAGTCACAGGTGCCCCATTTGTGTTATGTCTCAAATACTTCATTATAAAATCTTGAACTCATAGCCTACCTAGATTAATAGTGTGTAAAAAAATAACAAAATAAACCATATAGTCTCCGTAAGAAAATAATGTTTCTGGATGCAAGAAATTAACTTGAGCAAAAATCTCAAATAAGAAATGTTAAAAATAGTACGGTTAGGACAAAATATTATAAACTCTAAGATTATGTCTAAGAAATTACCCTGGCAAGTATTTTACAAGAGCTGTCCACTGACAGTGCACTCCACTTCTCTCAGTGCTGAATAATATAATGCTAGCTACACTAACTCAAACAAAAACTATCCCTGATACAAAAATTTCTAAGTGAAAAAATGGAAATAACTGCTAAAATTAATTTAAAGGTTTCCTGCACTATTGAAATGAAAATTTCCACATAGAAGTAAATTTCTGTTGACAGTTCCTGAGAAATGGACCTTAACAAGAAGGGTAAAGCTGAAGCTGATGAGAGGGCCATAAAGATAGTTCCAATTTCTTTTAAAAGTAGAGCTTATAAAATAATCTCAAGCTTGAGTTCAACAGTGTTGTATCTCTATTTACCATTCTGCCCTTTATGTAGCAAAATGGTATCAATAAACATGAACCGACTTAGTGACAAGTTATGCTATAAATTCATAATTTTTGATGTAAATATTTATTCAAACCCAGTTTTAAACATCAAAAAGCCCTTCTTCAAGGCAACTGATTTCCAAAAGTTTTTATCTGTTGATCTTACAAACACACATCTCGAATAGAGTAGTACTTCACATGGAGTGCAATGTTTCAACCCTGATGACAATCATTATTGCACAATGACAGTTGCCATTATTTGCCACCAATTGATTTTTCCCACTAAATTAAGATTGATTGTGTCTGTGGGTGAACTGTTGGGTGTAATTCACGGCATGTGCCTCAACCTGTTGTTGCATCATGAAGAGTGGAGACTACAATGAAAAGTGTTATTGTACAACGTGGCAGGGGTCAAATTACTGGAATTATCATTTGTCTCGATATGGATGCAGCAGACGCACATCACAGAACCTCAAAGAGACATGGTACACTATTACCAGTCATATTTGGTTCTTGGTTTCAAAAGTGCTATTCGATATAAACAACAATGTGGGAGCACCTTTGGTGGAATGGTCAGTCACCAAATTGTAACTCCTGAGCATCTCAGTTTGAGACCTAGTCGGGGCAAGAACTTTCATATGGGAGAGGTCTCCCAGCAGACATGTGGTATGCTGATGGTTTTACCCAGATATATGTCTGGTTGCCAGTTTCATCACCACAGTGTTGATGAGATGTCACAAAAAACAAACAAACATACAAACTATAGTGGTCATTATTGCAAAGCAAAGCAAGAATGTAGGGCCTGGCAAGCATTATGTATGGACTGCATGCAACTCAAATTAGCCAGTGAAAGAAAATAATTGCTGGAAAGATGCACAAATATGCAAGTTTCAATACTTTCGTTACCATATTTTTAACCAATGAAAATCCTTAAGCAAACACTTCCACAGGATACATATGACATGGAAGTTACCATAACTGTTAAAATTACTTGTCTTTCAGGTGATAACTGATATTTATTTAAACCTAGTCCTGTAACCCAAGCTAAACCCTTCAGTTTTCGATCATTTTTGTCAGTTGATCTTATGATCAGCTAGCTGGAGTACCACTTCACATGGAGTGCCATTTTTCAACCTGGATGACAATTATTATTGAACAATGACAGTTGCTATTATTCGCTGCGGATTGATTTTTCCCTCCAAATTAAGATTGATCACGTCTGCTGGTGAACTGTAAGAGGTATTTCATGGTTTTGTCTCCTCCTGTTGTTACATAATGAAGAGAGGAGACTGGTAACAAGTGTTACTCTATGCAATGGCTGGGGTCCGAATAACTAGAATTATCATCTTACTAGATGGCTATACAATCAACAGACTTAGCAGACTTGCATTACAGATACCTTGTCGGCTACTGGTATGTACTTATTGTGTAGACTGTAAGCAACATACTGAATCATATGGAAGAAAACTTACCAGGAAATATGCACAAGTATGCAAATTTCTGAAACGCCGTCACTGCAATGTTAGTTGCCACTGCTTAAAAAACAAACTCTGAATAATTGTTTAACAACAATGCTTAACAAAACACAATCAATTCTGTTTGTTCTGTTTTGGTTTTTGTTGCATCGCACTGTCACAATTATGATCATATTGGTGACATTCAGCTAATTATTGTTAGAGGAAGACCCCTGACTTATGTCTGGGTAGAACCCCCAGTGCATCGTAGACAGTCAATTCTAAAGGATCTTTAAACACCAATAACCAACAAGAAAATAATTTTACCAGAAATTGTTACAGGCTTAATGTTTGTTTTATAACCCATACCTCATTCCAAGATATTTGTTTAATTGCTTGATGAGCCAGTTGTCCTATCTTTCAGTTATGCCAAGATGGCAATCATTTAAAGGTTGTATACAAAATTTTGGGCCAGAATTTTTTCTCTCAAAGGACAAAATAAATTATTGCTGCTTGAAAAGATCTAGAAAAATTACGATTATTTGTATCCCACATCTATGTGAAAAGTAAAGCATAACACATAACTCGTCTGTACAAATAGATATTTCCTATCGAAGCCTTGCTGCATAGTTAGTTTTTTTTAAACTAAGAAAACCATGTGACCTGTAACTTTTTATAATTATTCGGGTAATCCGATGTTGATGTCTATTTTTAGCAGAAATCACAAATGTGGTTATTTATAGTTAAAGAAAGAATGGGCATGTAGAGTGAATTATATGACGACTATCTTACAATTTAGACTGTTCAAAATCATCTTATGTTAGACTTAGGTTTGACTTTTAGCTGAAATGAGGCCAAATTCCCTCAATCCAATTTACGTGTAATTGATGAAGACAAACTGTCGTATTCCACCTTTAAAGCCCTAACCTTGCCCACTACATGCAATATACATGAACTGTTGACAGACCAGGATAGTTATATAGCTGGTAGGTCTGGAACAACACTCTTTGGGGCAGTCTGATTACAATATACTCTTTTTACCTAGGTCGGGTTGATTCTTGTTTAATGGTGGTATCCGACAATTTGGACCAAAATTTAGTTCCTTAAATAACCAAATAAATCATTTTTACATGAAAAGGTCCTTCAAAATGTATTCATTGATGTCCTAGAGTTGTGTGAACAGTCAAGCAAACATCGTCACTTGTCATTGCAAACAGGTATTGCCTATCCAAGCCACTGTGCAGAGATAGCTGTTTTTAAACTTTAAACAACTTACTTTTGAGCTCATGCTATATAGTCATCCAGGTAATCCGCTCCAACATCGATATCTATTTTCAGCAGAGACCACTATCGGGCTTTTTATACAATTGGAAAGAATACTCATTCAGGGTGGTTTTTTTTCATGATTTGTTCTGTCGAACAATTCAGTTAGAGTTCAAAATCGTATTTATTACGACTAAAGTAATCGTTTATACAAAAATTAATCCCCAAATCCCCAAAGCAGTGGTTCGATATAGTTATATGAATTAGATATAGGCAAACTATTGGATACCACTTTTAAGGCAGACATTAAACTAAACCAGTCGTAATGTCTTTCACATCCTACTACCACACCATCATAAAAACTCTTAAACATATACAGCTATCAATGCATAAAAAAGTCTAAAAAGTAATTTAATTTAATGCTATAAATTCTGCTAGCAGAAGAAGCCATAATTAATGGTCTTTCAGAGAGCTATGTTTTCTGCAGGAAGGGAAGTTAATGTATGTAATTATGTTCTCTTAATGTTCTATCACCGATGTAAGATGGTAAAATAGAATGAAATAATAGTTCGGAATGCTATAAATACTGACAAAGAAGCAAACATTATTATAATGCTGGAGTCTTAAATCAGTGTTTTGTGTTAATGTTGTAGTTTTTTTGTTTTTATGTGTTTTGTGTTGTTGTTGGGAGATTGGGGGCATGGAGGTGGGTTTAATCCAACCACCAATCTTTAATTCATCTAAAGAGGAGATAAGGTTAATTTTTTAAAAGCTTTCGACTTATCTATAAACAAATAAAAAAATAACATACATACATAAGTCATTATCAGGCTAAGATGACACTGAGTCTTCAAGCCATGCCGCTACCTTCTAAGCTATGTATAAGATCGGGAGCTGTAATGCTACCATTTTTAGGACTTTGCTACTTGGCAACCTGGACGCTGCCTCATCAAGAGTACCAGGAATTGTCAATGGTCCCGATACTACTAAATTATCTTTACTGTGTTTCAATAAACATACTAGAGACTACTAAATTATCTTTGTGTTTCAATAAATGACCATTACTGTGTTTCACTAAAAGTACTAGACTACTTAACTATCTTAACTGTGTTTCACTAAAAGTACTAGAGACTACTTAATTATCTTTTATGTGTTTCATTAGAAGTACTAGAGACTACTTAATTATCTATACTGTGTTTCACTAAAGGTACTAGAGACTACTAAATTATCTTTGTGTTTTAATAAATTATCTTTAATGTGTTTCAATTAATGTACTAGAACTGGAGTTAACTTACCAAAATAGCATGCTTACCTGTCGTAGGACTGAATATATAAATTTACAGTCACAGATTTTTAATGAAACAACCCCCCTGTATCCCAGGCTTTCCTTACATAGAGCACATTTTCTGCCTACTGTGCTTTTAGCCACTTCACTGCCCTGTCAATGGTTCATGTATGCCCATATCCTGAGGTTTGCTCAGATTTACTGCAAATTAGCTTGATGTGTAAGAAACGTAACTTAACTTCTAAATGTAAGAAATGCCATCTTTATCAGTCCAATATGTTGTGGTGTTTTACAATGTTACTCTAGAGTCATGTGTAAAAATAAACAAATAACACCGTTGTTGTTTTGTTAACACATGTTTAGTTTAGCTGTTCATCCTCATTGCAAAGAATGGCAAGAGCATGCCATAAAAATGCCCCTCTATTTTCATTAAATGATGTGTTTATGGAGCTTCCTAATGACTTACAGTGGCAATAGCGGTTAATACTTGAGTTCAGGCTGTGAGAGAGATCTAAGTGACAAGTCTACACCATCTATTACCAGAAGAGCACTATAAAATGTCCAAACTGCAAGATGCAAGAAAAACACAATCAGGAACATAATGAAATAAACATCCAAACTGCAAGATGCAAGAAAAACACAATCAGGAACATAATGAAATGAACATCCAAACTGCAAGATGCAAGAAAAACACAATCAGAAACATAATGAAAAAAAAAAATTTACATTTTTTCTTTACATACCATTTAGCACAAGTCATCATTATAAAACTACCGTAAATGGATAATACTGATATTAATAGTTTAAAGGTGGTATCCGACAGTTTAGACCAAAAATATTTTCAGTAAACATTATAATAAATCATTGTTACCCGAACAGATCTCATAAAATGCTGTTTATTGATGTCTTAACACATGTCTCACAAACTGAACCATAACATCACAATCATCATTTCAAACATGTATTTCCTATCTGAGCAAAGTTAGCTATTTTTAAACTAAGAAAACCATGTGACCACTTATGTTTTCGCTCATCAACTTCATCCGCTGTGATGTTGATGTCTATTTTAGCAGGAATCCCAGTTGGGTTTATTTATAGATTTGAAAAAAATGAACATTTACATGTTGATAAATGAGTTTTACAGCCCTAAAATTGAGATAGTGGTGAACATCGCCAAAGCTTAGACTAAAGATAGAAATTATTTTTTCTACAGAAATGATGCATAAATACCCCAAACAGCGGTCAGATATTGTTACATGTACTAGATATATGCAAACTGTCGGATACCACCTTTAATGAATGCTAAGAAATTTGGAGTATCTTCTACAATGAGAACAGGAAAATTATAAGAATTAATCTGCATGGCACCAAAACAGTAAGCTAATAGTTTATATTCCTTGCCATGAGGAAAGCACATTAACTGACGTGAATGAGATTTGGCTAGTATGAAAATTTTTCCTCTGGGGAATACATCATTGCATGTGATACGTGCTCTAGTGTTATTTAGAGACTGCAATATTCTTGGAGCGACTAATAAATCAATCAGAAATCTAGTAAATGTCAACAGTTGTCTGAAGATTGCATCATCCAAGGGTAAGAGACAGACCATATCTGGCCCTGATGATACAGGATATGTAAAGGGAGGACTGGCCATAATTATCTTGGAGACTAAAAATGATTATCACGGCCAGAAGTTATATTTTATCATGGCTTTATGGCACATCACATGGCAAAAGTTCATATGATACCAAACCTGGATCCAAGGTTAGAAAACTAGGAGTTTTACTTTTCTTTGTGATCTGATTGGTCAGATTTCAAACTTCCTGTAAATCCAGTCAATCAGATGCTTGAGCATTGTCTCAAACTTCCACTCAAAATTGTACACCCTTGGTACCAGAAAAAACTTACTCTATGCTCAAAGCATTTGATTGGTTAGATGTAAATCTAAAATTTGAGCAATCATAAGAATCCAAACAAAAGGCAACTGACATCTGCCACAATTTTACAAACTTCATTTGAGTCAGACCATTGGCAATAGTAGCCCACACTTTAATAAAAGGCATTTTATATTAGGAAACAAACCTGACATTTAAACATGCCTGGCATTTTTTCTCTTTTTTTAAAAAGTTTTATTTACCTCAAGGGATAATGTTTTGTTTTTATTTTTGAAATACATCGCAGCAACCAATTATGGTCATTATAGTGATGTCCAGCTATTTTGGTGGAGGTAGACCCCAAACAAATGTCTGGGTAAAACCACTGGTGAACCTCAAAGGATAACTTTGAACATATATAATTATGTACATAACCTATCATATACACCATTAATAATATTTAAAGGAAGATGGATTATAATCATGGGAATGTTGACAGAATCAACTCACATATCTACGCCAGGGTGACATATCAGTAAGAAT
The DNA here is from genome assembly GCA_007844125.1 of Sinonovacula constricta. Lineage (NCBI taxonomy): Eukaryota > Metazoa > Mollusca > Bivalvia > Cardiida > Solecurtidae > Sinonovacula > Sinonovacula constricta. The sequence continues at coordinate 48,334,674 of CM017567.1, read as the reverse complement.
GCAAGAAATCAATAGATGCTAAATTCAGTGTATCGGAATCAGACTAAAAGCGTCATTAGGGAATGAATAATGAAGGAAGGAAATAGGACCCATGGGACTATACAAGGACAACAATCCTATCTCATGCTGATAGGGAGATATATATATACCTCACTGTTTTTATTAGCACTAAACACACCAGACCAGACTAGCAGCATCTTTTCTTAGCTGAGACATTGCTCAAGCTCAAATGGTAGTTGCTTAGTATTTACTTATAGTATAATTGACATCTTATTGCAATATAAAGATGCCTGCACCATGACAAGATAATGGTGTACACTAAAAAGTAATTCAGTGTTATGAGGGTGAAAGATGTATTGAAGTTGAAATTTAACTTAAGTAAAATCTCAACTGAAAAATGTTTCTGCAAGTAGGGCCAGATGTTTTACTTCGAAAAGCAATAAAGTTTATCAGAGGTTAAGTGAGAGAATGATGCCTGCTTGAGTCAAAATTCAGTATAACTCTAGTCATAAACAGGGGGCGCCCATGGCGTAGTGATAGTCGCTGATTTGTGTCTCTTCTGACTGCTTAGCCTCTCATCGCATGGGTTCGAGTCCCGTTTGGGGCAAAGGACTTAATGTTAGAATGTTTTCAAGCTAAATTGCAATGCACCGGTTGCTAAAAGGATCATAAATGGTTGCTACAATGTATTTCAAAAACAAACAAAACTAATAAAAAAAAATAAACTACTTTAGTAATAACATTTAATTCTAACTACTAAACTGGAAACATCTTAAAACTCGCAAATAAGTGCCTAAGTGATTAAATATGCAACAACATCAAATTTTAGAGAACGTTGAATTTTGTTAATGTGATGATACATACAATACAAGAAATAATTAGGGGTAAATGGAGAAAGATGGATTCAAATCATGGGAATGCCTTTAGAGTCTGCTCACATACCTAAGTGTGACATATCAGTTAGAATGTCAGAAATCAATAGATGCTATGTATGGTATACAGAAGTCACACTAGAAGAAGCTTCAGGGATGAATAATTAAGTAAGTAAATAAGACCCCTGGGATGATATAAGGACAACAAGCAAATTCATTGAATTAGTATACTTTGCATTTTAAGAGTATTCTAGATTGTTTTTGGCAAATGCTGTAAGTAAACAAGGTTAGAGTTGCGGAAGGTAATTATCCCTTGCAAATATATTGTAGACAGCAGGAATAAATGTATATATCATGAATTAATTGGGGTCTTGTACTTGCTGTGACCAAGTTTGGGGATTGTATTCTCTAGATATCAATCAGAATAAAAAAAAACATAGACAAGGTGGCTGTGACTTTGACCTTTGCACCACTGACTGGCTCTAGGGGTCATCTTCTTATATGGACCAATGGGCATTCTAAGTTTGAGGAGTGAGGGCTTATGCATTTTCTGTATATCAATCCAAAACAAAAAATATGTTCTAGCTCCCTGTGACCTTTGCACCAATGACCCCGCAAAAACCAATTAAGGTCATCTACTTATCTTGATCATTGTCCCTACCAAGCTTGAGGATTGTAAGCTCATGCATTTTCTGGATATGGGGCCTGTATTCACCAACCATTCTTAAATAAGAATTGCTCAGTCATGGATTGCAGTCTACAATATCTGCATTATATATTAAGCTACATGTCTGCATATTTGCATGACACTTTAACTTTGCTACTTTCTGCTTAAAATGACAATGAAACATCATAAATAAGCTTATTTTTGTTGGTATGACAATTGTGACTTGGACTTAAGTCATGGATTAAAAATAGTTGGTGAATACAGGCCTAAGTTGGAAACAAAAATGTTTAAACTCACTGTGACCTTGACCTTTTCATTAGTGATACCATATCAAATAACCATAATGAATACGGGTCAAACACTCATACATGTCAATATCAAGTTCCAAAGTCTAGGAAATGGTTCACTTTATAAATCAATTTTTCTATCACTAATTATATCAGTTTTCTATTACATTGAACTGACCCCAACAGCCTTTGTACCTTAATATATGATTATCTTCGTTAACAATGGCTAGATTAATATCTAATCAGATATGACATGTATGATTAATTCAATTCAATTTTTGAATACATCAAACAGATATCTTTCAAATCATATTGGCAACATCCAGTTTATATTGATGGAGGCAGACCCAAGACAAATGTCTGGTTAGAACCACAAGTTCCCCGCAGGTCAACAGCAAGACATTCTCACATTATTGTTGTCACCCTGTCTAGGGTTGGAGGTTATAAAAAAAAAGGCATTTAAAGGTTGTATCCGACACTTTGGACCAAAATCTCTTTTCTCAAATAACCAAATAAATCATTGTTATCTGAAAAGGTCCTGCAAAATGATGTTCATTGATGTCCTAGATCTGTGTGAACAGTCAAGCATAAATCACCACTCATCATTGCAAAAAGGTATTTCCTATCTGAGCCATGCTGCAGAGATAGTTATTTATAAACACCCAGTGACCACTTACTTTCCAGATCCTGTTATATAGTCATCATGGTAATCCGCAAAAATCCGTTGATATATATTTTTAGCAGAGACTATTGTCGAGTTTGTTTTGTTGGAAAGAAATACACATAATCTTTGTCTAACAACTCTGTTAGGGTTAAAAATCATCCTAATTAAAACTTAAGTATAAATTTATATAAAAATATGCTCAATTTCCCCAAAGCAGTGGTTCAATATTGTTATATGCATTTGATATAGGCACACTGTCAGATACCACCTTCAAGTCGGGGATGATACTCTGTCATCTGATTGGCTGGATTCAAATAAAATGTAAAATCTGACCATTAAGATGCTTGATAGCTGTCTCAGGTTCAATCTGAAAGTTTTTTTATAATCTCTAACCCAGGACTTGAACCCAGTCAGGGCTACATTTGTTCATTATGGTTAACCTGTAGGCTGCTATACTACTGGTACATTTTATTTTATTTAATGTGATTTGCTGACAACTATATGCATATTTATTGTTGACCAATTAACATCCTTTTATGCCATTTTTTATCTTCCTTAACATTCTGCCATACACTTCAACAAGAAAATTGCTGATGCTGATCCTGATCTTACTTCTTTAAATAGAACAAGACAAACCTACATCTGCACTATCTGCCTTGGCCTTGTAGATGTATACTAGGAAAGATAAGATTTAGGCTGAAACAGTGTGTTTTCATCTGGATCTTATCCTTATGCAGCTTGAATAAGGTATGAATTAGGGTACTGAGTTTCATGAAACAATGCAAAAGATTTCGATCTAAATTGGTTCTTGCCAATTCTGAGCTATGACGCCAGGCATCCGAATAATTTGGTTTTCTAACATCAAGTAAAGTCAGTTGATCCATACATGATTTGCTGGCCTATGCTGGTTAGGAACTTGGTTATTTATGACCTATAAAAAAAGTTGAAATCCTAGGTTTGCATCGCTCATTTTCTGATGTTGTTATGGTGTCATAACAAATTGTGGATTTTTTAACTTTGCATAAATATTTGCACATGTCTATGAAAAAAGCTCATAGAAATGTTATATATGAAAATTGTCTTCCTTGTTTATTCTAGGCAGTCCAAAAAGTGATGTCCTTTTAGTTGGAATCCTCAGATTTTATCACTGTTTTTTTTTATTATGTCATACCATATGGAGAAATGTCCTAATTTTGCAATAATATTTGCACTTAATCTGCTACACTGCTACATTTAATAATAATGGATACCAATTCTTAGTTACCTGCTAACAGCCTCATGTTATATTATAAGATTACAAAAAGCATAAGAGGACCTCTGATCCATTGGTATACATGTGAACTTTTTTTGATGTGAACTTTTTCTGAGGCCAAGGTGGTAGATTTTCATTTGCAAAGTGGAAGACTTGTTATTTTCATATAAAACAAGAAGAAAATTACCTGTTTTCAAGTAGGGAGATCTGAAAATGTGTAAAATTAATTTCCAGTAACTTTGAACCTTGAAAGAGAAAGTCTCCCTCTAAAAGCGTGAGAGTTCACATGTATGGTTACAGTTGCTTGTAACTCCTTCTTCTGCTTAGCCTCTCAACACATGGGTTAATGTTGCATTGAGGCAAAGGACTTACTGTTGATGTCCCTATACGATACATCAACAAGAAGCAAACATGATCAATGTGTACCTTTTTGTTAAGGAATATTTACTGTAAAGACAAAACCTGCCCAGTTTATTCTTACTTGTAATGCTGTGACTAATAAACATCCTATTATGTCATTTTTTATCCTTTATCATTTATATGCAGATTTATTATTTTATATTCTGCTTATCTTGCTACAGACCGAACAGCAAAACAGTGCAGATCCTGGTTAGACACCTCCAACAGCTCCACTGATTTGGATCAATTCCTCAAACAACTATTAACATTAACCGCTGCTTTGTCTTCCAGTTCTGGCTGAAAATTTATCCCGGTTCCCAGACAAGACACATCCCACAGGAAATGCTTGTCAGACAACTATCTTGTTATGCAGATTACTCATGGCCATGCACATTGTAATGTGGTGCATTTGTGTAACCCTTATAATGCTATATTTGCTATTAACCCAAACTAAATTCATTCGCCTTACAACTTCATGCAAATATTACGAGTCTTAATGAAATAGACTAAGCTGCTAACAGTGCAGATTCTGATCATTCAGCTCCCAGAAGGAGTTACATGTAGCTAGTCTAAATATTCACAACTTGCATAAGGTCAACATGATATACTCAGCAGGTTCCATGACATACTAATACATTAATAGTTGTTTTTTTTATCTATTTGAACACTTACTCGGTGCAATAGGTACAAAATTAATGTAAAGAATTAAATTAAGTAGAAAGTTGGCTGTAGGTACAAAGGTCATGGATTTTTTTCTGGTTTGTTTTATTGTTACATCAAATTGACACAATTATGGTTATATTGCCAAAGTATTACTAATTATTGGTGGAGAAAGACTCCAGACAAATTCTGGGTAGAATAACTGGCACATCACAGATCAGCTGGAAGATCTTCATCCATGAAAGCTATCACTCTAACCTGACTTAGGTGAGGATCAAAAGTTTTTCAAGTCTGAGACCCTGTATCTGCTTCAGGGGAATATCATCTTCAGACAAATGAAATACTATTTGCGAGGCACTAGATAACTTACCTAGTTATGCATTCTACACATTAACATGCACAACAGTCCTTAACCTTCTGTTTAAGTTAACCCTCAGATATCAGAAACTAAGTCTCCAAATTGTAGATCAACACTTTTTTTCCAAATTAAAATGTTAATATATCAAAAAGTAGTTTTCTTTTCTTTGATATAGGAATACTTGACTGTGACACAATTGTCATCATGACAGTGAGAACCAAAAACATTTTTGGAGGAAGATCTAAAACAAATGTCTGGGTTAACCCACTGTCATACTGCAGGTCAGCTGGAAAAGCTTCTAACATAATCCCTATATTTCATTTTAATTAGGAAATGCAACCAACACTTGGGTTTAAACAGTATTGTGTATTATTCATTAGGTTGGCAATAAAGTGGGATTAAACTTACCATTACATGTGTACTAGTTCTTACTTATTTTAATCTTTTTGTGCACTCTACCTATGGCAGCGAATTAAGTTGAGCATTTATACCAGAGGCCCAGGATCAAACCTGGGCTGCAACAAACTAAAAGTAAAAAAAAAATGGTAGTGGTAAAGCTCCCATGCTTACGCTCAAGCAAGCATAATTGTAGTTCCTAAACTTATTCTTCCTAATTAAAATCTACTTGCACAAAGTGAAAAAAAGTCTTGCTAGAGACTTTGCAGGAAACAATGTACACATACTAATTTCAGTTATTACAATGTTTTTCAATTGAAACCTATTAATAAAACACGTAACAAATTATAACTACATGCTGATCAGACAGCTAATTTGGACAAATTGCAGATGTGGATCTACAGCCTTCTTTTTCAGAAAACTGAACAATCTGTAATCTTCTAAAACACATATGCAAAATTCACTATTTTCCCCCAAAATCAATATAGTTTGTACTCATTTGCTGATTTTTATGACTGCCTACAATATAAAATTAAAAGGAAGAAAATGTACCTGCACTTAATTAAATGGATTTCCTATTTAACTTAAGCTCAGGGAATAATTACCAGTGATAAAACAAACAAACACTGAAAATGTGTCTGATGATGTATGTAAGCCATGTAGAGAATATATTGGGTAGGTTTGAGGATGTCAATGTTTTTAAAGGCAGTATCAAACAGTGTGGTCAAGATTTTTTTCTCTCAAAGAACCAAATAAATTTTTATTGCCTGAAAAGTTCTCGCAAAATATTGATAACTGATGTCCTGCGTCTATGTTAAAACTGACAGATAACATATCAATCGTCATAACAAATACGTATTTCCTATCTAAGCCATGCTGCACAGTTAGCTATTTTTAAACTAAGAAAACCATGTGATCCATAACTTTATATAATCATTCTGGAAATCCGGTCTGACGTCGATGTCTATTTTTAGCAGAAATCACAATCATGCTTATTTATAGTTTTTAGAAAGAATGTGCGTGTAGAGTGATTTAGTTCATAATTTCTACAGTCTTTTACAATTTAGACATACCGGTAGTTCAACATTGTCTTTTGTCTAACTTAGGTTTTACTTTTTGCAAAAGTTATATCCCAATTCCTTCAATCCAGGTTTATGGTATTTGAAGAAGACAAACTTCGGATACTACCTTTAAATTCCTTTACTTTTAAATAGAATATTAAATGTGTTGTTGTTGAGACTTGTCTATTGTTGTTTTATGTTTTTGTTACTTTACACTGACAAAATTATGATGATATTGGTGAGGACTGATTATTATTGGTAGAGAAAGAACCCATGTGCTGAAAGAATTATTCATGTTATTAACTGGTACATTTATTACAAAAATGGCAAACTCAGTGTCAAAAAAAACAAAAAACTGTTGCCAAGCAATTGCACATACATGTTTTCTTCATAAGTTCCTCGAGAATACCTATGAGATCCTCAATGTTGTGTCATCTAAACTCTGTATCTTTTCACATTTATTTCATTACATACATCACTCTTTAAGCGCATGGCCATCAAACATTAAACACACAATATATCTCCATTATGCAATGCTGCTGCCTGTCACTCATGATTTCCTATTATCTTATCTTAATCTCTGTATCTTTTGCACAAACAAAATCCAGCTAGATGTAGGCTTTATTTGATTTACTCTATTTAGACATTTTCTGCCAATGGGCTCGCATGCAACAGTAATTTACTAGTACTGAAACATTGATGAAAGGCACTATTACAACCATATCAGTGGTGCAGAAAAAAAAAGGCAAACAGTCTGTGATGGAAAAATGGTGCTACTCAGCACCAACATTTTTTCTGCTTTGACTGTATGTCACCTACAAACTGATGCACGATGGTCAGCATTTTAAGTTCGATGGCAATGGAATTATTTAATAGTGACAAAATTTTGCTTTTTTTTTTATTGTGTTTGTGCTTATTATTAGTAAAAAAAAATGTACGACTGTTGAGCAGTAACAAACTTCCATGCTTTACATCTAAGCTTTTCTTGTCGAATCTCTAACAGTTAAATACATGATTAAACCCTTTTTTTTTTCTTCTTTTTTTCCCCAGTCAGGTCCAGTTTTCAACTCTATCACAGATAAAAGGCATTGTTTATGAAATGGTCAACAATATTACAATCTTAAACTTTTTCTACTCATCCATAATTGTACCATGCAGAAAAAAAGGTAAGACTTATTACTTAAATGGTACAAATTTTTAATATACACTAGTCACAATTTCCAAGTGCACACTTTGTATTTTACGGAATACCTGATAAAAACTGACAATGAAATACTTGAAAATTATTGAAAATATTTTTGAAATATGTCCCAGGTAGTTCAGGTAGGTACTCGAGTAAAATAAGACAAGAACAATTTATTTCATAGGTGTTTAGAACAAAATTCACACTTCTAATAATAGGTGTGTCCTCCTCTGGCACGAATGACAAAAGTGTGCACTTAGAAATTTTGACGAGTATATATATGTATAGTGTAATATCCCTCAGCCAATCCAATCTGACAAGTTCAAGCAACTGAAAAACCAATCTAAAAATACTCTTTACTTGCATACATTTTAACTTGAACACCACTATTTTAGCTATTGTTTGTCAAACCTAGTTACAGCGAGGACCATGGCTACAGCCCATCGGAGGAAAGTTCAATTCTTTATCGGACCATATGGGATTAAAGTCATACACAGTTCTTGCTAAAATGCTTCACATTCTTAACGCCCATTCTCATGCATGTACATGTACAATGTTCTGCTGTTCTCTACCAGCTTGAAGCATCACATTGCCAATCATTCTTGTGGCCTAATCCACATTAATCTCTGTTTATTGGATCTGTGACAATGCAATCTGAGGTTTATAGCAGTCTCCAACCTCTGCAACATTTCTCTGCTCATTACATGGCCAACAATCAATTACTTTCAGGAGAGAGATGCCTTAAGAGTTGCTGATAAGAGGAATCTGATTTTATTACACGATAGATAAAATGGCACACAATCTTTAACTTAAACCATCTAACATTTCTAAATGCAACTAACCCATTTAAACCATTTGCCTTTATAGCAAAAATGACACAGAATCTTGAAATGTCTTTCATAGCCTACATTTCTAGTTATACCATACAAGAATGAAGTAATTTATATTTATTGCTTAATCAGAATGCAATATTCGATTTTGTAAACTTCTAGATACCATCAAGGCTTTAAATAAAAGGCTTCAAAGTAATATTCACAGCAGGAGTGTAGGTCACTATAGCAATTTATTAATGATGTCACCCCATTTCTTGATGCTGCGTTCTTGCAAGAAACCGTTCATTCATAAATTCTTACCTTGTGTATTTCTGCATTATACAACTCATGACTTTTATAAAAAAAATTCAAACTAACTTAACACCATAATGTTAACAATGAACATGTGCCTAGACATAAATGTTGCATCTATGTTGTTCATGTACTGACAGCTGTATTTTTGTGTGTTCGCTCTACTCTTCATAAGTATAAGTACTAGTCAAAATAAATTGAAGGTCAATCTAAATGCTTTAGATTTTTATCTTTTATCTCTTTCGCTGGTATCATTGAAGTGGGCCATTTTTTCTTAATTTTAGATGCAGTAATGATAGTTTTGTTTTTTGTTTTTGAGATACATGGCAGCGACCAATTATGATCATTATAGCAATGTCCACCTATTTTGGTGGAGAAAGACTCCAAACAAATGTCTGGGTAGAACCACCAGCACACAGCTGGTAAACCTTCCCACATTAAGTCCTTCAACCTGCCAACAGAACTCAAACCCATGCAGTGGGAGGATAAGCAGTCACAGGAGTTACAAATTGGCGACTCTACCACTATGCCACAGGCGCCCCCTGACGCAGCAATGAGGAACCTGATATATCTAGTGTTCTTTGTTTTTTTTCGGATACAATGCCAATCAACATCACAATTGACTAAATACCTCTTGTTTCTTACTTTCTTGCATTAGTTTTTTTAAAAGCTTAAACAGTGCCACTGCAAAAATTGCAACCCAAATCTTCAAACATTTTTTCTATTTTTATTGTTTTTTGAGTTCTAATTAAGAATTTCATACAGTCAAACAAAATAATTGCAGTGGTGTTTGCTACACAACTAGACAACATTACTTTACCTAAAGAGAGAACCTTAATCGGATTCAGTGTAGCACTGAAGGTGTTGTAAGATCAAACTTAATAAAATGTTTAAAAAAAAGATGAGTACCAGGAATCTTTAGTTGTAAGGTCTGCAGCTCCCTCTATAAAGCAGCAACTCCATATTTACTCAATGCAACTAATACAACAATATCCTGCAATACTCTTGCACTCTGAAGCTGTGTACTGACCTTGACATTGATAAAAAAGCCACAATATGATTGGAACCCACTTTTACTCATACCACTCCATTTTATGGTGGACATGGAATATTTGGCTGGTTAATGTTTGTTTTTATGCATCTTCATAGCAACCAGTATATTACACTGATGCTACTCTTCAAGTGAAGCTAAAAAAAACTATTTGTCAACGTGGCCGCACTAACATGTGCAATCGGAACTCCTTAGGTAATTTTTTCCTCGGGACAATCATCCCTCGGATGTATCTGATGCATTGATACTAAATGAAATCATGATCGTTTTGACAGCTGCATGTCTGCTGCGGTAGGTGAATTAAACCTGGATGATTTAAAATTGAAGCCGCCACAAAGTTTTACAGGCTTCATACTGTAGTGATCTGTAATCCGAGCTGCCATCTTTGTTTTGACGTCTGTCACAAAAGCAGTCCCATTTAGGGAAATGGCTGAGGTAATCCGACTACCTACATTCATCTGAGAGATGACACGTGAATTATCCGAGGTGTTTTTCTGATGAAGTAATCAGAGATACATGTATTTGTATGTTGTGATAACGGAATATTTAACATGGGTTCTGACGATGCGATATGACCTTTACTCCAAATAATAAAAGCTTGCCTAGACAACCTCCTGAACATCAAACTAACATTTTGAGGGGCACCCGTGGCATAGCGGTAGAGTCGTTGACTCCTCTGACAGCTTAGCCTCTCACCACGTGGGTTCGAGTCCTGATTAAAGTCTTAATCTGGGAAGATCTTCCAGCTGACTTGCTGTGCGCTGGTGGTTCTACACAGACAAGTGCCTGGGGTCTTTCTCCACCAAAAAGCTGGATGTTGCTATAATGATCATAAATGGTCACTGCAATATATTGCAAAAACAAACAAAAACTAACAACCTGAGAATTTCCAAGATAATTCAAATGAGTAAAAGCCATATAGGTTTAGAGATGAAATTTGAAGCAGTTTTTTTTTATCATAACCTTGAAATTATACAAGCATGATGGTGCCACTAAGGTCAGAATTTACAAAACAATTCTAATATTTATAAGTAATGTAGGGTTAAGGGAAGAAATAAAACATTTAAAGCTGCACATTTTGTTAATAACCTTGACATTGATGGAAATGTCACACTATGACAGTAACTTTAAATTGTCACTTCTATATAATCTTAACAGTGCCAATAAGTTTAGAATTTTCAAGACGATTCTTAAATGAGTCCTAGCAATGCAGGGTACAGCTATAAAAGTATGATTCATAATTAAAGCTGTCTATTTTTATTATAACCTTGACATTGATGGAAATGTCTCACCATATGACCTTCACCTTTAATAATCCCTGCTACATGTAGGCTTAACAACCCACACACAAGGTACAAGTCCTGAATATCCAATAACGACCTATCCACCTTTATTTCTGCTATAGTTACCCCTTGTTCTTCTGCATATTTTTATAACCAAGCCCTTTCACTTCTGAACAATTCAGGTTAGAAACTACAAGCAAAGGTTACTTGGCATGATGCTTGGGGATTAGCAGCAATAAGTGAAAATAGAACCAGGTAGCTTCTAGAGGCAGGTGACTGATCAGAAAGGACATTTGTGTTTCTAGATCTGATAATTTCATGCTCGGCAGAGTTTTACAATTCTCATGCAAATGCTGCTTAATGATTTGGTTTTATTTGTCAGATTACCTTCCTACACTAAGGTTGGAGTAAGTGAGAAATGGTCACTGGGCAATGTTGAAGGATGGTAGATGTAAATGTGCATCGGAAGTAGAAACCCTGGCAATGTTTTTATTTTTTTTAATTATTTTCCTTTGATCTAGGACTGTATCTCCAAGTTAGAAGATGCACTCAAGCTGTTTTGGCAGCAAAAGAAAGCTTTAACACTGTAGAATTACAGTGTATGTTTTCAACTTCACTATAATAACCATATTTGTGTTTCTGCATTGCATCTAAAAAACATAACAAATGAAAATAATTAAACTTTATCAAAACGTCATTGTGATAACTGAATGTCATACTGCAATATGATACTGCAGAAACTGGTAGCGTGATAACTGGTATATTGCAATCACCTAAACCTATTTAATGTTGGATTTAACTTCCTTTTTATTATTCTATTATTCCATGCTCATAAATAAATGTCAATTCAGATTATGAAGCATATATTTCTAATTGTTCCCTATGCTCTATTTGTCAATTGAACACATGAAAATCAAATAGTAAATGCACACTCTGCAAGAATGAGTAACGACACTGTATTTATTAGGATTTATCAAGCATATATTGTTCCAGATTTGCTCAATTGCATGAAACTATTAATTATACTACAATAGCGTCAGAAATTTCACAATGAGAGCACTTAAACAGGTTAAAATAAGCAACTTGAGTACGCGACATTTATTACAAAGCTATAGAAATTCTAAAGTCTTAAATATAATTCTGCTAACAAACATCATGCCAAGGTAACGTCACATATTCTCAGGGACTCTGTCAATAGTAGAGTTAGGTATCACTGCTAAAAATGTATCACGATATTATCACGATTTCTGAATTGTATTGCGACATAGTATCACGATATTTTCATTGAAACAAAATAAATGCATTGAGTGAATTTATGCCTAACTAAATTAAAATCCTCATTTCTGTTTATTGTTTAATAGGTTTATTAAGTGAAAACATCACTGTAACCAAAATGCTTTTAATTTCAATAAGCAATAATTCTAGAACATTAATAATTGCTCTGACTAAAGATGATTGAAAATTACTAAAAACATTTTTGTTATTGTTTTAAATTCATATGTCGCTTAGATTATAGATATTACAAAAAGAACATGCTAATAGCTGGTTACCGGTTAGAACAAAATATTTTTTAGGAAAGACAGGTCCACTTTCTCTAACTCAATCAATTAAAGGACTTCCTGTACCGAATACTTTGTAAAATTACGTGCTTAGATATATATATTTTTTTTGTCAGTTGCATAAGCGATATAATAGATTCATTTTTTTCTTTTACGCAGGCAGTATGTAAGTATACAATACTGACATAAATTATAGTGTTTCGTGAATGATAATAGTATCGTACTGTATCGACACCTCAACATTGTATCGCAACACTGTACCATGAAGGCAATTATCATGATTTACTAATGCATCAATGATATCGACCCATCTCTAGCCAATAGTGCATATCCTGCTGAGACCGGTAACAGCGGGAGCTGACTGATCTAGACCTACACTATTTGCTTAAGTTTTATCATTTATTACAAAGCTCAAAGTAAAACATGTTTAAATAAACAAGAGCATAATAAAGGGTTCACCATGCACAAAGTCCCTCACCTAAATGAATCAAACATTATATCAGAAAACATTCCAGAAAATAAGGACATAACTACAATTAAGCAATAACAAATGGACATGTTTTTAACTAATTATTACTTTAATTACTACCTAAAAAACCTGGACTCACATGATTTATTATTCCAAACATACTTAATTAAACACCATGCCTGTTATTAAATGGAAGTTTCCACAATTTGTATGCTGCTCTTTTATTCTGTTCCATTCATGCCTACATGCACAAAAGGTTTGTTTTGTTTAATTAGGTTTATTGTCCCACCGAAAGTATTTCAGTTATCTGGAGACGGTGTCCACTTGAAGCTGATATAGTGCTGCCTTCACTGTGTTTAGCATGGCGAGAACACTTGGCATGATACCACAATCAGTCCTTGACACCAGGCAAACCAGTCGTGGAACTACCCTTATATTTGCCTGAGCGTTACCAGGTCCAGTGCACAAACTAAATGCAAGTGTATTGCAGGTCAACTGTTCACACTAACACTGGTTGGATAAACTGACACATTTAAACAAGACATTGATGTTAAGCATCAAAGCGCATCCAACTTACCTTTTAAACAATAGATAACATTCACTGACACAAGACAGCGACAGACATCCGGTTAGTAATTTGACTTTCAGTGAGCTGAGAATATGTTCAAACAACTGGCCTTTACATGTAAATGACATATGCCACACCTTTTGTGTTGCACACAGTCTAAGTGTTTTACATTTCATGTAATTACGTTACCAAACTTCTACGGAACCTAAGTAAGGATTATTGAAAAAATAACAGTCTTAAAATTTAAGTACAGCACTTATACAGATGAGAGTTAAATAAGCCTGACCCAAATGGTTTAAAGTTGCCAAAATTGGTGTGTAATATATGTGGTTCCATGTTGAAATGGTACAGTGTATGAAGTCTGTAACACATAATATCACATAACCTTTGCATTTAAACCGTTTTGATTGATCGAGCACGCATCACATGTGAGTCAGTATAAAGTGATATTGACTCGAGAATGTGTTCAAATGAGCACTGAGAACATAACACTGATGATCACGTTCTTTTTTTTTGCACACTATTGCTATAATAAAATGGCATCTGGTAAAAAAAATCGACAATTTGTCAGTGTGTCTGATGAGGTTTTGGTAACATTAAAAGGTAAATATAAATAAAAAATAACAAAAAAAAAGCGTAAACAAATAGTGAAGTAAGTATCACATTATTCTGTATCAATGGTGCTTTAATTTCATAGGGTATGTGATATAACAAGTAAATAATTATGTTTCAGTCAATATATAGTTTTGTGGATCTGGCTAATATGATATTGCCCTCGAGCTGCGTCCTTGGTCAATATCACATTTACCAGTTCCTTAAAGCTATATACGGACCACAACCTAAGTCTTTATTTTTATAATAATCACTCTGACCACCTCGGTCATTTCTTTGAGATAGACTAGACTGGATATTGCTGAGAAGTTATCAATAATTTTATAACTACAAAAAGCTCTTTGACAACTTTCTAATACATTCCACTAAGGGCACCATGCTTCAGTACGGACACCATTGACAGAGAATTTAAGAGCTGTCTATTATGTTCTATATAGGCTTATTTTACTAGAAAGTATTTCATATGTACATATAAATGGAAAACATGCTGTTGAATCCAGTTTCTTGCATAATTCTTTTTTGTTTTTTTAAATTGTAACTTCGGATATAAAACTTACAACAACTGACACGTAACTTCTCTGACTCCTCAGCCCTAATCCATATGAATTTATATCACAGGGTGAAGGACTTAAATAATGTCATAAGATCTCTACCCACCATTTCAGCTGGACATTTGTTACAATTACCTTAAGTGTGCTGCTTTGATGTATTTCAAAAACAAATACAAAAAGAAAATTGTACATATTGACACTTTTAAGCAACAAAGCAAAATTTCAAGTAAGGTCTTGGAGTTATACAGGAACTACAAGGAAACCTGTCAATTTACAAAACAAAGCTAAAGTATCATGAGCAAATTACAAACCATAAAAAAGGATGTTATTTTTACACGTTTATATTAAGGTTAAAGAAAAAATTGTATGCAATTTCCTTCTTGATGCCATTCTTTACCACAAAGAAGCTTGATATGAAGACAATTTGATGTTATTTCCAATTTTCCAGGGAAACGAATTCTCAAAATCATTCTGTTTGTTTTGTGAGATTGAAACTGTGTGTGATCATCTAAAATTTGAAACGTTTCCTAGTAACCAAATTTGTGAGACTGTCTCACAAATAAATCTTTATTTATCATTATGAGATATTGTGTTGACATGGATCTTTATAATTGGGTTGACATGGATCTTATATAGCTGCAGTGTTTCGGTTTGATGTCATTTTATCAGAAACATCACAAGGACATTATTGATGGTGATGATCAGCTACAGCTGGTGAAGAATGACCTTTAGACATAATGCCTGAGTAATATCACTGTGTGCATTGAGGTTCAAAAATTTGAACTCCACATAAAAGTTCTTGTACTGACTGAGGTTTAAACCCACATTGTTAGCAACTTACCACTTTGCTACAGCCCCCTCAAATCATTTAACTTAACACCTATTACACCCTGTCACAGGTGTCCCCTCGCTGCAATGTATATATATTTTAAAAAAAACACACAAAACACGTAATTTATTTCTTATTAAAGTAATAAATGAAGACTTGTCTGCAATAAGTCAGCAGGCTGGCAGTGATTCACCTTCTTCATAACCGTTTTTAAATGGCCTGGGGTTTAAAAGTAATACTAGGAAACTTATTTGTTGTTTGTTTGTTCGTTGGGTTTATTGTCCCACCAACAGTATTTCAGTTTTCTCGAGACAGTTTTAATTGTTGAAAAATCTAGAAAGAGCCAAATAGCAAATATGCTACACAGTAATAAGGCAAAAAAGACAAAAGATGTTATAGAAGAAAACATTTAAACAAATGCTTGTTGTTTGTATGATTTAAACCTGAAACCTCTTTTGCCCCTTCTCCATGTATATGTAATCTGTATCCATTACCAGTATCTACAATCTGTGTCCATCAGTTAAAAAGTCGCTCTTGTAAAAATAAGAAGAATCATTTCCATGTATGAGTATGTCTTCCGCAACTGTCATCTGTGTCCATAATGATTCGCACAGTGAACTTTTTTTTAACAGACATAGATCATTCATGGGCAGAAAGATGACAAAAAGCAAACTTTTCTTGGGCGATGTATAATGTTTAATCAGCCTGAATGTATTGTTGAAACTCTTCATCACATATCTCTAGTTCTTTCATCAGATGATGGTAGGTTCCAAACTTTAATTGCTTCATAACTACTGTGTGAGCCAGCTGGTGATGTTTCTTTCTTTTCTCCTTTTTCAACAAAATAAGAAAACCTTCTAATATGAAAAAATGTTCAAATACTGGTGAAGTTAAATCACTTTCTGGCATTCTTTCCTTCTTGAAAGCCTCATTATAAAAGAAAGTATGGATGACAGACACAGATGCATGTGAAAGGCCTTTTACAGATGATGGAGACGGATACAATTAAGGATATAGATGACGACTGCGGACCACGCGTACATGGAAAACCAGCTTTATACAGTCCACCGACTGCACTGTCTTGATATGTTATGTAGTTATTTTATATAATAAGATGAGCTGAATGTTCACATACAGATTTCAACATAAACTTTATTATGATTTTGACAAGTTTTAACAATGGCTTCTCTTAATTTGCAGAGACATTTGGCCCAAGGAAGGGTCAAATTGCTATTGCTTTCTTGGACATTTACTTCTTATCTGTTAGTACAGATTACATTCTTTTTGTGGCTTTAAAATAAAAAATAGGTCTTCCAGCTGACCTGCAGTGTCTGCACTAGTTTTCCTTCCCAAAAAATCCTTGTGGTTGTAATTTTCTTATTGTTTTTTTATCTTTAGAAACACATCACAGTGACACAATAATAGTGGTTTTAGAAACATTTAGCTGTCTTGCTGGAAGAAGTCCCCAGAAAAAATGTCTGAGTACAATCAAGGATAATCACAAGTCAGCTGGAAGACATTTTCACTCGATGGACTCCACCCCTAATTAGATTAAAAAAAAAATCTTTTCAATAGCTTACATACAAAAATATACAATACACCAGCTTCGTTACTTTTCTGCTTTAACAATCCAATAATGGATTTCTGTTCCAACCCACTAACTACCATATATGATCCATTATTCTGATTACCATCGCTTAGCTGTAATCATCGACTGATTACTGCCGAAGGTTTCTTTCTAAGAGTCTAATCACTTTTGTGTAATCTTCCGATAAACAACCTGGGATAAACAGTAACTTCAGTAAGAAATGTCATTGGACTTTGACATTTATCCCCCGCCCCCCATTTGCACTTGTCAATATTACGCGCAACACAACTCCATTAATTCTGATTAAGATCGTTCAGATGTAATTATCCACTGATTACTGCCGAAGGTGCCTGTCTAGTCTAAGAGTCTAATTACTTTTGTGTAATGGTCGGATAAACAACCAGGGATAAACAGTAACTTTACTTTGACCTTAATGTCTGCACTTATGCTATGCACAACACACCTCCAATAGTATGTCTGAAAGATTATCAAGGTTTATATAAGTACTTTTAATAATACTGAA
Source organism: Sinonovacula constricta (assembly GCA_007844125.1). Taxonomy (NCBI): domain Eukaryota; kingdom Metazoa; phylum Mollusca; class Bivalvia; order Cardiida; family Solecurtidae; genus Sinonovacula; species Sinonovacula constricta. The sequence continues at coordinate 48,316,718 of CM017567.1, read as the reverse complement.
GTTATGGCTGAGACAGGAGACTAAGATGAATGTACACACATGCACACATACACACATGCACTTGGACAATGCAACTGCTATACACCAACTCTTTGGAACAAAACAATTTTGTGGGTTTTTTGTTTGTTGTTGTTGCCATTTTTATATACATTGTACTAACAGAGATAAAGTCACTTAAGTGAAATGATACGTAAGTGAAGTGAGTGTAACTATAAGGAGTACATTGTCACCAAATATGGCTGGGTTTGTAACAATAAAGAATGCTATTGTTTTCTCACTCAAATTAAGACATTTCCTTTTCTTATTTTACGAAATTCAATGTATTAATACAATTTTCTTACTACCATTCTATAAACCAATTTACCTAAGAAATGTTTTTGTTATCAAAGGGAATTAGCATAATTTTCTTTAAGTAAGTAAAAAATACTCTCATTCTTTTAAACCCAGCTATGATTGATGAAGGAAGACCACTGGCATATATCTTGGTAGAACTATAATATTATTTTTTTTCCATTAATGAGATGATATACATTTAATACATTTTAATAATTTAATAATTCTACAATGTATACTTCAGTCATCATTTTTATATATACAAGGCACTGACACAGTTATTTTCATGTCTTTGGTGACTTTATTGGTGTCAGAAGACCCCAAATACAAATAAATGAATGTGGTATGGGATTAGTCGGCATTTTTGCCAATACTGTGCAGCAACATTTCTATCACTTATAGCACAGGGGCTCTTATAAGGTGCCCAGGGACCGAACCCGGGCGGTCCATTATACTGACACCAACAGGCGTAATGCTGTCCCATTAGCCCCAAGCGTTAGGAGGGAAGCCACTACTACCAACTTTTAAGTCTTTGGTTTGACCCGGCCAGGGTTTGAACCCACGACCTCCCAATTCGCAAGCCGACGCTCTACCACCTAAGCATATGTGGCCGGTCAAGAACTGAATGTAACCAGAGTTCAGATAGAAAAGCTTCTTACATTGGATCATAGAATAAGTTTTCTTCCTGACAGAGATTCAAATACATGCTGTGAGAGAATAATGAGTTAACCCTTTCAAAAATAATCTTCATTAAATCATTTTCTTTTAACAGAGGACTTGACAAACACTTTCTTGCAGAATCGGGAAGATTGGAAGTAAGTTTGGTTGTTCTCAAAATGCAGGTATTCTTTATGTATTTAGTGCTATCTTTTCAGAAGCTGAGGGAATAGTTAGAATCAGGTGAGGTCAACAGAGCGAGGATCTTTATACCTCTAACATAAACCTTTTTGTTTTCTTTAACCCTTTAACCCTTTGATTCATAGTTCATCTATAATTTTGAAAAATCACCTGACATTGTTGTTCTTCTTTAAAGAGATAAAATGATTTTAATAAATATTTGTTCATCTTGTAATAACAGATGTAAGGCTGAAAGAATCTTCACATTAAGTGTTTGTCATGCAGATTTTGCTAATGATTGTGAATGGTTAGTAATGGCATAAAACGGATTTTAATAAATGTATGTTCAACTTGTATAAATAATATACTGCAACCACCTGGCCTTGGAGTCCTTATGCATCTAGTGTAATGTAATTTTACCATATTAATTAGTTTTCAAGTAAATAATAAATGTGTTAGTAGTTTTCAGTTAAATTATAATTGGTAAGTTAAATACTTATTTGTTAGTTAAAGACACTGTGCCGTTTATTTTAGCTAAGTGCAAAAAGTTAACTAAGAGTAGGACAAAGAATGACATGAATGATACAATATACATTTTGTGCTCAGGGAAACTAGTAAAATGGCAATAAAGAGGGACGCTTCGGTCCTTGATTGATGCATACATCAAAATAAAGGCAGGAATCATGAGACGGTGTACTGTATCAATGACATGATTGTCAGAAAATATATGCTGGCTTAGTGCAAATGCGAAATTAGTTTTGGGGCATTAAAAAGGGGTTGAGAGCGAAAGAAAAGGAGGGTGAATTTGAAAGAGATAGGGAGAGAATCTTATGCTACGCTGCTGTTAGATTGTAAAATGTAACTTTCACTTATAAAATTATTATCGTGGGATCATGTTGCATTCTACTATGGAGCCCTGATATGTCACACTAGCTATATTTTTTAATCTCTGAAATACAGTACACATTCATTTAACTATAACTAACAGCTTGAATTTCTTACTAAATCAGTTATACACAAAATTTTGGAAGAAAAAATTAGGACAACATAATTTTCATACTCATTTTTCTTATACACGTATATGTACATGACATGATATGAATATGCACAGAAGGTTTTGAAAATATTATGATTAAAAGTTATATTTTTAACAGAAAGAAGCAAAGCACTCAAGAGTAGATTTTATCGAACAATTATATCTGTTATCTGGGATAAGAACACCATTGTAGCAATATTCCCAGAAATGCCCTTAAGCCATTTTGTGTTCTATAAACATCTGATTGTTTTGTCTATTTGTCTAGATTTGCTTTTAAGAATTATAACAACAGTATTCAGTATCAGATGTATATTTTTTTTTTTTTTTTTTTTTTTAATTTTCATAATGTATGTTTCAATATATTTAGTCAGATGACAGATCATTAAAAAAATCTCCATGGCAACAATGACGCCCATACAGATGATGACGCTACTGCTTTAGGGAGTGTTACTGCTTTCCTTAATCGAGCTATAACATTAATACATTTTTTTTTCTCTTCTTCCATGTTAATGAGCTAATAAGAAATTAAGCAAATCAATTTAATTTTAATTTTTGCGGTCCATCAATAACCTTATTAAAATCAAATTGATTGGGTGGCATATAAATGTTTTCTAGCATCAACAATTTAGTGAAAAGTGTTAAAAAGTTCACAGAAACATGTCAGAGAATACTGTTCCCTCAATCAGTGTGATAATTTAAAACAGAAATAACCCTAACAGGAAGCAAACAACATTTTATGGAAAAGTAATTTTATATGGCTCTTAGCTGTATTTAGTATTAAGCATTGGTAAAGAAGACATTTTCTATCTAAGATTGTGCTTCTGGGTAATTTTAGGGAAATATTATTAAATATTTTGCTAATGTTTTGGATATAATTGAAAAAATGCTACATTGAATTTCAGATTATGTTGTTTTTTTTTAAATATAAAACCAGAAAAAAATGGTTAGATAAACAGTACAAGGGGTGAGATAAGCAACCTGACATACAGGTGAAGGGGGAAGGGATTATCAAAGAAAAAAAAATACTGCTAGAGACAACAAACTTTGAAGAAAAAATTAAACTCATAATTGACCATAACTGACCAAAATATCCAAGTGAATCACCAACGACTGAACACTTAGCCAAAATTTATCTCTATTTTCAGCAACAAGCTGAAGACAATTATAATCCTGTTGTTTTGGTAATTAGGGAAAAAAACCCATCAATTTAGGCTTAGGAGTGGCAATTGTTGCTTTTTCTAGAAAGTTTCACAATGTCTATTTCTGTAATCCCACCAGGCTCCAATCAATATTAGATGGATGTTAAGGGAAAATAGTGCATCAATAAAATTTTCTATTTTTGTTTTTTATGTATATAACATAAAAATCTCATTAGCATTGTCTAAGTTTCCATTTGAAGAGAAATGTACAGAAGGTTACAGGGACCTTCCTACTTCTAAAGTCATAATATCTCCAGAAAACATTCACATCATTATTATTTGGACAAACCAGTTCAAAACTGGAAGTGTGTTGCATAGAAGATTGGCAAAAACAATAATGAGCACCCCTTATTGGGTCTAATTTTAATCCTAATGAACTGATAAATGCAGGATGAAAACCTTCAAAACCACAGCAAAGGTTCTGTTGACATAGTTCGAGTTTCAATGTATATCATGCTTATTGGTGAAATTTATATCTATGTTATTAATGAAAATAAAATCAGCAAAAAAAGTTTGTGATGTCATTTCCACTGTGAAAATAACAGATTATTTATTCCCTATATCAAATTTTCAGACTTCAGACAGCAATAGTTCTGTATTCTTGCACAGAAGAGGCTTTTACTATTTTGGTATATTGTTATATGTTGTTTTTTTATGTTTTAATACCAAATCGTTTGTTGGTAATACATTATATTTGTTTTCTGTTATATAAATATTGGCAAATGTTGTTAAATAAATTTATAATTGTTGATCTATTTAGTTTCTGTATGTAGTCATCACTAAATGATTCGGTTGAGGTACCTAGCTGGGAACAGAAAATGCAGAGGGGCTAAACGTGGGAAATGTATTATCTTGAAGTCGATAATTATAATTAAAAAAAACTAAAATAAGCATACAAGAAACAGAAAATGTGTAGATTTTGGTGTATATATTGCATTTTATTTCTCGAGGGACTAGAAAATAATATTTTGAAGATATTATTTTGTAGACTCACTCAGAGAAATAAAATGTGTTCTTACACCAAAATCAACACATTTCCTCTTCATATAATACAAGCATGTATCAAGACTTCGAAACCTACAAAAACCAAGTACTTTTTATTTGGTTTTCATTTCATTTTTGTCTTTTTCTTTCTTTTTCATATCAACAGCTCCATACTTTTTTAAATGAATTAGTTTCTAGTAATAATTTAAACCTCAAACCATTTAAAATTCTTTAGGTTCAGATAAACAATAAGCCTTCCAGTGGTTTTATGGCTTAACATTTTGACCAGGAGTGGACTGGCGGTGCCCATGGCTAAGCGGTTAGAGCCACTGACCTGTTCAAGTTCCAATTGGGGCAAGAACTCCCATGTGTGGAGGTTTTTCAGTTAACCTGCAGTACACCGGTGGTTCTACCCCGACTTAAGTATTTTGGGTTTGACAGCACACTGACACTTGATAGGTCATACGGCGCCGAATACATTGAAATTTAACGAAAATAGACAATAATCAGGTTAAAATGAAAACACATGAGTAGAAATATAAAAAATCTATCACGTTAAAATAATGTTAATTATACTTGAAAAAAAGGTTAACTTTAAACAGTTTACAATGTATAATGTGAGTAAAATATACAGTTTAAAAAATGTATAACTTATTAAGAATACCAATATAGTTCAGGCTTAGAATCGGACACTGTCTTAAACAGATCTTAGACTTAAGTCTAGGATCTTTCTTTACCAATAATGAACTGGATGCCACAAATATGAACTTAAATGTGTTGGTGTGATGTAACAACAAAAAACAGGATTGGACTGGCATTGTGGACACATGAGCCAATGGCTATAAACGTCTGGACATGACTGCCACTGCAAATCTTTTAAAATAATTTATTTCTTGCAATATCGAATTAATACATAATATGATATCCTTATATGAAAAGGTTTTGCAAAATACTGTCCTTCGATGTCCTAGATCTGTGTCAACAATAAACCATATATCCCCATTTGTCATTGCAAATAAGTATTTCATATCCGAGCCAAGCTGCAGAGATAGCTATTTTTAAACTTAGAAGACCACATGACAATTACTTATGAGATCATGTCATAAAGTCATCTGGGAAATCCGCTCTGACGTTGATATCTATTTTTAGCAGAGACCACTATCAAGCGTATTATACAGTTTGAAAAAATAGACATTCAGAGTGATTTTCCTTCCACAACTTATTTTGTCTAACAATGCAGTTAGTGTTTCAGTTGCATTTATTAAAACTAAAGTATGGATTATTATTATGCCTAAATTCTCAAAAGCAGTGTTTTGATATTGTTATATGTATTTGGTATAGGCAAACTGTCTGACCGGACCTGGTAGTGCAATCGGTAGAGCGTCGGATCCAGGTACAGGAGGCCCTGGGTTCGATCCCAGGCCACGACATACCAAAGTTGTTAAAAATGGTAGTGGTATAGCTCCCTTGCTAACGCTTCAAGTGGACACCGTCTCCAGATAACTGATATACTGTTGACGGGACGATAAACCCAATAAACAAACAAAGTGTCTGATACCACTTTTAAAGGAACTGCATGTGTTTGTAAGAGAGCAATGTTATTAGCAGCTTCAAAAGCAGAGAAAATAAAATAATTAGCAGTTAAAACAAAGACACTTAAAACTTAATTTCCTAAGAACATATAAATTATGCTTAAGCAAATAATGTACAATAAAACTGACGGTTTTTCTATATCAATTACATCTAACAATATCTTAACTGCTGTGGGGAATTTGCATAATTTCTGCATAAACTCATACTTTAGTCTAAGTTAAGAGGATTTTGAGATCAAACTATATTGTTAGACAGTACCAATCACACACAAAAATGCCGTTACTGTTTATTCTTTTCAAATGTATAAAAATGACAAAAGCGTTAAAAGCTGTTAAAAATAGATATCGATGTCAGAGTGAATTACCTGGATAAACAATACAACATGATTTTAAAAGCAAGTTGTCACATGATTTTCTTAGTTTAAAAATAGCTTTCCCTTCATCATTCAATATATACTTGAATCAAAGGAAACAAACACAAATAATATAATTACTATATGTAATTGTAGTAGCACTTGGGCAACCAACTGAAGTTAATGTTAGAACAACATATTTAAACAATCCATCTTACAAACCACTTTCAACACCTACAATGCAATTTGTATGAAACATCGTACGCATTATGCATAAAACATGAAACCTGCAGTTTTTTTATATAATATTAAATAAACTCTCGTTTAAAACATACCCTTAACATCAATAAAGCTTAAACTAAAAATTAACCGTGTATCACTGTCGGCTGCCCAAAGCTGAATGACTTATCTACTAGAAAAACCTCACAAAGTGCACGCGCGTTACAGTGACACCTACCGTATATATCTCATGACAAGGGAAATTATTTATCTGCTTATTCGTTTCAATCAAACGCAGAAAAATAAATATCTCTATAGCATGGTTCAGTTTGGAAATACGTGTTTGCAATGACAAGTGGGGATTTAGGCTTGGCTGTTCATACATATCTAGGACATCAATGAACAGCATTTGCATGATCCTTCAGGTAACATTGACTGATTTGGTTATATGAGAAAAGAAATTTGGTCCAAACTGTCAGAAACCACCTTCAACATACCTAGTATAGCACTCTTACTGGATAAAATCTGCTTTTTCACTGTTTGTTTGTTTGTTTGTTTATTAGGTTTATCGTCCCACAAACAGTATTTCAGTTATCTAGAGATGGTGTCTACTTGAAGCAGATATAGTGCTGCCTTCAGTGTGTATAGCATGAAATGAACACCTGGCAATATACCACACCCAGTCACATTATCATGACACCGGGCTAACCAGTTGTTGAGCTACCCTATTATTTGCTTCAGCATTAGCAAGGAAGCTATACCACTACCATCTTTAATGTCTTTGGTATGTCACGGCCCGGGATCAAACCAGGGGCCTCCCGTACCTGGAGCCGATACTCTACCGATTGCGCTACCAGGTCTGGTCTTTTCACTTGTCATAAACTTAACAAACATAAGCTGAAAAAAGACAACAAGCTCCACTGTATGTAAGCCTGACAGGAGTGAAGGATCTTCCCTTACAAAATCCCTTCCATTCATTTAAGCATAGGCAGAGTAACTTCCTTTCCATCCCATGATTTTTCCAAAACGGACAAAATCCCTCCTGTAAATTAAAAAAAACTGTAATATTTATCTCCCGAAGTTTACTTTTCATAAGAAAACAAACCTGTGCTATTATAATAAATATAAGAACCAAACAAAAGATGTTGCAAAATGGTGTGGGGTGGATTTTGTGTGCCCTCGAGCATTTTTGTTCGCCTATGATAAAATAAATGGAAGAGATTTTGTCTGTGAACAATTGTATGCAAAACATTAAAAATGGCAGGTATATGCATAGAAATTTTCTAAGTCAAACCACGACCATATTTGTCACAACAGCAAGCCTGATACTATTAAACTTAACTATATCAGTATAATATAATATATCAATAAGCAGACACTGAAGAGTCACATTTCAATCTATGTCCTCCAGGTTATAGAGATATAGGCTTCACTATACCTTTTTGCAAAACATCGAACTTGAATGCTACTTTTTTATGCAAAACTTTAAATGTGAATGCTACTTTTTTATCCAAAACATCAAACTTGGACACTACTTTTTTATACAAAACTTCAAACTTGAACACTACTTTTTTTATATAAACCAACAAACTTAAACACTTCTTTTAATGCGAAACTTTAAACTTGAACGCTACTTTTTTAGGCAAAACATCAAACTTGGATGCTACTTTTTTCTGCAAAACTTCAAACTTGAACACCAATGCAGACAATGATGCAGTAACCAATGCTGACATACTGGTGAATTGAATAGTCAAGTTAAAAATGACAGTTTTCAACAGCTTGTTAACCTTTAACTTGCTAAAAACAGCGTTGGGGTGGTTATGTTAAACCTGGTAAATACTGCTTCCAGCAAGTAAAGGGTAAATTATGCTGAAATTGTTAATTGCAATCAACTCCTAGCCACAGGGGAATGTAAAATAAAACAATCAGATTTAAGCGTGAACATAATTCTACTGTTAAATAAAAAATCATCAGATTTGCTGTTGAAATAATCGGCAAAATCAATGCTGAAATTTATCCTGTAACAAAAAAATATGAAGAAAAGAAATAACTAAAATTTGGAAAGAAGTTTTATAATGGATGAAGTAGGAGATATTTCCCACAGGAGGTTGTGAAAGTTTCTGGATTCAATTTAATTCAGCTGAAACAAATCAGTACTGGCATTCTGTTATATAGTTACCAGGGTTTGCACATCAAGCGTTTTGGTCCACAAGGTGCACACAAGATAAAACACCATTCCTACTGTCTTACTTTAAGTACTTTGTCTCAGTGCGAGCTGGTTAAATTTAAACTATTTGCTTTAGTCTTATCATATATTAACTTTTTCACTAACAACTTAACACATAGGAAACATAGTAATAGAGATATGATTATTTTTTGTTTGCACAGACAGAATTATTGTCCAGCTCATTATTGGTAGAGGAAGACCCCGGACTTATGTCTGGTTAGAACACTGTGCAATGCAGGTTAAGTGGAAAACCTCCCCACATTAAAATTCTTGCCCCAACCAGGACTTGAACCCATGTGGTGAGGGACCGAGGAGATACAAGTCAGCAACTGTCACCGTTCAGCAATGGGCCCCCAAACAGACCTATAAAGGCAAATAGTCTGGGATCTTCCTCCACCAAAATAGCTGCAAATCATTATAATGATCATAACTGGTTGCTGCGAAGTATTTAAAAAAAAACTTTGTTTAGCTTAAGCCTGATTAGTTTGTGACTATCAGGATAAGAGACATGACAGAATTATATAATGCTTAAATGCATAAGATAATGCTGCTGCTGCTGCTGCTGCTGCTGCTGCTGCTGCTGCAGATGATGATGTTGCTCATGATCCTCATAATCAATATCATTATCAAGATACATATAGATGATGATCAAGTTTTTTATTTTTTTATTAATGTTTTTTTTTTAATTATATTTAACTACATCGCAGTGGCTAAACTATAATCTATTGTAATTATTGCAATGTGCAGGCAAATACCTGGTTAGAAATACCCTTAAAATAAATAGTTGACCACAGCATTCACATAACCAATGTATTTTGTCAGTTTTCACACCTTCACCCAACTAAATATATACTGTAATTACCGCTGCTGGAAATACATTTGTAATTCTGGTATATATGGTTATTATTGGTCGGTTCGGCTTAATTCCCAGCATCCACACCCACTATTCCCATAATAACATCAAATAATCAATATCATAAGCACTAAGCATGGTAATCAAAAATGTATTAGCCTTAAGGATAGTGTAGATCCCGATCAGACAGCACTTATGGTTATGAAAAATTTATCAGGCTTAGCAAAAAAAATGTAGAGCCTGATCAGACATAGCACTTAGCATGGTAACAAAAAAATCATCAGACTTAGAAAAAAAGTGTAGATCCTGATCAGACAAATCCTGAGGTTTCAATATATCAGACTGTTGCACAAGAAGAATGTAGTGTAGATCCTGATCAGACAAATCCTGAGGTTTCAATATATCAGACTGCTGCACAAGAAGAATGTAGTGTAGACCCTGATCAGACAACTCCCAAGGTTTCAATATATCAGACTGCTGCACAAGAAGAATGTAGTGTAGATCCTGATCAGACAACTCCCAAGGTTTCAATATATCAGACTGCTGCACAAGAAGAATGTAGTGTAGATCCTGATCAGACAACTCCCAAGGTTTCAATATATCAGACTGCTGCACAAGAAGAATGTAGTGTAGATCCTGATCAGACAACTCCCAAGGTTTCAATATATCAGACTGCTGCACAAGAAGAATGTAGTGTAGAACCTGATCAGACAAATCCTGAGGTTTCAATATATCAGACTGCTGCACAAGAAGAATGTAGTGTAGACCCTGATCAGACAACTCCCAAGGTTTCAATATATCAGACTGTTGCACAAGAAGAATGTAGTGTAGACCCTGATCAGACAACTCCCAAGGTTTCAATATATCAGACTGCTGCACAAGAAGAATGTAGTGTAGACCCTGATCAGACAACTCCCAAGGTTTCAATATATCAGACTGCTGCACAAGAAGAATGTAGTGTAGATCCTGATCAGACAACTCCCAAGGTTTCAATATATCAGACTGCTGCACAAGAAGAATGTAGTGTAGATCCTGATCAGACAACTCCCAAGGTTTCAATATATCACACTGCTGCACAAGAAGAATGTAGTGTAGATCCTGATCAGACAACTCCCAAGGTTTCAATATATCAGACTGCTGCACAAGAAGAATGTAGTGTAGATCCAGATCAGACAAATCCTGAGGTTTCAATATATCAGACTGCTGCACAAGAAGAATGTAGTGTAGATCCTGATCAGACAACTCCCAAGGTTTCAATATATCAGACTGCTGCACAAGAAGAATGTAGTGTAGATCCTGATCAGACAACTCCCAAGGTTTCAATATATCAGACTGCTGCACAAGAAGAATGTAGTGTAGATCCTGATCAGACAACTCCCAAGGTTTCAATATATCAGACTGCTGCACAAGAAGAATGTAGTGTAGATCCTGATCAGACAACTCCTAAGGTTTCAATATATCAGACTGCTGCACAAGAAGAATGTAGTGTAGATCCTGATCAGACAAATCCTGAGGTTTCAATATATCAGACTGCTGCACAAGAAGAATGTAGTGTAGAACCTGATCAGACAACTCCCAAGGTTTCAATATATCAGACTGTTGCACAAGAAGAATGTAGTGTAGATCCTGATCAGACAAATCCTGAGGTTTCAATATATCAGACTGCTGCACAAGAAGAATGTAGCGTAGACCCTGATCAGACAACTCCCAAGGTTTCAATATATCAGACTGCTGCACAAGAAGAATGTAGTGTAGACCCTGATCAGACAAATCCTGAGGTTTCAATATATCAGACTGCTGCACAAGAAGAATGTAGTGTAGACCCTGATCAGACAACTCCCAAGGTTTCAATATATCAGACTGTTGCACAAGAAGAATGTAGTGTAGATCCTGATCAGACAACTCCTAATGGTTACAATTTATCACTGCACAAGAAGAATGTATCAGATAAACAGATAATCAATACAAATCAACAAGGCATTAAATGTGAATACAGGGAATTGAATTCAATAAATCACGTCCATGACTTGTGCTATTAAGAATAATTAAGGCTGGCTATGCTTTACCATGATACAGTTACATTTGTAAATAAGCCAATATCAATTTATTATCTTCTATCTACCATGTTCCGGGAACCATCATGTTGACATAATTGTACAAGGGTCAGAAGCATGCAGAGAAGACCCTGATCCGACAGATCCAGTGGCAGCTTGCTGATCAGGATGTACACAATTTGCCTTTGCTGGAACAATTCTTGCACAGCAGAATTTAAGTGAAATGATATCTTGCTACATTTGCAAAGAACCCATATCTAATCATAGCTATTGGGTCAAAACTAAGTACAGAGGTGCATGCAAGTTTGAGAACTACACTACTTTCTGAAACCTGGACAATTAACACAAGCAGGCTAAGATTCAATCATATTCATGGAAAAATGGATTAAAAATATCCTAGAAGCACTGAGATATGAATGGCCAATGTAGTTGCCGGTAACATTAAAACAACTTGGGAAAGCTCCATAGAGAGATCTCAAACTACTACCATTGCATCCGAGTGATGAGTGATATAACATCTGAGTCTCATCTCTAGTTATATATGGGATTCATCTCCAGTTACAAGTCTTATCTCTAGTTATATATGGGACTCATCTCTAGTTACAAGTCTTATCTCTAGTTATATATGGGACTCATCTCTAGCTATATATGGGACTCATCTCTAGTTATATATGGGACTCATCTCCAGTTACAAGTCTCATCTCTAGTTATATATGGGACTCATCTCCAGTTACAAGTCTCATCTCTAGTTATATATGGGAATCATCTCCAGTTACAAGTCTCATCTCTAGTTATATATGGGACTCATCTCCAGTTACAAGTCTCATCTCTAGTTATATATGGGACTCATCTCCAGTTACAAGTCTCATCTCTAGTTATATATGGGACTCGTCTCCAGTTACAAGTCTCATTTCCAGTTATATATGGCACTCATCTCCAGTTACAAGTCTCATCTCTAGTTATATATGGGACTCATCTCCAGTTACAAGTCTCATCTCCAGTTGTATATGGGACTCATCTCAAGTTACAAGTCTCATCTCCAGTTATATATGGGACTCATCTCCAGTTACAAGTCTTATCTCTAGTTATATATGGGACTCATCTCCAGTTACAAGTCTTATCTCTAGTTATATATGGGACTCATCTCCAGTTACAAGTCTCATCTCTAGTTATATATGGGACTCATCTCCAGTTACAAGTCTTATCTCTAGTTATATATGGGACTCATCTCCAGTAACAAGTCTTATCTCTAGTTATATATGGGACTCATCTCCAGTTACAAGTCTCATCTTTAGCTATATATGAGACTCATCTCCAGTTACAAGTCTTATCTCTAGTTATATATGAGACTCATCTCTAGCTATATATGGGACTCATCTCCAGTTACAACAGTCTCACCTCTAGCTACATCTGAGTTTCACCTCTAATTACTTGTGAGTCTCACCTCTAGCTACATCTGAGTTTTACCTCTTATTACTTGTGAGTCTCACCTCTAGCTACATCTGAGTTTCACCTCTAATTACTTGTGAGTCTCACCTCTAGCTACATCTGAGTTTCACCTCTAATTACTTGTGAGTCTCACCTCTAGCTACATCTGAGTCACACATTCAGTTATATCTGAGACTTAACTATATCTACATCCAGGTCTCATCTCTAATTATATCTGAGTCTCACCTCTAGTTACTCTGTCTCATCTCCGGTTACTCTGTCTCATCTCCGGTTACTCTGTCTCATCTCTAGTTACATCTAGGTCTCATCTCCCATTACTCTGTCTCTTCTCTAGTTACATCTGATTCTCATCTCTAATTACTCGGTCTTATCTCTAGTTGCTCTGCATTTCATTTCTAGTTACATCTAGGTCACATCTCTAGCTTTTAACAGACACAACTGGAGCAGTGTGATATGACTGCATACAATCAAAGGACCCTAGAAACAGCATGTTAGATTACTGTGATGATATGATATTTAATGGCCAATCATCCTGAAAACACAGAGGATGCCAGCTAAACATGCTGTGTAAAACTAGCTGGTCAATCGGAAGTGAACACTCAACTGAAAATAGTGAAAATCCCATTAAGACTTGGATGGTCTTGTAAAAGACAATTACACCTGTCAACAATCCTATTATAATGGACAGTTCTGCAATTTCTACTTAACTCCTCCCACAGAACTATGGACTGTTCTGCAATTTCTACTTAAATCCTCCCACAGAACTATGGACTGTTCTGCAATTTCTACTTAAATCCTCCCACAGAACTATGGACTGTTCTGCAATTTCTACTTAAATCCTCCCACAGAACTATGGACTGTTCTGCAATTTCTACTTAAATCCTCCCACAGAACTATGGACTGTTCTGCAATTTCTGCTTAAATCCTCCCACAGAACTATGGACTGTTCTGCAATTTCTGCTTAAATCCTCCCACAGAACTATGGACTGTTCTGCAATTTCTGCTTAAATCCTCCCACAGAACTATGGACTGTTCTGCAATTTCTGCTTAAATCCTCCCACAGAACTATGGACTGTTCTGCAATTTCTACTTAAATCCTCCCACAGAACTATGGACTGTTCTGCAATTTCTACTTAAATCCTCCCACAGAACTATGGACTGTTCTGCAATTTCTACTTAAATCCTCCCCCAGAACTATGGACTGTTCTGCAATTTCTACTTAAATCCTCCCCCAGAACTATGGACTGTTCTGCAATTTCTACTTAAATCCTCCCACAGAACTATGGACTGTTCTGCAATTTCTTCTTAAATCCTCCCCCACAGAACTATGGACTGTTCTGCAATTTCTACTTAAATCCTCCCACAGAACTATGGACTGTTCTGCAATTTCTGCTTAAATCCTCTCACAGAACTATGGACTGTTCTGCAATTTCTACTTAAATCCTCCCACAGAACTATGGACTGTTCTGCAATTTCTGCTTAAATCCTCCACAGAACTATGGACTGTTCTGCAATTTCTGCTTAAATCCTCCCACAGAACTATGGACTGTTCTGCAATTTCTGCTTAAATCCTCCCACAGAACTATGGACTGTTCTGCAATTTCTGCTTAAATCCTCCCACAGAACTATGGACTGTTCTGCAATTTCTGCTTAAATCCTCCCACAGAACTATGGACTGTTCTGCAATTTCTGCTTAAATCCTCCCACAGAACTATGGACTGTTCTGCAATTTCTGCTTAAATCCTCCCACAGAACTATGGACTGTTCTGCAATTTCTACTTAAATCCTCCCACAGAACTATGGACTGTTCTGCAATTTCTACTTAAATCCTCCCACAGAACTATGGACTGTTCTGCAATTTCTACTTAAATCCTCCCCCAGAACTATGGACTGTTCTGCAATTTCTACTTAAATCCTCCCCCAGAACTATGGACTGTTCTGCAATTTCTACTTAAATCCTCCCACAGAACTATGGACTGTTCTGCAATTTCTTCTTAAATCCTCCCCCACAGAACTATGGACTGTTCTGCAATTTCTACTTAAATCCTCCCACAGAACTATGGACTGTTCTGCAATTTCTGCTTAAATCCTCTCACAGAACTATGGACTGTTCTGCAATTTCTACTTAAATCCTCCCACAGAACTATGGACTGTTCTGCAATTTCTGCTTAAATCCTCCACAGAACTATGGACTGTTCTGCAATTTCTGCTTAAATCCTCCCACAGAACTATGGACTGTTCTGCAATTTCTGCTTAAATCCTCCCACAGAACTATGGACTGTTCTGCAATTTCTACTTAAATCCTCCCACAGAACTATGGACTGTTCTGCAATTTCTACTTAAATCCTCCCACAGAACTATGGACTGTTCTGCAATTTCTACTTAAATCCTCCCACAGAACTATGGACTGTTCTGCAATTTTTCTGCTTAAATCCTCCCACAGAACTATGGACTGTTCTGCAATTTCTGCTTAAATCCTCCCACAGAACTATGGACTGTTCTGCAATTTCTGCTTAAATCCTCCCACAGAACTATGGACTGTTCTGCAATTTCTGCTTAAATCCTCCCACAGAACTATGGACTGTTCTGCAATTTCTACTTAAATCCTCCCCCCAACTATAACAAACCACACATGTCAAGACGACCATTCATTTACCACATGCTTTCCACCTACACTTAATTAATAAGTTTGTTTATATCAACAAGCTTCTCATACCATTTTGGATCTGTTCATTACTGGTATTGCGCTTGTATAGGTGTGTATTTAACAATTATTTACTAAAAAACTCACAAATAGTCAGCAGACATTTGTTAATACATATATATCCCTATAATTTCAAGGTTAATTGTGTCACACTAAATCAAAGTAGAAAAAGAAATTGTCCGTGGGAGGAGTGGTCATTGAGGAGAGGGCGGGGCATAACTCAAATTAACAGAACTATGCAATAATTAAAAAACCCACTAATAATCATGAAACATGTGTTGATATCACAGATAACTTTGTTTGAATTTTCACCTGAGGTGCTTTACCAAAACTATAAAATATGTTTATACAGTGCAAATATGTAGTATGCTGAGTGTTTTTCAAAAAAGTGTAAGTTAATTATCTGTGATTATATCATGGGGCATATATGATGCCATTTGTTAATGAGCCCAAATTTTATTCCAAGTTTGGCTTACAATAACTGACTTTAAACAAATTTTTCTATAGCAGTATTAAATATGGCAGAAAAAGAGGTAGATTGTATGATTGGTTTCAGGGGCGTGCCTGGGCGACTTTTGAATATACGCACTATTCCTAGGGAGTCCGGGGGCGTCCCCACCCTAAACCCCCCCCCCCCCATCCGGATTTTTCCATAGAACGCCATAGATGCATTCGGGGGGGAGAGGGAGTGGCGGATACTCTCACTGTCTAGAACAAAGAATTGTCTTAGAAGCAGAAAGAGACAGAAATACATCAAGTTGGATTGTTGAAGATTGTGTAGAATTAGAAAAAAATGTTTAAATTACATGGGTTTAAATAATAAAGACAATTAACTGGTAGTGCCTAACCCGGGTTAGGTGACGATTTAAATTCGCTTTTAGGCGTTTTTATTTTTTCAATTTTTGGAAGCAACTGTACGCACGTGCGTAAGTGCGTAAGCCCAGGCACGCCCCTGGGTTTATAACTTAAGGCCACTTCTTAACACCTTATATGCAAAGCTTTTATTGTGTTTCAAAACTATCCACTGCATTAAGGAGTTGATTTTTTTAGCTCAGTGGTTACAGCCCATGTTTATGTCCTATCATTGCTGAGGCTTCTTTCTGGCATGCTGCTTTGTTTCTGCAGTTTAAAGAACATTTGGAAATCAATAAAATCATCTACCTAGCATATTTTGAAAAAATGTAAAATGAAGTCAACAACCTGTAGTTTCAGGTTTTATAAATTACTACACAATATTTGGCTTATACACTAAAAAAAACATCAAGGTTTGGCTGTGGCTTGCATTAGAATTAGTGATTGAAATGTAAGTGACTGACCAATGGACACACGGCTACAGTGGTAGTAGCAAAGGGGCAGGAAGTGGTGGGCATAACTCAAAGTAGACATACATGATTAACAAAGACATGAATATTCATTAGCTCCATTTATAAGCAAATTATCTAATTAAGTATCAAGATGCATATTCAGCAGGATATTATTTCAACTTACATTTGCATAACGTATTTATGTCTGTCTGCATGCATACAGATGCATATGCATGAGAAAAGAGATCACATTGTTGAATTAACATAATTATAAAAGAAATTCTATGTGCTGCTAAGTTAAAAAGAATAACCATTCTTTGTTCTTCCTAGAATAATAACTAAATACAACTGCAATTTAATACCAATTCAAATAAAAAAGTACAATTTAATATACAATCAATTTTTCTGACAGTTTTAATTGAGTGCGGTTACATATAAATATATTATAAAACTTCCATTAACCAATTAAGTACATTTACAAATTAGAGCATCTACAATTAATTAAGAAACTTTTATATCAACAGTTAATTTACAGTTAAAAAAAAATTAATTTTACTATAGTTGTAATATAAAGTTCTTGAAAAACAGAAGACTCAAAATATCATTGAATTTCAAAATGAATACTTCCATACTTCAGTACTGAATATTAGTAAATTTACAAATTGGAACTTCCACAAATAAGGACTTGAAACATTTTACTTAGTACATTTACAAATCAGAATTTCCACAATTGTGTACTTAAACAATTTTACTTAGCACATTTACATATCAGAACTGCCACAAGTTTAGTACTTGAACAAATTTATTTAGTACATGTACAAATCAGAATTTCCACAATTCAGTACTTGAACAATTTTCGTTAGTACATTTGGAAATTAAAACTTTCACAATTTTGTACTTAACAAATTTTACTAAACAAATATACAAATCAGAACTTCTACAAATTTAGTACTTGAACAATTTTACTTAGTACATTTGCAAATCAAAACTTCCATAATTTAGTACCTGAACAATTTTACTAAGCACATTTACTTATCACTATTAAGTTCTTTCAATATTTTAGAAAATTAACAGACAATATTTGCATAATTTAGTACAGTCACAATTTCAACACATGCTAACACCAGTAGAATCACAAATGTCCATCATAACTGTACAAAAAGGCCAATTACAAGTCTGCACATTTACATTTAACTTTATTTAAAGTGCTTTTACTATCATGATAATAAAATTCTTCAAAAATTTACAATTAAGTTTACAGTACTTTCACTATGTAGAATATATCTAATCTAAACACGGTACAATTTCAGTCAGTAGTGTGTGAATAATACAATGACAGTTCAGTACATTTATTTTAGACAGTACTGTTTATTCCAACTTATATCCATAAGTCAGTTCATTTACTGTCAGGATAATGATATTCAGTACAAATTACAATTCAAGAGATTCACGATTCAGCAGACTCACGATTCCCATTTGCATTTCGGTAGGTTAACAATTTACGCTAGTTGTCATTGTTGTTGACAGAAGGATATCATGGTTTAATGAAGTGTCACACATTGACTGGTTACGGCCAAGCACCATACAATACTGGTGTCCAATTATACTGTCGTACATCCGGGGGAGTCCTTGTTGATAACGGCTTCACCACTCTCATCACTCAAGGGTGTTTACTGAGATTCCAAGTTCAGCAAGAAGTCTTTCAATAATAAGCTTGCTAAGCATTAATTGGTCAGGCTTAGGCTAATTGTGTAGATTCATTTCAATCATCTCTTGCTGGTAGCTGACAATATATCTATACTTTCAGTACCTTTACATATCAGCAATTTTGTATGACACTGAAAACTGTCTAATCAGGATCAGCACTTTTTCAAAATTATTTGAAACTGAGTGGTGTTTTGCACATTTTCAGGAAACAGATAACTTCTTTCTTTGTTTATATGAAAATAACAAATCACCTACTTTGCAAAATAAAATCTCCCACTTTGGCCTCAGAGAAAGTTCACATGTATGGGAACGTATATTAAAATTTAAAAAGCCACAGGACAAAGGTATTCACAAGCCAGTCAAATGTAAAAATTACAAGAAAACTGACAAAACATCAAATTAAAATACAGCAAACCCAACAGCAACCTTGAGTCTAATGTCCCATGCATGATGTTGTTTAAAAATGAAGAAAAATTTAACAAGGTCTATAAACAAATGCAAAAAATTAAGTAAGGTTGACTCGTTGTTGATGTTTGACTCTTTGATATCTAGCTTGTTTTAAGTTCTAATAATTATTTAATCAGCAGATGAAACAGAAGATATATAAAGTCAATATGCCCTTAGTCAGCAGAGGAAATACAAATGTAAGAAGACAGATGGAAGTATAAGGCACCAACAAAGCAGAAGAAAGCAAAAGTGTCAGCAAGAAAGATAAAGTTATAATGCACCAACTCAGCTGGCAAAAATAAGAGCATGGACAACAGAGGATGAACACCAGTCTAGACATGGCCAGCAGCCAGTGCCATAAACTCAGCACCCTCTATTGTATGAACAACCAGTACATGAGAATTTAGTACCTGAATTTGTCTGATTAGCCGCTTCAGACCCCCCATTCTGACCCAAACAATCAATAGATGGCATGGTCAACTTGAAGGACAAACAACAACAGTATGCACCTACATTTGCCGGATCCTGACCTTAATGCTATTTGATTGTCTGAGCAATATAGTCCTTTGCATTTATTTATAATGTCATATTTGCAAAGACGTGAATTGGAATGGATCATATGCATTCAGTATAAAATGAATAAAGATTTATGGTTCTGATCAGGTTGACAGTAGCTAATAATACTTCAACCTTTTTTTTTTTTTACTTTGATATGTGTGCTTGGATCAGCCATGAACTCCGGGTCTTCAGTACCTTGATCAGTTGCTTCAAAGTTTATTCTGTGATGTATCCTATTTACATTCTTTTATTCATCTGGAGAAGGTGTTCACCTGAAGCGAATTTATTGCTGCCTTCATTGCGATAGAATGCCATGAACATCTGGCATGATACCACAAGCTGTCACATTAACATGACATTAAGTACAACATAGTTTGTTTTTGCTTTTTTCTGACACCACAACTCCCTAATAGATACATTAAGTTCAGTTACTTTGGCGGAGGAAGATCCGAAACCATTGTCTGGATAGAACCATGGTGCACAGATGGCCTGTTGGAAGACCTTCCCACATTAAGTCTTTTGCCCCAAACTGGACTTAAACCAATGCAGTGAGTGGCAGGAACTTAGTGAAACTAACATTGTAATTGCTTCAACATAAGCAAGGGAGATATACTACTACCATTGATATATTTCATGTTGGTATGGCTTGGCCAGGACTGCATACAAGACATTCCAAATCTGGAGTCAATGCTCTACTAAGCTATCAGTTTAGGTTTTATTGCTTTTGACATATGGGAATCTTTTGTTGGTTACTTAATGGCCAGTCTCTGATGTAGAAAAAACAACAACATCTGAATTAAAAATTACTGTCAATTTTTTTTAAAAAGGTCAGAAGGCTGGAATTCAGCTTCAGGTACATTAAAACTAAACATGATATTACTATATGCTACCTGTATGTGTGTCTCTTCTACATAAAATTATATTAACTGTTGTAAGCAAAATATAAAGTAACAAGTGGGAAAGGCATGTGTTTGACACATAATAAACTGACTTGAAAGTATAAAATATGCGCTTAAACATTCCTCGTAATACATCTTCCAAGTACCATTTCTGTGAACATATCTACGGCTACAACACAATTACAAAAGATGGTTAAAATTCACAATATGTTTATACACGCAACAATCACTAAAATGCCAATCCCATATCTCACTCCGTCATTCTTCCAACAGTTTCAGACCAATTGAAATCTCACATCATATAAATGCAAGACATTTAAGCCCCAGGACTTAATGGTTTGTAAGCGCCTCCAAACACTTGTCTGTACCTACTTTTAATCACAGCCATCCCTTCACACCTATCACAAGCAGATGTTCCTGGCAGGATAACAGGGAAAACAGCAAAATAACCCTGAGATTCTAATGGAACAATCAATAAAGACAAACGAGTCAAGCCTTGGACTTACACTAAACACCCTTCGCTCCATAAAGCGGCTGAATTATTCATGACCGTCCCCAATAGTGGGGGATCAGAAGGCTTGCAAGACGATTCAGATTGCCTGTCCTAAATACATGACACCACAACCTAAAATAGACTCAGAGTTAATTCATTTAGTTGCTGAATCATAATAAAGTTAAAAAAATGTTCCAGATTTTATTTTGTCTGCAAATGACTAGAAGTTTTGTTTTCGGAATAAAGTCTAGAAAAATCTTTTGTAACATTGCAATGGCATAATGGTGGTGATAATGGCAAAGTCCAAACAAATCTAATTATTGCATATATGTGAACATTTTTGGAGGCCAAAGTGGGAGATTTTAACTTGCAAAGTGGGAGATTTGTTATTTTCATATAAACAAAGAAAAATTGTCTGTTTCTAAGTAGGGAGATTTCTAAAAATTTCTAAAACACCCCTCATTTTCAAATAATTTTTAACCTTACAAGGGAGAGTCTCCCTCCAAAAGTGGCAAAGTTCACATGTATGGTATTGGTGGAGAAAAAAACGTAGTCTAGGTAGAACCACTGGCACACGTTTTGTCGGCTGGAAAACCTCCTTACATGCAACTTTTCACCCTAACTGGCACTAGAACCCACATGGTAAGGGACTGAAGAGTTAAAAGTCACTGACTCAAACACCCCTGCAAAGACAACTCAAGGGTCTAGGTTCACGGGATGAAAAAAAAACAGCTGATATAAATGGTTCTACTTTAGTTACAAAAGAGGGAGATGTAGCCACGCAGTTCAAGCCAGTAATAAAAAACCTCAGAACTCATCAACCAAGGTTTGCATACTTGTCAAGCCTCTGGCTTCTGTGAGCGACTTATGCTGCATGAGACTTACACTATAAGGATCCAATTCTTATACTCTTAAAGACCTGCTATTTTTTGATGGTAGAGTTTACTTTCTACAGATTTAGCCTACAGGGTGAATGTGTATATGTGCACCCCACACCTTATTAAAAGTACATTGTGTAAATATTGATTGTATAATTTCCTCTTTGCTAATTCAAGAATGTTTCTTCTTTTAAAAGTTTAATTGATATAAGGTATTTCCATTAAGAATTGTTGTTTCTTGGTGTGAGTTGTTTTGTTCTTTCTTCATTTAAATCAAGTATGTTGATAATTTGTGCGATATCCTGTAATTTTCGCAAATTTGTTTTCTTATCAACTATGGTAAAGACCCAATACAGAACTTATTTATTTCCTGATAAAGCAACACACCCACACAAAAAAGGAAAAATTGCACAAATGTTAATATACCTTCTAAACGAGATTGACCTAAGGTTTACAAACAGTAGCAAACTGACCTAATTACCTCCATAGCATCAAATAACCATCAAACAGACACCTGATTCCATGGAATAATCAATGTAAATCTACCTGGCTGCAAATATTGGTCACATAAAATCATTAACATCAAATGATTTGTTCTATACAAGAGTTAGGGATTATGGTATTGCTTGTTGTTGTTTTTTCAGTAAAACGTTGAGTTAACAATTTTTCATCCAGAGACTGTGTATTCTTGAAACAATTGTAGTGCTGCCTTCATCGTAATTGTATTTACAAACACCTGGCATAATACCCCCATGTTATCCTGACAACAGGCCAATCAGTCAAGGAAGGTAACTCTAATATGTTCTACTACTATTTTGATCACTTGGTTTGAACCCAGGCTCTTCGGTACCTTAAGCTGCTGTTCTACTGATTTAACTAAAAGGTCTGGTAAATAATATTAATGTAAATATAAAACATAATTGGCCAATTAGTAACAGGCTGACCAAATTTCCTCCAAGGCATCAAGCAAACAAGAGCATCAGTGAATCTGATGGATGCTCTCTGAATGTCTAAAGATCCAAATATCACATCACAGACAAAATATGGGAAGGATAGGAATTGCTTGAAGGTCACAATGTCCCCTTGATCCGTTATGTAGCAACCTGAAAACCTGCATGTTTCATGTCCTGATGAATTGTTGTTTTTAGTAAATAATTGTAAAAAAAAAAAAATCAATTTTAAGACTTAAATAAACAACAAAGCCATGAGCAAGAAACGGTTTGTACTATGTGACCTTGACGTGGAAGGTTGTGACCCAAATGCCCCACACAATATAAATCATCAAGGTTTTCTGGACATGTTGTAGAATCAATAATAAAAATAAATTTTGTTTCATACATCCGAGTAAAAGATAATTTACTTTTTTATGTGTCTTTCAGCTTTAACTTTCCACCACCGAAAGCAATACTATTTACTATACTAATAATAATAAAAATTACCAAACCCTCTTGATAACAGTTATTATTTCATATTCCTCTATATGGTATAGCTCGCATATAAACTTATTGATGCAAGTATCGTAACTCCTCATGCTATTGTAACTTGCATACACTTTCAATTCACTGAAAAGAAGAAAAAACAAGAGTTCAATTTCATCAGCTTTCACCAATGCATATACATATGAGAGAGAGATACAGTTTCCCAAGCAACCATACCAAGCATACAAAAACCTGTCGAGCTTCGGAACAAAGCCAAGTTTTATTGACGCATATATATATATTTATGCACATGTATATCAACTACGCAATTTAAATACATACCCATAATGTAGGATTTTGTTAAGAAATATAGAACGCATAAAAAAAGCTTCACAAAGTCAGATTTTACTTCAACAATAAGATTTTCCAATTCATTTTAGTAGAGAAATATGGGATACGAAACTATTAATCTTTACAAAATCAGAGTTATTTCTCCTATGAAGCCATGTAGAGAGAGTAATTACGATCTAGTGAAAGTGATTCTTGCATGCATTAGACTGTAATCAAGACTTACTCTTAACCTGCTAAGTACAAAATGATCAGGCTAAGGCAATTAGTATAAATCCCCTGGGGGCCGTCTGATCTGGATCTACACTATTTACTGCCAAATCTCCAGCAAAGTATATAGTTAACTTTCCATGCCTCTGTAAGCTGATAACTTAGATTTGTATAGCTCTTAAATAAATATAGCATGATACGGGTTAAGAAATTGATTGTCATATTTTCTGAGAATCGAAAACGGATGTCTAATAACGGCAGAATGCAATCTCTTATAATGAACATAAATGTGTCAAATCATTCATCAAAGAAAACACTAACTTAATTTTCAAGACAATATTCTGAGTAAGAACCCAGAAAATCTCCAGGGGTTTAACATCTCGAGTGAAGCTGATTCTTGATGTTCTAAGCATGAACTATTCAGACTTTGGCATCAAGATTTGCTGGTAGTGGACTGATCAGTATCTGCACTATTTGTCATGAGCAATATGTGTAGTCTCTTTTGCATGTTTAGAAATAAATAAAAAAAATGTTTAAACTATGTATACATTATGACTTTAGTTAAGGGCTATAAGTGTAAATAACAGCTCTCCTAAGGAAGGTCTGATAAGTGTTTGCGCTGTTTAGCATTTTCTTGTTATATATCAACATACCTCTGCATTAGCAGCAGTTGTAAGCATTTAATTAGGAATAAGTAAGGAAACAAATATTGGCAGAAAAATGTAAAACAGCCACAACAGAACCAAACAGGAAATGTCTGATTAGGATCTACACTATTTGTCATTTGTCCTTGCAATACATAACCTAACATTTGCACAGAATTGCCGGGATTTGGGGGGGGGGGGGGGGGGACAATTCCCAACTGGGACAAAATAATATCAATAGACCTAATCTAAATAAAAAAAATCTGTAAAACAAAACTCTGAACAACGTTTTATTTGTTATTTTTATACTTACACATATTAAGCAAATATCAATCATTTTATACTATATTATTACATGTATGATTATTATTTTTTAAAACCTAGAATCCTAAAATCAGTGTGTTGTTGTGTTCTTTTCCGCTGTAAATTCCCAATGTGACAGGAATAGGTCAGGTTCCTTAAATTCCAAAACAAATACCTTCAAACAATTCCAGACATAATGCTACAAAATATCAGCAAATGCCACAAATCCTGATCAGAAATCTCCTAGAGGGCGCTGGATGATGGGGATCCACACTATCTGTTGAAGATCTGATCAATTTGTGCTCAGATACAAGTTTACAAATATTAGCAAGATGAGGGACAAAAGCGCTAACAGAACACAGTGGGAGAGAAAGAGACAGGCAAATGGCATCAGTGGTTGCTATGGTAACCTGTGACATAGTTACAACAATCAGCCGCTGATAACCTTCCATTTTTAACATGTACAAGAACGTATTAGTATTTACACATTTGCACGACAATGCAAAAGTTTCATTCTCAGGAAGCTACTTCAGTTAAGAATTTCAAAGAACATGCTTTTTCCTTAAATATGAAATTTTTCCTGAAATATTAAGAAACATGAAGAGAGCAATTAAAATGTAAATTTTAAAAAGTTTTATTTAAAATATTGAAAAACTTTAACATTTTTGTTATAAGTAGATCTACATGTATCATGTCATGGTTGTCCTAGACTCTTGAAAGGTGGAAAACTGACATCAACTGTATTTGTCTCATCTGATCTCAATTTTCAATTGTTTAATTCAATCGTATTGTAGAGATCAGACCCTGCTGTTTGTCAAAAATGGTAAAAAGGAACTGTTAAAAGCCTGGATGAGAGATCATTTTGCATGGCAGACTGGTAAACATAGTCCCATTTATAATGCCTCAGTTAAATGGATGAGACTGAATCAACATGAAGCAGATAAAGCGCTGCCTTCACTGTCTTTAGCTTGCCATGAACAATTAGCTTAATATGACCACAACCCAGTAACAATATCTGGAGACCAGGCCAACTAGGTGTGGAAATACTCATATATTAGCTTCACAGAAGCTTAATTACCATCATCTTTAATGACTGGTATTTTCACTGCCCAGTTTTGAACCAAAAGCCCCTAAGTACCACTAGAAATTTGGATATCATTTAGTACACATAAATAATCTAGAACTAAGACTTCTAAGATAAAAATATATCTACTGACAAAAAATTATTAACCCATCATTTTCTTCAAGCTAAACACATTTAATGAATATTTTGGTGATGCATGTATACGGAGTACTATTTTAATATGTTTTCAGTTGTTTTTTGGTTTTTTGTTACATTGCACTGACACAATTATGGTCATATTAGTGATGTCCAGCTAATTATTGGTGGAAGAAAACCCCAGACTTATGTATGAGTAGAACCACTGGTGCAGCACAGGTTAGCTGGAAAACTTCCCCATGTGGTAGTACTAGCCCAGACTGGGACTCTCACCCATGCAGTGAGGGGGTGGTAAGTTACAAGTCAGAGACTCTAACAGCTTGGCCATGGGCGCCATTACATATTTTTTCGTATTATTTTATATATCATGTTGATCATATACAGATACAGTGTCTTGGGTTACCTCTTTACTACAAAGCATCACAACTATACAATTCTTGGAAAACGTGCTTCTGCATTACGAATACCTCTCTGTTGATATACACAAATAATACTTCAATTTCTATTTACAAATAATGTGTAAAATATCTAGAACATTGTTCTTTATGTATAAAATCATAAATTACACTTTAAGGCCAAAATACTATATTCATCTACTCAATTTCAGTTATACACTGATTCAAGCAAAAGTACACAGAAAGGTTTAACAGCCTGAAGGTTAGACCTGCTGTGCATACACAATGACTCTTTTTTCTGCAAATATACGTTATTAAAATCAACAGAAATTATTTAAATATTTACTCTTGCCCATCTCTTACCACCATCGTAAGGTCAAAAATGAGGTATACATATATAAAGATACAGATATATAAAAAAATAAAAACAGCACTAGGCTTCGATATAGGCAAATGGCCATAGCCACGCTCACCATTAAATCCCTAGTTTCCAACTTAAATCAACTTAATTAGAGATGTAGGTTAAACTACCTCACTGGAAATAGCAGAAACCTTTCAAGCAAATGAGTTCTAACCAGAAAATGGATAGATGTCAAAGAGTCTAATCTCTATGTCACATCAAACCCAATAGCCGGACTGAGACTTCTTTGTGAAGTCAAAGGCTTTAAGGTAGCACTTTATGGGGGTCACAGATGGTCAAGTAACGCTTTATTTTTATATTTATTTTTTAAAAGCTGAATTGTTTGGGGTTTTTTGTTCTTGAGCTACATCGCAGCGACCAATTATTATCATTGTAGCAATGTCCAGATAGTGGAGGAGGACACTAGACAAATGTCTGGGTAGAACCACTGGCACACTGCAGCTCTGTTGAAAGACATTCCCACATTACATCCTTTGCCACAAACAGGGCTCAAACTGACAGGGTGGGGGCTAAGCATTCAGAGGATTTACAAATCGGCGACTCCACCACTACGCCATGGCGCCCCTAAAAGCTGAATTGTATTAAACCACAATGATTTCAAATATATTTTTGTTCAACAGATCATATGTGAACATGTCTAACTCTAAATTATTGTGTTGGGAATATCAAAAGTGTTGCAATGGTTTTTTAACTATATATAGCTGAAGTGATCTGTAAAAGCCCATTATCCAGGGTGTGATTAGAATTCACAACCTCTTGCTTTGCGGTCAGGTGCACTACCAATTGAACCACCCAAGAAGACAGCTAAGGGGAGAGCATTTTAACTATACTCCTTCCCTCTTTTGAAATCAGGCATCAAATGTACAGACACACCTAGCCTGTGTTCACTTTGCAGGGTTCTCTGAAGATCCCATTTCTGACACCATCGAAGTAGTCCAACTGGAAAAATCTTAGTACTCAGAGTGGGGGTCAAAACCACAACCTCCTGCTTTCATATTTGCCAATACTGTGCAGCGACATTTCTATCATTATAGCACAGGTGCACTTATGAGGTGCCCAGGGTCTGAACCCGGCCGGTTCACTATACTGACACTGACAAGTCAGGGGTAATGCTGTCCCTGTAGCTCCGAGAATAAGGAGGGAAGCCACTACTACCAACTTTAAAGTCTTTGGTTTGACCCGGCCAGGGTTTGAACCTGCGACCTCCCGATCCGCAAGCCAACGCTCTACCAATTGAGCTATTGCGGCCCTGACCAGATGGGAACTGTCTATGTATTTGTCCACAGACATGAGACAAGAAAAGCATTAAAACAAAGCATCAATTGGCATCTAATATGTTTAAAAATGATAATATGCAGATGAACATATGAATATATTTGACAAACCACAACGCCACACTTCCGATGTATACCTCGACTTACAGTGAGCTGAAAATATTATCAAACAATTGACCTGTTTTTTCCCCAATTTTGTCCAAAACTATGCAAAATATTTCCAGTTCTGGGAGTTGGGTCATGTTCACAAAATGGTGAAAAAAATTTGAACACTATATTTCAAATACAAAATTCAAATTTCAATTACAAGTAAAACCTTTTTTCAGGAAATACAATAATCAATGCAAGCTAAAAAGAAAGGAAATGTCTTACCAGGACAAGTTCTTCAATTATAATTATTGAACCTACTGTCTGAAGAGATTACATATGGCTTAACCATGATGATTTTTTGGTCTTGTGGACTGGATTAAAATTAAAGGTGTTGAATCAGTGATAGGTTAGGGATATGCAATCAAGTATGACAAACATACAATTTTCATTCAGTCAACCTCATCTCACACAAAAACACCAATCAGGTGAACAAACACACTACTTGTGTTATGTACATACAAGAGACTAGTCTGCCTTGTGTGATTGCATGCAATGTATAATGAATAAAGGACTGCATGTACCTTCATTTTGAACATGAAAGAAAGAAGCAGTCAAAATCATGAATGTAATAAAATAGAATTAAAAATGTTATAAAACACTATATAAAGGTGTAGCAGTTTCACTGGTAGTCCATTCACAGAGCCTTTATAGTTCAGATGGTAGAGCACCCCGCTAGTATTGGGGAGGTCTGTAGTTTGAGTGGAGGTTCACTTTTTCTGCTCCAGTTACATTTCGTGCCATGACCTACTGCAGTAGCCTGTTTGTATTGTGATATGCAACGGTGCTGTAGAGTAGAACCAGGGATTAGATTCAGGGTGAATCTCATTGTGTAAGGACGAAGGAGTGTAGCAGTTTCACTGGTAGTTCATTCACAGAGCCCCTATAGCTCTGATGGTTGAGCGATCCTCTAGTATTGGGGAGGTCTGTGGTTTAAATCCCAGTTCAGGCTCACTTTTTCCAATCCTGTTACAAACGCATTTTATTAATGTTTATTTGTAATGAGTAAATATTTGCTTTATGTCTTATACATAGAACTATTTACTGAGGAAGCACATACAAGTTATGTTTTTCAGTTTTCTCTTGTGCTTACAGGTTTTGTTTACCATCTGGCAGAATACCACACCCAGTTACATTATCCTGACACCAGACCATCCAGTACAGATCTATACCACTACCATTTTTAACGACTTTGGTAAGTTGCGGTCCTGGATCGAACCCATGGCCTCCTGAACCTGAACTTGACGCTATACTGACTGTGCTACCAGGTCTTGTATGAACATTAACCTGATCCTGAATCTTAATTCTATCATCAGTCACAGAGAAACTAATGCATCTTAACACAAGTAAGATTTATTCGACTTCATCTCTTTTGTTCCTGTGAACATTACTGTTTACCTGTATTTAAAAGGTGCAAATTTATTTGTTTTGTTTGTTTTTTGTTACATCACAACCAGGGAAATATACTGTAACCATCATTTATAACTTTGTTATAATAGCCCAGGACCAATCCCTGGGCTTTCGGTAGAGCCAACAATCTACCTATTGTGCTACCAGGCTGGACTATACTTCTGAAGGTTTGTAATGACTATTAAATTTGAATAAACAACAGCATGCCAAATATCAAACATCTGACAATAGGGATATTTCCCAAACAGCATATTTATGACCATATAAATGTAATATGTTTCAGATAAGCTGTAAAACTGCTTAGTACCAGTTTTCATGATCCCACCAAAGTTAATGTACAGATCCCGATCCCTCTGCTTTTATTGTGTAGTATCTAATCATGATCTTCACTATCTACCAATGAAAAGCGAAGTGTCTAGTTATCACTGGATGCAGCAAAGAACAAGGAGTTATACTAAAGATGTTATCTAATACGGTGTAAGGGAGGGTCTTAAGGAAATTTCATTGTCATTAATAATAGAAAATTATTGGAAATAGAAAATTGTATATATTTGGCAGATGAAGCAGATGTTAAATGGCATTTAACTTTTCAAAAAGTAAAATAATCAAGAGTACTTTTGAATATCCTACACTGAATAGAAGGAAAAAACAATCAATAAGATAAATTACAAATTGAGACAAAATAACATAAATGAGGCTAATTATAACGCCAAAACAATGTTTTCTTTTTCAATTCAGAGACATAATAAAAATAGTTACATTTTTTTTTATTATATTCTTAGGTACACAAATCATTTAAACAATCCTGAGTCAGTTGTGTGCCTGCAAAAAAAAACCAATGTCACTAGTATACGCCATTTTCCGAATTTGTAGAAAAAAAAGGACTCCTCCATATTTACTGTTACACATTTTTCTAGATCTGAGTAAGCTCAGATGGCGATGAAATATTAAATTAAATTAAGATTCATATGTATTTGTCTATGAATACCTCACTACTTCTGCCAGATATTATGATTGAATACAGGGATAGACCAATTCTACTATAACAAAAGAAATTGGCCTGAGGTGCAAAGTATATATTTTTAGTAATACCAAATGGAAAACATTAAACTAGAGCAGAATTCAGTTCATCATGGGACACCCAGGACCAATCCATTCTGTAACTCCCCATTCATCGCCCTTGGGATATTTAGTTCACTTTTTACCATATCTGGTAATGATATTTCATTGGTTGCTTCATAATCCAATTAAGATTTCAGTCCAATGATGAAGCTTGTTTCTTTCGATTGTGGCACTGGGCAGCCATTGTTATACTTCTAGTCTCCATGC
Source organism: Sinonovacula constricta (assembly GCA_007844125.1). Lineage (NCBI taxonomy): Eukaryota > Metazoa > Mollusca > Bivalvia > Cardiida > Solecurtidae > Sinonovacula > Sinonovacula constricta. Next base: position 48,285,474 of record CM017567.1, on the reverse strand, counting down.
TGAAGAGTATGGATTTTGTAAGCAGTATTATGATTGGCCAATTCTTGTTCTATTCAGTTCGATAAGATGACAGAAAATTTACCAATAAACCCTTGAATGTATTTAATCAGAATACTCGAGCCTGGGTATCTGAAACTGAATTCATTTAAGCATTTTGCTTCAGTTGATAAAAAACACACAATGCCATGACTTAAAGCAGTCAGACAATTGGTAAATAATAAGATTAGGAAAATTTCATTCAGAATGACAGGCTGTAAATCCTATACAATGATTGAATGGCACCTTCTGTACAGGAATCAGATTCCTAGTGGCATCAAGTGTCAAGCAAGCAATTTCGTTAGTGTATTATTTCTGAATATATTTGAATGAGTCATCTCTCAAAGACAGAAGATGAACGCAGCAAATTCCTTTGACATATTGTCTTACAAATAACCTTTGTGTTTTAGGAAGACAAAAGATTCTCTAAATCAGAAATATCTTTTAAGGTAAGATGTATGTGGCATTGATAGATATAAAAAAACAGTAAAACTTTCTGATCAATCATTACTAAAAATAACTTGACAGATATTTTACAAAAAAACCTTTAAAAACACTGAAAATATATGTGTTGTCTTCACGCTAAACATATATACAAAAACTTTTCACTGCTGCTGTATGTAAAGAATCATATCCCTTTAAAATTCAATGGTATGTTTCATTTTTTCAGCAAGCAGTCCCAATTTCTACCAAAACAAATTTTCCAGAAATTTATTTAAATTTGTCAAACTTCTGCCAATTCTTTTTGTATGTTGATCCCATACCCAGCCAAACTGTCTTGACACCACGCTCATCAGTCATGCAAGTTCCGTTATATTTGCTTGAGTGCAAGTAAGAGAGCTTGCCCAGTGCCATTTTTTTATGAATTTTGTATGTCTTCACCAGGGTTTTAAGCTGAAGTATTCTGCACCTGGAGCCAATGCCTTACTAAGTAGGGCAAATGTTAAAGCTTATAATTATGTAACACACTTTAGAGCTTTTATTTTAAGTGCTGGGATGTCTGGTTTGGTTATGAGTACAGTTGGATATCGCCGCTGAAAATGTATCACCGATATTATCACGATATCTGAATTGTATTGAGATAGAGTATCACAATATTTTCATTAAAAAATAAATGCAATGTAGTGAATTTACGTCTACTAAATTATTATCCTCATTTCTGTTTATTGTTTAATAGGTTTATTAAGTGAAAAAATCACTGTAACTCAATGCAAGGCTTTCCTGAGACAAATATTTTGTGAAATTAAGCACTTCAATATATATATATTTTTGCTTCATTTACGAAAGCGGTCGAATAGATTCATTTTTTAGTTATGTAAGGGGCATGTAAGTAAACAATACGGACATAAATTATAGTGTTTCGTAAATAATAATAATGTCCTGTGTCGATACCTCAGCATTGTATCGCGATACTGTATCATGAAGGCAATTATCACGATTCACCACTGCATCGATAATATCAGACCAACTCTAGTTATAAGGTGTCACTGAAAGGAGGTAGGCAGTGGTTTAAAGGTGGTATTTGACAGTTTGACTACATCAAATACATGTAACAATATCAAACCACTGCTTTGTGAAATTTGGGCATAACTTTTGTATAAACCCATATTTAATTCTTAATGAATATGATTTTGAACACAATTGAATTGTTTGACAGAACTAATCACGAAAAAAAATTCTCTGAATGTGTACATGTATTTTTTCCAACTGTATAAAAAGCTTGATCATGGCCTCTGCTAAAAATAGATATCAACGTTAGAGCTGATTACTTGGATGACTATATATATGATCTCAAAGGTAAGTGGTCACGTGGTTTTCTAAGTTTAAATAAAGCTATGTCTGCAGCTTGGCTAAGATTGGAAATACCTGTATGCAATGACGTGTGGTGATTTATGCTTGACTGTTCACACAGATCTAGGATCATTTTGAAGGACCTTTTTAGGCAACAATTACTTATTTGGTTATTTAAGAAAAGAAATGTTGATACCACCTTTAAGGAATTATTTTATTCAAACACAGTAATGGACAACTCTTGACATGGCCATCTTGTCAGTACTGCCTGATTATATCAAGTAAAATACATGAAAAGTAAACAATATATAATAAGACACAAACATAAACAATTTAAAAAAATCAATCCAATGTTAACTAACCTGAAAGGATCAACTGGTGGTTTACAAAAAAATTTTTTTCCAACAGCATAATGGGCGGCTCTTGACATTGCCATTGTCAAGTCAGTACTGCCCAATTATATTAACCAAAATACATGAAAAGCATGCAATGAATGATTAGACACAAACATAAACAATTTTAAAATAATTTAATCCACATTTACTAACCTGAAAGGATGTTGGTTTAAAGAAATATTTTATTTAAACACTGTAATCGACTTTCGCCATGGCCATCGTCAAGTCAGTATTTCCATGTGCACAGGTAAGACCCCATGTGCTACATTTAAACAATATTGTCTTGAAAGGCACATGGCCACAGACCCCAGGAAGATCATAGTTGCATGTATTAGGAATGAATGTAAAAATGTTCTGAAGAGTTACAAATTTAATAAATTCAAACAACATTCTTCTGCTTTTAACATTACACTAAAACAATAATGGTATAAACATTTCAACTTGTGTTTTTAACCGGTGGTAGAAAGGCGTGTGAGCTCGGATGTGAAGATCCAACATATACATGTAAATTATAAAAGCCAGCAGGACTGTAACATCAATGGTAACAAACAATGGTGACTCATTGATTTCCATCTATTGTTTGTGTGCAGGAAGATGGTCAATAATAATAATGGAATACCAGGTATGGCACTGACAATGGCAGCAATAACAAAAACAGTAGCCATCACTACATGTATATGTGCTGGAACAATGGCTTCACCATGAGAAATAACCATATTTAGGGCAGTATCCAGAATTGCAGCCATTACTATGTGTGCTGAAATAATAGCTTCACCATTAGAAATGACCATATTTAGGGCAGTATTTAGAATTACAACCATTACTATGTGTGCTGAAATAATAGCTTCACCATGAGAAATGTCCATATTTAGGGCAGTATTTAGAATTACAGCCATTACTATGTGTGCTGAAATAATAGCTTCACCATGAGAAATGTCCATATTTAGGGCAGTATTTAGAATTACAGCCATTACTATGTGTGCTGAAATAATAGCTTCACCATGAGAAATGTCCATATTTAGGGCAGTATTTAGAATTACAGCCATTACTATGTGTGCTGAAATAATAGCTTCACCATGAGAAATGTCCATATTTAGGGCAGTATTTAGAATTACAGCCATTACTATGTGTGCTGAAATAATAGCTTCACCATGAGAAATGTCCATATTTAGGGCAGTATTTAGAATTACAACCATTACTATGTGTGCTGAAATAATAGCTTCACCATGAGAAATGTCCATATTTAGGGCAGTATTTAGAATTACAGCCATTACTATGTGTGCTGAAATAATAGCTTCACCATGAGAAATGTCCATATTTAGGGCAGTATTTAGAATTACAACCATTACTATGTGTGTTGAAATAATGGCTTCACCATGAAAAATTACCATAATTAGAGAAATATTTGGAATTGCTCCTTACGAACCTAAATCAAACCTAGAAGGTCTACATTTGAGATAGAGCACTGTTCCCTGGAATATATGCTCCATAGTTAAAACGTACCAAAAATGTTGTAGTATAGTACTTGAAGCTGTCTACTCTCTTACACTGTCAATTCATAACATTTACCACAGGTAAAGTAAGTTAGAAATTTAGAAAAATAGAAGTTGAAATTTAACTACACAATAAACTGAGTCCACATGTATGCATAAATATACTCTGTTGTTTACATTCCGTCTTTAATATAACGTACAGAAGATAATTTTTGCTAAATTATACAATTTATCTAAAGTCTTCTTACCAAAAGTTAAAACACTAAGTGTACAATAGATATGAGCCTCCCAAAACTTAAAAAAAATATCTTTATCTGTTTATGTCATGAATCTTGACATTAATGGCCATGAGACTGTTGCAGGGCTATACACATACATGTGAACTCTCCCGCTTTTGGAGGGAGACTCCCTCTTTTAAGGTTCAAAATTATCAGAAATCTCCCTTCTTGGAAACAGATAACTTTCTTCTTTGTTTATATGAAAATAACAAATCTGCCACTTTGCAAGTGAAAATCTCCCTCTTTGGCCTCAGGAAAAGTTCACATGCATGACTGCTTAGCCTCTTACTGCGTGGGTTCGAGTCCCGTTCGGGGCGAATGACTTAATGTGAGAAGGTCTTCCAGCTGACTTGCGGTGCGCCAGTGGTTCTACCCAGACATGTGTCTGGGGTCTTCCTGTACCAAAAAACTGGACGTTGCTATAATGATCATAAATGGTCACTGCAATGTATTTCAAAAACAAAAACAGTATATATTTAAGTAACAAATGATAACTCTATGTAAGAAAATGAAAGCTCCTTTAGTTCCTTTTCTGTGCACTGCTTATATAGGAAGATTTACGACTTGTAGGGTAGGTGTCTACAAAGTATTTCCAATCTGAGCCACACTACACTGTTAGCTATTTTTAAACACTGTTAGCTATTTTTAAACACAGAAAGCCACATGACCACTTATTTTTTGGATCACATTATAGCATCATCTGTGTTATCTGCTCTGACGTTGCTATCTACCTTTTGCAGAATTCCCACTGTGATTATCTATACATTTAAAAAGAATGAACATTGAGGCCAAGTTTTTGTGTAAATTTTTTTATTTATACTAAAGCAAGAGTTTATGTAAAAAATTATGCCTAAAAACATGGGTAAGATTTTGTTAACTGTAGTTGAATTTTAATTGTATAATGGCAAAGTGTGGACACCACCTTTAACTCTCTCCATAATCACAAATTTTTTTTTTTAAAATGTGTATTGATTTCTGGAAACAATGTACAAAGCTATTTCCAATTTTGCAAACTTTTTACCTTGTATCACTTGCCTACGGAAAATGATAATAAAAAAAAATCCCAATTTTTTCTGCATATAATATTATACATGGGACCATACAATTGATTTGAAGTCATGTTGGTTTTACTATTATAGCCCAATCTTCTCAAATTGAATTTAAATAATTTACCATTTGTCTATTTTATTCTATTTTATTGTCTCCCATTCTCTCCTTTGTCTAGACCGAGTTGAAAGTTTAGGGACAATAATCGAATTTGGAGGGCATCATTGCCAGAAGTTACTCATTATTCGGTTTGGTGTTTGATACATAAGTAAATCTCAATGACACAATTATTGTCATATTGCCAACTTCAAGCTATTATTAGTTGAGAATGACCACTCACAAATGACTGGGTAGAACCACTCACATACCCTAGCTCGGCTGACAGACTTTCACAGATTTTTACACAATGAAATTGACAGGACATGGTAGCGCAATTAGTAAGGCATCGGCTCCAGGTACAGGAGGCCCCGGGTTCAATACCGAGCTGCAACTAACCAAAGTTGTTAAAATTGGTAGTGGTTTAGCTCCCTTGCTAACGCTCAAGCAAATATAAGGGTAGTTCCACGACTGTTTGGCCCGGTGTCAGGATAATGTGACTGGGTGTGGTATCATGCCAGGTGCCCAAGGCATACTATACACAGTGAAGGCAGCACTATATCTGCTTCAAGTGGACACTGTCTCCAGATAACTGCAATACTGTTGGTGGGACGATAAACCGAATAAACAAACAAACACACTGAAATTTCGACTGGTTCTCATACCCAACCATTGAGAGGCTGAGGAGACAATGGTCATGACTCATAGTCATAATTTAAAATTGATTAGAAAACAGGAACTTTAAAAAAGAAAATTTGTCAACATTACAAAAAAAGGGCCCTGTATCACACTTAAAAAATTACCAAGGAAAAACGCACCACGATAATTGTAATACATGTACACTTGGACAATCAGTTTCTTTTTTTTTCTACATGGCCATATATGGAAAATGGACTTGCTCCTGGCGGCAATATTTTTTTATGGAACAAAGTGTTTTTAACACACTTGATACAGCTCCATGCAAGTAATGTGTATACTAACTAGCAAGGCTCTAGCTCTTCTCAGTCATTGTCATCATCATAATCATCATCATTATCAATAGTATCCCAGTGATAACCACCATCATCACCACCACCACCTCATCCTCATAATCTGGCCATACATGTACATGTGAACTTTTCTGAGGCCAAAGTGAGCGATTTTCACTGGCAAAGTGGGAGATTTGTTATTTTCACATAAACAAAGAAGGACGTTATATTTCCAAGTAGGGAGATTTCTGAAAATGTGTAAAACACACCTCATTTTTAAATAATTTTGAAAGAGGGAGCTGCCCTCCAAAAGCGGCAGAGTTCACATGTATGTCTGGCTCATTGGTCAATGTTAATCACCATAATATTATATGACAACAGTAGCTTTAGCTTTAGAAATGATTACTAACATTTCCATTTAGTCTCAGGATCTCACCATGTTCTTTTTTTATCTAAACATATTATTAGCTGCTAGCTTTTTTAACCATAATCTATATCGATTTTCTTCCAGTTTTTTTTTTCCTGCAGTTCCATATGGTACCAAACTGTAGTAGACAATGAGGAAAAATAATTACAATGTAATAAAGGCTACAGACTAATAACAGAAATAAAGTTCTTATGACAGACTTTAAATGTCACAATTGTCTTGATCATAAAACACAGAATACAAGACGAGGGGCCCCCATGGTCTAAGTAAAGATCGATGGCTTGTAATTTCAACCCCTCACCGACTGGTTTAGGGCCCAAGTCTGGGCAAGAAATTTTAGGTGGGAAGGTTCTTTAGCTGAATTGCTGAGCGCAGTGGTTCTACCAAGACATTTATTTGGGATTATTCTTCACCAGAAATAGCTTGAAGGCACCAATATAATTATGAAGGCATCAATATGACTATAAGTTATAACTAGCTTTCAAAAGTAAGAAAAGTCCTTCAAGCATTGTCTATCAAACCATTACTTAGCCATATCTGTAAATTATCCACTGTATTTTATTAGTTATTCCCAAACTCTTTCTTGATAATTTTCTAACAACTATATGTACATGTAATAACACATATCGCAATAAACTAAGTGGAAAATAGTCCAGAACCTGATAAGACAGTCTCAAGAGCTGAATTTTGACTAAGTAGGCCAAACAAATTTGTGCTTAAAAGATCAAAAAAAGAAAAAACACAAGCTCACAAAAAAAAAGAAAAATAACACACTTTGATACAATATGCCAAGATGTTTAAAAATCATTATTTTGTTTTTTCTACCACACTTATTGGATTTAAAAGAAAGAATCAAACATTACTACCTATAAATTGGAGGCCAAATGGTACCTTAAATATACTTAAATAAAACTGCCCATTGTGTAATGATACATTTTGGGGGCAGATATCAATCTCTGAAGAATTTCTGAACAAAATTTAAAAAAATAATCTTTACCACTAATGAGTCTGTGAAATGCATATATACAAATGGAAGAATTTTTTTTAAATTACAAAAAAACAACCTCTCAACTTCTCTAAATCAGAATCTTTTTCTTAACAACGCCTTATACATCCCATTACCATGACAACGATATAAGCATCAGCTGCAAGAAGAAAATGAGTCTGATTTAACTCTTAGCCTGCTAAGCACATATTGGTCTAGTTTACGCTAACAGTTTGGGTCCAGATCAGCCAGCTTTCCAATGGGGGCCATCTGATCAGGTTCTACACTGCTTGCTGCTGAGTCTGGCAAAATGTCAAAGCATCCCTTGCATGACTGTGTAAGATGATGACAATGAAATTAGAATTAGTATGTGTTATTATGGTATCATGGTAAGGGTTAAGCAACTTATTTGTACTCGTTCTTCAGCTGCCCTATTCTGGTATGCAAATGTTGTTAAAATATAATAAGGATCTGCTTAATATGACATTTTAGTTTTTTATGAAATAAACCGTCATTTTTATGTTATATGATGCATTAAAACTGATGTGTTCAACTTTGATGCCACATCATATGTTTTATCTCAAATGAATCACTAAATATTACCTTTTGTTTATCTAAAACTAATTTTCAAAACCAAGAAATATTAGTTCATAAATGCGAAGTTATCATAGCTGTAAAAAAACAACATTTATATCAGATTTCACGTCTTTTTGGTTATAATACAACAGTACACTGCTAACAAATAAGCAACAAAATTATGTTGATTTTATTGTAATTTAATAAGCTTTAAATTGTCATGCCATAATGTTATTATGATACAAGAATGATTTGTTTGTTTGTTTATTGGGTTTATCGTCCCACCAACAGTATTTCAGTTATCTGGAGACGGTGTCCACTTGAAGCAGATATAGGGCTGCCTTCACTGTGTATAGCATGCTGTGACCACCTGGCGTGATACCACACCCAGTCACATTATCCTGACACCGGGCCAACCAGTCGTGGAACTACCCTTATATTTGTTTGAGCGTTAGCAAGGGAGCTATACCACTACCATTTTTAACGACTTTGGTATGTCGTGGCCCGGGATATAACCCGTGGGCCTCCCGTACCTGGAGCCGACTCTCTACTGATTGCGCTAGATACAAGAATGGACATAAACATGGGTGAAAGTTAGAAATTATGAAAAACCTGAAATTCTGAAAATGTGTCAATTTATATAGGGAAAATAAAGAAAATCAACCATTTTCAGACACACAGAAACCCGAACTTCAGGCATAATCCTGAAAACTTTCACCCATCCGCAAAAACTACACAAAATGGTTTCTATTTTTTACAGTTTCTAATGTATGTTTTGTGGAGGCTTCTAGTATAAAGAACAATTAAGAGCTATATATATACCGGTATATAAACCTCTAACAATCTTGCATCTTCTTTACAGCTCTAATTTGTCCCCTTTATATCCTGAATGGGCCTCAGATTATTAACTTCAGGATAAACTCTAGCACTGTAGACTTACAATAAAAAGAAAAATGTTGATTTGTGTCGACTTTTTATCATGTCAAAACCTTTGGAAGCAAATTCTAAATTAACCCAGACTATTGAGCAACAAATGTAACAAATATGCTGATGATGATGGTGATTGGTGTTGGAGAGATATTTATAAAACAGAATATGAATGCTGCTGCTTCTGCAGCTGCTCTGCTGCTGCTGCTGTTTAAAAATCACTGTCAACAGATGATGTTGTCGATAATGATGATGATGATGCTAATGTTTTTGATGAAAACGGCAGTGATGTAGATGTCAACAGTGTTGTAAAAATTATTTTAAATAACAATAATTAAAATGGTGTTTCTACAAGAGCAGTTTCTACTGATGCTGCTGCTAGGCTGCTGCTACTTAGCTGCTGCTGCTGATATGCTGCAGCTACTGCTGCTGATGATGATGATGATGATGATGACAATGATATACTTGATAATTTTGTGGGAATAAAAAACTTCCCTAATTTACAATTTGTATATTATGAGGATGCTCTTCTTTATGCTTACATTTTTTTCTATATTGTCATACTACAAAATAGATTTACTCTTCTAAAAGTGTTGCACTAAAGCTGTTGCTGTAAAAACATGCTTAAGCAATCATTGTGTCATTACATTTGTGGATATGATAATTTTATAACCCATACCAGAAATATACATCAAGCCTTATGTTCAACTGTTTAAATCCACACATCTACTAGCCATAAGATAATACCTAACTATTATAGCAACTATATATCGTAGTTGTATTTTTCTTATACATTGAGCAGATATACTATATTTTTAGTAATATTTTACCACCAAACACAAATCTGTTGCAGCCGTTAGAAAGGCTAAAACGCTCGCCTCATTTAAAAAAACAACAACACACACACACAACCTAACCAGTCTTCACGCACCATAAATTGCCATATTTTACAACATTACTCATTTATAACTGCATTTATGCTAACAACATACATTCTAACAGACGACAAAATACGACTGGAAAACACATTTGAATTATGAGCCGCATATAAAAACAGAGTAATTAGTAATTACAGCCCATATTGGGTTGTTACAGAAAACACGGATTCAAGTACAACCCTTATATTGACTTACCGATTTTCCCTAATGGAAACTGTGGATCTATTCTTTCAGCATCGCTTGGATATGCTTGAACAGAAAAAGTTGCCAAAATTCCAGTTAGAAACACGATATTTTTGTTCCACATACTTATTATCTAGTTTCCCATCGTATTTCGACTCCCTGAAAAACACGTTCTGTTTTGAACAACTAGTATTTGGTAAACATATTTTGATCAGAAGTAAATTGTTGATGCTGCGTGAAACCAAAATGGCAGGTGCTCTATGAATATTCATACGCATTGGTGACGTCATTACAACGACTCCTACCATATAATCGATTTACATCAAAGCAAGAGGGATTGGTGAAAACAATCGATTTTTGTTACTATAATTAGCAGGGCTATTCTGTGCGTGGGATTTCCTTGTTGTCCAGTAATTGAACATGCGAACTGGTTAGATCATGCAACTCAGCAAACACGAACAATTTTCAGTTTCACAATACCGTGTAAAGTAAGATCCCAGTCAGGAATTGATGCAGACGAGATGACAAAATCGATGGGAATTTCATTGGACTCTGGCCGTCCGTACTATGTTTGGCGAACTATCCGGTGCTTACACCAATCGTGGGCTGAAAAGAACGGAATGAGAACTTCAGACGAACGCCTATATTAGCAGAAATATTGACAGAAAGTGCATTCGCCGTGGGGTTTGGGAATATATTGCAATTTTCTTCTGTCAGTTGATTAGCCTGTTGTCATTTTGTAAAAGCGATGTTTCCTTGTTGTGCGTTATCATATTTTGCTCAACACGTATTCTAAGTATTTATGTTTTATTACATTCACTGGACTTAATTATTCCCTAGCGGAACACATCGGTTATGTTACTTTTATAAATGATTCTCACTTGGATAATCAGAATGGAAAATTTTAGTAAACTTTTTGCATACAAGTCATTAGATAGGTTGATTTCAAACGCCTAACGTTCTTTTTTACATCGTTTACAGGCACGCACTACTAGACATGTCTACAGTTCACGAATCATTGCAATTTTAACAGACCTAGCTTACAGGCGACGGAAAGGTGGGCATATTTTGACAATCTGCGACTCCATGATGACTGTTAAGATATTTTAGTTTTGAATTTTCAAATATTGGACATCTTGGTATCCGAAAACACACATATCATTTGTATATACTTAAGTTTTTTATAAAAATAAAATAAAATATGATAAAAGTAACTCGAAATATTTAGTAAAGGGTTTTAATAAAACTTGCACATTGATGTTTCCTTCAATTAATTGTACATGGCATACTCTGTCCCCACATGATAGTTCTCGCACCCGACCAGGTTTCGAACCCACGCGGTTAGAAGTTAAAGAGTTGCAAGACGGCGACTCTATTCGCTCGACCACGCCCTCCCCGGCCCCGTTGGCATCATTATAAAATATTACACCAGATTGGAGTTGATTGTACATGTGGAGTTTAAACTAAACGCTTCAATTTTATTTTATATTTGTATGATATAGTGTGCCTTAAGGTATCAGTTTCTTGATTAATAAGCTAAAATAACACTTCTTTCACGAAATAAGTCAAAGTTTCTATTTTCCCAATGGAATTAAAATGGCGCGTTAAGCAAACCAAAAGTACATACATATCAGTGTGTTTTAATACCTTCATTTTAAACACATTTTATATAAAAGATAGCTAAAATTAATTGACCATAAACAATTTGTAAAATTTATCCCAAATAGTCCGTGAACTGCCGAGTTGTCACGAATGCGATCGAACATTTCCCATTCACGTGCTAATTGGTCGCAATCGATGCAGCTCGGCATTGTCTGGAAACGGTCGCGATACAGGCGATAAATGTCGAAAATTTCCCACTGAAGAACCGATAGAACTTGAAGGAGTACATTCGGGTCTCTTGCGCAAGCAATTTTAAAGTGAAGAACTTACTCGATATGGCGAACGACAGTTTTCACTAGGTTAGAAGCATATCTGATTAATCATCTAGTCTAGATATTGTCTAAATATGATATAATTAATAAAGATCATGAATAATAAATAGTTATTGTCGTAAGTGCATTAATTGATAATGTTCTTATGTTATTTTGGTTATTTTGACATCATTATCAATTTATCCTGTCTAAAATTCTGCTTGTGGGGTTGAGGAAAGAGAATGATATTTTAATATCATAGAAAAATCGGTGGTAAAGAAGCTTTAATCCAATTTGTTTATGCAAGATAAGCAAAATGTCAAATGGCCTGACAGCATATTATAAAATGTGTATGCAAGACAGTCATGGCTAAATGGTGTTAAAGGTGGTATCCTACACCAAATACATGTAACGATATTTTTCCACCGTTTCTGTGAATGTATGCATAATTTCTGCATAAACGTATACTTTAGTATCAGTTAAAACGATTTTGAACACTATCTATATGTGAGACAGTACATATATTGCGGAAAAAACACACTCTTAGTGTTCATTATTTTCCAATCTATAAATAAGCACGAAAGTGATCTCTGCTAAAAATAGATATGACCTCAACACCGACTACCCAGATAACTATATAACACGATCACAAAAGTAAGTTGTCGCGTGGTTTTCTACGTTTAAAAATAGCTATCTCTGCGGCGTGGCTCAGATAGGAAATACCTGATTGGGGTGTAATGCTTCACTTTTCCCACAGCTCTAATGCATCAATGTACATCATTTTGTATGACCTTTTCAGGTAACAATGACTTATTTGGTTATTTTATAACAAAATATTTGGTCCAAATTGTCGGCTTCAACCTTTAAAGGCGGTGTTTTAAAAGGAATTAATGGATTGTTTGCCTTTATCTTATACATGTCTATATTGTATACATCGCTATAAATGTTGATTTTTTCTGAATCTATCCACCCCCCCCCCCCCCCCCAAAAAAAAAAAAAATATATATATATAAAAACATACGATGGGTATTTCCACTAAAAGCAGATATCGACGTCAGAGCCGATTACTCGGATTATGATGTCATGTGATAAAAAAAGTGATCACGTGGTTTTCTTTGTTTTACATTAGCTAACTGCGTGACTTGGATAGGAAATACATTTTTATAATAACAAGCACGGTTCCGTGGATATTGGGCACCAATAAACAGCATTTCGTAGGATCTTTTCAGGCAACAATAATTTATTTTGCTGCATGGGAGATACAAAAAGGTCCAACCTGTCTTATACCGCAGTAAATAACACGTTTGCAACTTAAAGTATTTCAATATATGTTTGTAGTTTTATTACGAGTTCTTGTAGGAGTTGACGTGATTATTTTCTGTGAAATATGTGTATTTGTCCATAAATATTAAGGCATATGTTGTAATCTATATTCGTTTTACAAAACAAATTCTAATAAATACAAAGTGAAATTCGGGGTTTCCGTAGTATTTTAGAAATAAAATATCTTGTTAAAAAAAGAGAGGAAAATCGTGCTTATTGCATCTACTCGTTTCAATTCGACTACCTATATACATCCGAGAGATGTATGTAGTCGGATCACCTCGGCCATTTCCCTAAATGGGACTTCTTTTGTGACAGACGTCAAAACAAAGATGACAGCTCACTATAGTAAGATGCTTGTAAAATTTCAATTTGCGGCGGCTAAAATTTTAAATCATCCAAGTTTAATTTACTTAGCGCAGCAGACATGCAGGTGTCAAACGATGCCATTGTTCATGTTTTGTGCGAACTACATTTAAGCATATTCTTCCGACTTCCGGCGAATAAAACGATAGTTATTTCTCTAAGTATCATTGCACCAGATACATCCGAGGGATGATTGTCCCGGGGACGGAACTACCCGAGGAGTTCCGTTTGTCTTTGACCGAGTCGTATTAATTAAAGCTTAAATTGGATAAAATTGGAGAATACCTCATAACAATAGATTCAATCAATTGTATGTTGTATAGTATAGACATGACAGAACGGTGGAATTTATATCTGCGAGGTTTAATTGTGTTATTGATTGTCAATAACAGTCGAAAGTTGTATAACATTTATTCGTGTTATTGATTGTTTTTGATTCTATTCACCATTCACCTTATGGTATTTTGGAAAGCATTATTAATTGTAAATAAAAGTTTAACCTTCTATTATATTTAAAGATGTAATTGAATGTCAATAAACAATTTAAGTTGTTTATATTTAGTAATGCACGTTTATTTAAACGACATAGCAGAGTTAAAAAATACGTTAAGTGCACGTTGCACATGAAAATATCATTTAACTGCTCAGCTTTAGGGTTTATTAATATACCAAAAATAAAAGCTGTATTTTTGTTGTTTGGTGCTATTCTTCTTTCGGGCAAAATAGTTTGTTTTTATTCACCGGTTTGTGTCTTATTGACGGGTCCACTAACGGACCCAGGACGTTAAAATGTGTAAATACTTATATTTCTTATTTAGAAACATATTATTACCAATAAAATACAAGAATTAATAGTAAAACACAAATATGTTGGTTTTAACGTTCTTATGCTACTATTCTGTCGCCGTGACATTATACTGGACATTGGTCAAATCATTGCCAGTTATGCATGGAAATATCCTCGGTGAGTGCTTCTCGAGGACCTGCTGTCAGGATAAAAATATGAAACGTCTTTGTTTTGCAGTTCTGAAACCATAATTGCTTATGTTTGCCCACCATGCAATTATTGTTAATATATAGTATCGATATAATGAACATTGAAAACGTCTACCAAATATAGCAAAACAACTTAGGAAAGTACGAAAATAAATGATTTTAGCAAGCATTTACCAATGTTGGTTGCTCTGGTTGACAAAACATGATTAAAAATTCACGCTTCGCCCGACGCTAAAAACACTTACATGATGGAGTAGCTCAACTATTTTTATAATGACTGTCGCATATTCCAGTTGAATTACTCTCGATTATTGGCACTTTAATAACATTGTATCTTAAAAAAATGATATTGTCAGGGCGGATTCCCCGGATAACTATATAACGTGAGCTCAAAAGTAAGTGGTGACGTGGTTTTTTAAGTTTAAAGATAGCTAACTCCGCAGCGTGGCTCGAATAGGAAATGCCTGTTTGCAATGACGAGTGGCGATGTTTGCTTGAATGTTCACACAGATCATCTAGGACATCAATGAACAGTATTTTGAAGGACCTTTTCATGTAACAATGATTCACGTGGTTATTTAAGAAAATAATTTTTTGTTCAAATTGTCGGATACCACCCACACGTCGACTCGGGAATTACCGGGATTGAGTCTTTAAGGAAATTGTACAAATTGTTTTTAGTTATCTATAACTTAGATCTATTTGACAATGGCGACAACGAATTATCGCTCAAAATGCGTCGTTGTTGACGACTAGTGTGCTTGTTGATGCTTGATAGAATCCACTGTCGTTGGCTATCTTGATCTCGGCCAAATTGTTTACAATCCCAGAGTTCCGCCGTTAGAAACATTGCAATGGCTGCTCCAGAAACGAAGGCTCTGCTAATGCGGAGTAAAAGGGACGTTGCACTTAATATGAAAACAGAATGTTATAGACAGAACGACACACACAAACTGAAAGAATTGCTAGACATACTCCTTAATCCAGAAACTAAAACGATTGACGAAATTGACACAATTGATTGGTGCAAGTGCTTGATCGCAGGCGGAAGCACTTTTGACGATTTCGCAAAAACAGGTTTGTTTAGAGTGTGTTATACAGTAATGTGGAAAGGAAAATGTGACCAAATCCATAGACCGCCATTATATTTAAGACAAATACTCCTGTCTTTTCTATGCACGGAAGAATGACAGCTTTATATTTGCGACCTATATGTAAACGAAGTTTGACTTCTTGCCAACTTTTCCTCTCCTTTGATTTGAAGTAAATTTTCTGATTTTATGCCAAAAACGTTGGGACATGTCAGAAGTTAATAAAGTTATGCTTGTATGTATAGAAGGATTACAGTAAAAACATTCCCAAGCTAAAACATACCCATAAATTCAAAGGTCAAAATGTACCCAAAAGAAAGTCACAATGTACCAGAAAGAAAGTCAAAACGGTCCCCAATAACGAAATGCTTAGCACTTATTCATGTCTGTGATGTCAATAATATTTAAAGTTGTTTCTTGTTTTCATCATGTTATATATAAATTATGACTCTTAATAAAAATCTTAGATTTGTCTTAAAGAGCTTTTGTTCTGTTCATGTAAACAGCATGTATCTAGCTCTTGTGTATTCCCCATTATTTAAACACATTCACCAATAAGGAAGCACTTTACTATATCGGGTTTTCCCATTTCAGGGGTCTATAAGGCCAAAATATTCTCTTTACATAAAAATGCCATAAACTTGCTTAAGGCAAGAAAAACCATCTTAAAAGTAGAGGTTGCTAGCTTGAAGTTTGTGGTTGTAAAGTATGATATACATTAATTATTTATAATGGGTTGGTGTTGGAATGTTTAAATTACAGACATGTGATCTTTCCCGATTTCACCTGGAGATTACCGATATCAGGGGTCTGTCTCACGCCTCAAGCTGAGCACATCAATTCTCCCGCTTTGATGTTCTTGACAGACCTAATCTCATTCCTCCTAAAGACTGCCCCAGACAGAAGCTACCAGCCCGTCATTTGATTACGCTACATATCCTACTGCAAGCGACCAGTATCTGCGTGTGTATGTGTGCAGCTAACCAGAACAGATCACTGCCAATCATTGAGTCTACCGAGTCTTCTTGCATACTCATTATTTCTTTGGAAACCTTTTTTAAATATATAAATAAGTGCTGTTGACACTTGACTTGTTTACACCATGTTTGGCTGTTGTTTCTGAAGGCCACATGCTTAAAATCAAAGCATACATTTATGTTTAGATAGTGAACTTAAATATGCTAGATATATTTCAAAATTCATTTTAAAATATTGTAAAGAATATTTCTATGACTGAAATTGCTATTTTTATTAATAAAAAAGACAAAAAATACTGTTTTACAAATAGAAATAAGCCACACAGTCAATTTAATGCGCTTTCACGGAAATCTCCCTCCCTGGCACCCCAATCTCCCTCTCTGGGTGCCTAAGTCTCCCTCTTTGGGACCAAGGAAATATCACATGTCTGAAATCACCATAATTTAATATTATAAAGCCTCTGCTGCTGGTGGGTTTGTCTTTACTGTCTGCCCGGCGGGGTTTGCCTGAGGAATGTAAAAACAAGTAGAAAAAGATGATGTATATAACATTTAATTGAATGTTCATTTGACATACACATGTAGATTGTATTAGATACAAATAAGTGACAGTTTAAGGATGGAATCCCCTTTTCACTTCCAGACATTCACCCTGTGGAATATTTTTCATCAGTTTAGACAACAATTTGATGTGTTCCTGAATATTCTTGTGACAAATAATTTAATTGCATGGAAGAACCACCCTGCCCCCTTCTTCATTATGCAATGGCCATGGAAGATAACTAGGAACTGGTTCACCAGTACATACATCGGAAATTGACCCATTGTCATGCAACACATTTCTAAAATACTGGGATAAATCATTAGGCACATGTCCTATTGGCAAACCTGCAATGTCTTTAAGCTTTTAATGGCTTTTTTTTATCAGTAATCATTTCATGCATAGGCTGTGGGAATTGTTGTAGGTCTGGCATCCAAACTAGACAGGCAAAGTCATCATGTTTATTGGAGTATTCCTGGTCAACAGGTAATTGTGTTAAAGGGTTTGTGTCAGGGGTTTTGATTTGAAAAGAATGATATCCTTTCACAACTGCATTTTTAAATGTTAAACAATCACAGTCCCTGATTGAAGATTGTATTACTGAGATGTTTTGGCTTCCACTTTGTGCATGAACATCTATGGCTGGAGTTGTCTGAAGAGAAAGTACCATTAATCTCGACCATAATAAACATATTTTAACAACATGTGAACATTTTTTTATTGTATTTTATTTATTGCGATTTTATTTATAACTTTTTAAATGTGTTATTTTCTTTTAAACAAATGTACAAGTACAAATGTACTAAGCCATTAAACATTAGCTCAAAACATACTAAGGGAAAAATTTATTATAGGAGATTAGCTTGGTTAATCTAGGGTCACATGGGAAATGAGTCCCTGAACTTTCATGGATTATACTATGGTATAAATGTCCCTCTTAAAACAATATTTTAACATTGAAACCATTAATATTACAAAGTTTTGTATTGTTTATATTGGTATTGTAGTGGGGGGGTAGGGGTGACTTGGACCTGTCCTACCCAGATGAGGTGGCCTGATTATCATACTATATAAATACATATCATTTTGTCTGTTTTTTTATAGTTATTTTGTTTTTAGTTGTAATTATTTATTTATTGACCTATGATTTTCCAGTTTATGTAATTTATGTAATGAAATATATACGTATATATGTACTCTATTGAAACTATGGTACTGTAATTTTATATGACCTGTTTTCATAAATTATCTTCTTCCACCTCTAAATAACAAATATACAATGAAGTATGTTAACATAACTTTATTACACCTTTAAAACAAACAAGCATAACACATTTGTCATCTCAATACACTTAGGGCAGAAGTTTGAAGATGTCTGGTCTACTGGTGAGGTAAGGCATTCTGTATGTACCCAACCTTTCCATGACTCACACTCTATCCAAAATCCAAATCAAGTTCGTCCAGCCATGCGATGTCACAAGCCATGCAGCAGGCATCATCTGAACTCGGAAGATGAAGCACATTTGGAAGCAGGGCATTTTCCTCGTGTACTTTCAAACCATCGGTCCTTTCCTTTTTTACTGGCTTGCCCTTTTCACTTACCTTTTGATATATTGAACTTTGCACCTCTTCTCCTTTGCAGCAAAGTGTTTTACTGATTCCAACTGTTTTAATGAAAAATTGTCAAATACACTCAGCAGATGTTAAGTTGTCTGGAAGGATGTTAGTGAGTGTTTTCGAACAGGTTTTTTTAAGACATGCTCTCTTTGGAAATACTAATGCTTTTGCCAGGATAGGCGACACAGATGATTTCAGTGATTGGCCTTCATTTCCTAAAGCAGTTTCTGCTAACTTCTGAAGACCTGATATATAATCATGATTCTGATGAGATGAGGAGTCAGAATGTTTGTCTGGGTTAGCTCTCTTGTGTTACTTCTTTAATACATCAAAATGGAGATTGTCCCTCTAAGTAATAGCCTTGCTTAAGACGTATGTTGGGTGTGCTCAAAGTCTCTTCAAAATCCTCAAGAGCAATTGATGCTTTGCTTTGGTCAGACTAGTGATGGCTGTATTCCTTCTGCTACTTTGTTTCCAGGTTATGTCTCATCAATGTATGTCAGTGATGGTTTCAGCATTGTACTTGTTTTGACTACTGTCTACAGGATAAATTCCAGAGGATTTAAAGGCATTCTTAACTGTCAATGGTTTATTGAAATTCAAGTAGTTTTCAGTCAGTTTCTCTGCAAAGTTTTCTTTACCAAACGACCTTCCAGGATCTTCTCTCAAATGTTTTCTTGCAGTGGGATGCCACTGGGCCTTTAGTGCTCAAATACCCCTTTGTCGAGGGGTTGCATCAAGTGTGTAGCCTTGGGGAGTATTTAGTACATATCTATCCTCTTTTCCAACGCTTTCATGAATATTTCTTGATTCACGTGGCTGCTTACACTGTCTATCAACAAAACAACAGGGCGCTGAATGCCTGTATGTCTGTCAAAGTGATCAATGAACATAGAAAATGTTGCTGTGTCCAACCAACCTTTTGGTGTATACTTAGTGGCCAAGCCTTCAATTGACCTATTCAGAGGATTGAACCAATGAGGTTTCAGCCCAGGATATACCAAGAAAGGTGTCATCAATTGGCCAGCAGCGTTTCCGCATAACATTGCTGTCAAATGTTCTTTTCCACTGGTAACTTGTGGCACATGAAGATCTTTTCGACTTGACCCAATCACTTTGGTTTTGTGATACCCCATGTTAAAACCAGTTTCATCTGCATTCCACATTCTTGATGGCTTTTGTCAAGTAGCTCCTTTCCTAACAGAAACTCCCTGAACTTACTGTACCATCGATCAGTAACTTCTTTTGTAACTTTTGCTTTCTTCAACCCAAGAAGCCTTTCCATTCGAGTTGTTTTATTTCTACCCATAGAACCATAATACCATTTTTTTCCTGGTCTTCCATATTTGAATGGTACCTTCCAATTTTTTTTCTTGAAAATGGCCCTAATAAAGTCACACATTCTTAGTCCCATTCCGCGCTGGGCCATCTCTTGAAGTCATCTTGCCTTTTCTTCTTTCTGCTCTGAGAAAACAGTTGGTGGACCTTTCGCCTTAAACAAGTCCACCTATCCTCTCCATCTTCTGTAAAAAAAATGAAGCTGACAAATCATATTCTGCTGCTGCTTTCTGAAATGATGCCTTGTTACTTACTTTGTTGAGTGCTTTTCTGATTCTTGCTCTTTTGTCCAGGCTCATCTTCTTTCCCCAGTACTTGGCTTTCACACTGTTAGTTTTCCTTTGTGGTGGGCTCTCTATGGCACCCATACCCATTGGAAGATGCTTAGTGCGCCCCATCACCTGAAAAAAGAAATGGTATAAAAGAAACATTTAATTACATTTTATATTCCATATAGTTGTTTTGTTTTGTTCACAGGTCAGATGTAAAATCAAATACACCATTTAATTTGTAATAGCACAGATCCAGATGTTGTTGTCTTTTTGTTGAAATACATCACTACAACACTATCATGATCATAATAGCATCGTCCAACTAATTATTGGTCCGGGTAGAACCACCGGCGCTTGCAGGTCAACTGGATGACCTGCCCATGTGAATGTTCTCGTCCCAACTTGGACTGGAACCCATGGTTGTGTTTAAGTGGCCCTGGCCCAAGCTGGCCTATAAATCATACTAAATATACATGCTTTCTGGGTTTTTCCTTGATTTTTTTCTAAACAAAAAACATTGTGTCTGGATCTGTGCCTGTGTACTTTTCATGTGTACATTTTCAATGATTTTGTTTCAGAAATTGACTACATCCTTTATTTAAACCAATATTGCCCCCCCCACCATCCCCCTCTCTCTTATCTCATCTTATCTCATCTCTTTAATCTACTTTATAAAGACTACTATTGCTGATGGTAGAATGGTAGAAAAGAAAAACATGATTTTTTCTTTTTTTTAAGTTCACAGAACATATTTTTATATTCAGTTTAAAATCTAAATTGATGGAGCAAATGTTATTTGATAGTTAACAAAAAATACTTAATTGTAAGACTGGGTGATTTCACCATTTGTAACAATAATAAAAATAATATTGTAAATAATTTGTAGATTTTCTCTTTTCTGCTTTATAGTGAGACAGTTTGATAATGCTGTCACCTGTGGACTTGTGTGGACAGCTAACTTTGTTGCGTACAGATGTCGCACCTGTGGTGTGTCCCCTTGCATGTCGCTGTGTGCCGACTGTTTCCAGGCAGGGAACCATGATGGTCATGATTTCAACATGTTTCGAAGCCAGGCAGGGGGAGCATGTGATTGTGGTGATGTCAACGTCATGAATCCGTCTGGGTAGGTTTTTGTTTTCTTTGGTCGAAGGGCATCTCTGGTTAGAAATTGAATAGAGGTTCATTTCACTAGGGACAGATAAAGTAATATGATAACATCAATACCTGTAGTATCTCTGGCATTTTAAAAAAACTCAAGTCACAAGTTAAGTGATTTCAGCAGTATCTGGAACTTTCTTCTTATGATAAATTACCATCCTGGACATGTGTACTTATACACCATTATAAATAATAGTCTAGTTATTGAGTTATAATTATATTTGTTTGCTGTTATTTTGAGATTTTGTTCAGTTTCTAGCCAGCTGGATAATATTTATATAATCAGTGAGATGAAACTATTATTTTTAGAAGAACATCACTTAAATACTCCCCTATTAGCTTACTATTAGATATATTCCCCTTAAGACCTAGAGTTAAAGATTTTCTCAGGGGATGCCAGTGGCTGCTGACTTGAAACTCCTCAGCCACTCACTGTGTTTGTTTAATTTCCATTGTCAAGAATTTTCCAGCTGACATACGGTGATGTTGTGGATGTTCTCGGACATTCATTTGGGATCTCCATCCACCAATGCTAGTTCGATATCAGTGAAAAAGCCATAATTTTATTTTAAAAAAATCATACAAAACTAACATAATTATCCTTATCTATTTTTTAGTTTCTGTAACCGACATGGTCCAGGCCGCCAAAATAGCCAACCCCATCCGCCTGGTGATTTACTCAGCGTGGCTGAGATTATGATGCCAAGAATCTTCCTCCGACTACTCTACCATCTCCGAGAGCACTGTACACCAGGTGAGTTAGTATGACTGGTGATCCTCACAAAAGGTGGGATGGGATGGAATTTGCGGGCATTCTTGCCGATACTGTGCAGTAACATTTCTATCATTAAAGCATAGTAGCAATTATGAGATGCCTAGGGACTGAACCCTGCTGGTCCATTATACTGACACCGACGAGTGACCACAAAAGGTGAAGGAATATAACTTGAGTATGGTTTATCTGTTCATTTTCCTATAGATAATTTCCGTGTGATGTCATAGGCACTGGTAAAAACATTTTAAGGCAGCCATCTTGGAAGGCAGAAGCTAATGCAGGCCTAAATCTGGAAATATGTGCTGTATTTAACTCAACTCTGTATTTTTATCATTTTCAGTCTATTTTACCGAATTTTACATCAAATTTAACAGCTTTTATGAAGCATTTTGAATATCAAAACTATATTTTGAACGTTTAAAAGGTAAAAAATAAATACAACCAAAAAAGATACACTGTTAATTTTGCTTAAGGATGAGCCAATAATTTTATTAATGTGTATTAATTCCTTGTGCATTTATTATTTTTAAAAATATTGTCTTTTATAAATATGAATTTCAAGAGCTTTCCAATGGTATAAAGTTTTGAATTTTTGGACCACAAATAAAGAAATTACAAGAAAAAAAAAATTATGCTTGCATACAATTCATCTAAAAATCCTTTGAAGTTGCCATCAGAGATGGCCGCCAAGATAAGGGATATTCACTGATGTGGAAACTATTCACCTATTTAGACAGCAACATGAGTTGTCCTGGTGTAAGCTTCTGTGGAGTACTTTTTGTTCATTTTGTTTTAGTGTGGTTGTATTATGGCATTCAGTTGTCAGTTAACTTCTATTAAGGTGTTAAAAATGTTAAAAAAGTAGGTCTGTTGGTCTGTTTAGAACTATTTCTCCAAAAATTATCCACTGGATATTTTTTCATAAAATTTCAAAAATGAACTGGCCTCCTTAGTCCCTTACTGCATGGGTTTATGTTCCTGTTAAGTCAATAACTTCAATGTTAGAAGGTCTTCCAGCTGACTAGCTGAGCACCAATGGTTCTACACAGTGATTTGTTCCATCATTAACAGCTGGATGAGGCTGTTATGACCATATTAGTGTTGCTCCTTGTATGTATTAAAATAAAACAAAATTAACATATACCAAATCCATGCTCCAAGGTAATTTTTTTTTTTTTTTTATCTTTTTCAGAACTCCAAGACACATATGTTGTGGCAATGCAAGATGCGGAAGCATTTTTGGCATTTCTACACAGCCTTAGTGACATGGGGGCAGCCATGAGACGTGTAATGGCTAAAGCACTGACTAACCCAGAGATTTATGCTTCTCTCACTGCAGGTAAGTCTGTTTTATCTGCTATTAAAGGTACTTGGCCACAGTTTTACATATAGATAGCACATAGAACCATACAATCAGCTCATCAGATGAATTTAATGATTGCATCATTATTGAGCCAATCAGCATATTGTTTATAAGTGATGTATAAACATAACATATATTACTGCACAAACCGTTCGGAGATAATTACGAGGTTGTTGAAATGGTATTTAATTATAATTCATATTAATTTAACCTCATGGATTTTTATATTTCTAATCACCTCTTTGAATTTTAACCTGATTATACACTGTTTATGTTAAAATTCGTCGTATTCAGTGCCATATGACCTATTAAGTGTCACTGGGCCATAAATCCCAAAATACAAATACAAATACTAGGTTCTTGAGTAAAAAACAACTAAAAAAATAGTTAAAAACATCACAATGCTTTTGATTCTCCCACTCTTTAGTGTTCACAATCTTTGAAGTACAGAATGTTCACATGTAATCTAGTTACAACAGGTTATATGTCATTCCATTATTTATTATGGTTCAGCAAAATTTTGTTGTTCTTTTTAACAAAATTTTATAAAATGTGTTTCATCTGTGACCAAGTTGCTTTAATTTAAGTTGCTATTACTATCAAATTATAAAATCTTCAGTTTGCCAAGTACGCACTATAAAGCTGCATCTGGCCATGCAACTGACTTTTACTTGCTCTGTGTAAGTTGAGGCATTAAGTAAACTGTGTAAAGATTAACTTGATGTCATCTCATTAAATGAAAAGAAATCCTATTTTTTTTTTATAAATTATTGGCCCTTGGGCTGAAATCCTGCAGCCTCAACATACCAAAGTCATAAACAGGTAGTTCAAGTTCGGTATGCCCCAGGTTCGATCGTGGGCCGCGACACACCAAAGTCATTAAAAATGGTGGTGGTAAAGCTCCCTTGCTGATGCTCATGCAAATATAAGGGTAGTTCCACGACTGGTTGGTCCGGTGTCAGGATACAGTGACTGGGTGTGATGCCATGCCAGGTGTTCACGGCATGCTATACACAGTGAAGGCAGCACTATATCTGCTTCTAGTGGACACCGTGTCCCGATAACTGAAACACTGTTGGTAGGACGATAAAACCAATAAACAAACAGGTAGTATTTTATAGTTTCCAAGCTCAAGCAGATATGAAGGTAATTCTACAACTGCTCTGTTGTATCATGCCCTGTGTTCACAGTATGCTTATTACAGCCAAGGCAGCACTACATTTGCTTTGAGTGAACACCATCTTAGGATAACTGAAAAGTTTTTGTTTGGATGATAAACCCAAACTATGACTCACTTTCTACTTACACTTGTTTCATTCTTCTGATAAATTATTGATTACATTCATGTATTCTTATGTATAACAAACGTTTCTTGTTGTGCCCAGTACGAGAAAAAGCAGACGGCTCTCATGTGTATTATATGAGGAGTAAGGAGAATTATGAAGCTGCTGTAGCATCCCTTGTCTACCCACAAGGATTTGAGGACTATGAGGGTATGTTTGATAAAATATGGTAATTTTTTATTGTCTTGTCTTGGGTGTTACATTTAGCTAATGCACCTTGTACAATGTCATTGTGCTGTATGCCTAAATTAGAAAGCTAGTTTGTCTGAGTGGTAGAGTTTAGTGATGGGAATCAATTCGAAATCTGTAATAAATTATCGATTTAATGAAAAAGGTAAGTTATTGATAAATTATAGATTATTTACCATCGGTGGAATGAAAAATGATTATGTTTATTATTGTAAACAATATATATGTATTTATTTTTTTTAAATAAAGTCTGAAAAAAAAGAATTTATTCATAAAAGTTGTAATTTGAATTTAAACCACAGCCAGCATAGATTAATGTCATAACTTCTTGCTAGGTAAATGTTTAACTAATTTTCTTGGATTTTACTAGGAGCATAGAAAACCTGAATTCAGGCAATGTTGTTTGCACCAAAACACTTTCTTGTTCTTGTTAAGAAAAAACAGTAAACCCACATTCTTAAGTGACAAAGCATGACTCAAATTTAAGCTCTCATACTCGCTTAATGCTAGTCAGTTTTGCAACTAGCAACCTCAAAATAAATCAGCTTGCTAAATATTGTGAGTCCCGAATTGTACAACTAAATCTTAGGAAAAATGTTTAAGTCCACATTAATCTTTATCATGTCTCTCCTATAGCTCCCTTGCTAATGCCCAAGCAAATATAAGGGTAGTTCAACGACTGGATGGCCCGGTGTCAGAATAATGTCCCTAGGTGTGGTATCATGCCAGGTGTTCACGGCATACTATACACAGTGAAGGCAGCACTATATCTTCTTCAACTGGACACCATCACAAGATAACTGAAATACTGTTGGTGGGACGATAAACCCAACAAACAAACAAAACAAAACCTAAACAAATAATCAAGCTTTATATTGTTTTATATATCTGTTTTAGATATGCCCGGGTTAAATCAAAAGCTCCAGCACAGAACCTTTCTGGAGGAACTTGTATTCTGGACAGTCAAGTTTGAGTTTCCACAGAAGATTGTCACCCTCCTCCTTAGTCTGCTGCCAGACCATCATTACAAGGTTTGATAAAGTTCTGTTTGATGTTGGTGGTTTGTTCCCCCACCTTTAATTAGGAAATAAATTTTAAGTTTGTGTGATCAAACACCCTATATATCATGGTTTCATGGAATTCAGATGCATATTAATTTAATCACATAGAGAAACCGTGATATATTGGGCGAACTTAAAAGCTATTGCCATTATGACACGTTCTACAAGAAATTTTGACTTAAAAGGGAAACAAATGCAAACTACTATGGGAACTACAATTTACACATTATTGTTAAGTTGTGTCCCTTGTTTGGCTTTTCTATTTTACCCTGCATACTTCCTAGTTTGTTTTTTTTCTTAACGAATATTAACAACTGACAAAGTTACATATTTTATTTATTTAATTTTTTTATCATAATTTATACTTATGTTTTTAGTAAAACAAAAACGGTACTTTCCAAGATAGGCTCAAGTTTCAGGCAAAGTTCATGTGAACGAAAAGAACAACTTATCACAATATGTCAGTTTGGTCAACAGTATAAAAATGGTCAGGGATAGTAAAAGGAACAGCTATTCTGTTGCAGTAAAATAGTCCCAATTTATGTCGTGATATATCCTTTATTTTATCATGGCAGAATGCTTCTTTGTTTATCCAGATGAAATATTGATAGCGATTGAATATCTATTAAATTTCTTTTCTTTTTTGTTAGCTACACTTGGAAATTAAAGCCATTTTTATCAAAACAACATAGTATGTATTTGTAATGAAAAAATAAAGATTAGGTTGTGGTTTCACTATTACTTAACAAATCTGATGTTTTATGATGTATTTTATTTAAATAATGAATATACCCTGGTGCTTACATGTATTATAGCAAAAAATAATAAGAAGAAACTATAAAACAGTGGCCTACATGGACCATACTGTAACTGTTTTATATATATATTTTTTTTTTGCAATGCCACAAGTCATATTATTGTCAGTTGATGTTCAGCTAATTATTTGGTAGAGGATAGCCTTTCACAAAAGATCATGCCCCGGTTGGGACTCGAACCCGGGCGAAGGGGCTGAGGAGTTATAGTCAGTAACTCTTAACTGCTAGTTGCCTCCATTTTGGATTTGCATAAGTTTACTTTGAGTCATTTTTTGAGTCAATGCATGCAGTTAAAAATGCTCCATTTTGACATTATGAGGGTTTTTTAATATGCCTTATGTTGACTCAGTAAGTGGATGTTCTGGTTGCTGGTGTGAGCCAGTATTTGAATTATGGTTTGTTGATTTTGCTGTTCCTGAACATAACTTAATAATTATGTGACAGATTAATTTCAATCTTGGAATATAGGTTGCTTATGACATGATTAAATACAGCACACAAGAATCATAACTGTTGTCCATGCATATTTACTCTGTCACTTAATAAAGAAAGCACCTGGCTTTACTGTGGGTTTCCCACCTTGTAATTGTTCCTTGGTAGGTACATTTGTATGTTGGCATTTCCCTTCCACTCCAAATGGAATGTGCAAAAAATGTGTTTCTTCATTGTAGGAAGCATTTACAAGGGCTTTCATTCAGCACTACAGTAGAATTTCGCGTGTTCTTGTGAAAGCATTGGATCGCACTACTGTTGCAAACCGGGTTGTTCACATCAGCGTGCAGTTGTTCAGTAATGAACAGCTGGCATGCCAGATGGTGAGAGAGTACAACCTTCTCTACATCCTGATTGTCAGCCTTAACAACATGATAGAGAGCATACTGACAGAGAGTTCACTGCAGGGTGAGTACGTGAAACAGCAGTTTAAATTCGAGGCTGTCTCATACATCTTATTTGTCACAATGTTTATTGTTATTGTTTTGCACCGGTCGCAATAGCTCAGGTGGTAGAGCGTTGGCTTGCGGATCGGGAGGTCGTGGGATCGAACCCTGGCCGGTTCAAACCAAAGACTTTAAAGTTTGTAGTAGTGGCTTCCCTCCTAATGCCAGGGGCTAAGGGGACAGCATTACGCCTGACTTGTGGGTGTCAGTATAATGGATCGGCCAGGTTCAGTCCCTGGGCACCTCATAAGTGTCCCTGTGCTATAATGATAGAAATGTCACTGCACAGTATCGGCAAAAATGCCGGCAAATCCCATCCTATCCCTATTGTTTTGCAGATGTTGGTTGATAGACTACTGAGTTTTTTATTTAACTAAGAAGTCCCCCTTTATTTGTAGCGAGTCACAAGCTATGAAAATTCAAATTCCTCGGTGATTTATTTCAATAGAACTCCTTTCTTTTTGCTGTTATACAATGAACAAAATAGATTGATCTATTTTACTAAATGTTTGTTTTTTCAACTGAGCATGTGCAACAAACCACGTATTCTTGCTTGACTCTTCCCCTTGTGATGACAAGTTTGAACATGTCAAGACAATTGACAGTTTGATTGACAGTTTTATGGGTCATTTGGTAGAACAGGTAGAAGTGAGGCGAGGACTTCTAAGTCAGACTGAATCTTTTTAGACATTTCCATTGAAACATCTTAATAGACTCTTTCCTATACTAAGGGTTGCATGAAAATCCATTGGTCAGGATAAACAGATGACCCTTGATGGTATGAGGGTCTGTGGGTGAATTTTAGGAAGTGAGGTGGACATATATTAATTACAATTCTTGTTTTATACTAAAATCTTAAGACCATTTTAAGCATCGGATTGGTCAGATTTAACTTTCTACTAAAGCATTGCCACTCATATATTTGGATTTTTTCACCAACTTAAGCTCACACATTATTACAATACTGTCCAATCTCATTTCAACGAATGTCAATAGGACCGGCCAAATTATTCGGTCAATGGTAGAATCTGAAGTATCATAATTTACCTCAGTGACATTTAGGATTACAGCTGTCAGCCATTGCTAATGCGTAAACCAGTTTCTACTTGACATAATACAGCTCTTATATGGGAATAAAATTAAAAGCAAGCTTATTGTTGATGTAAACATATCAATAAAATTGCATGTAACCATCATTATTTATTATAAAACAGAAAACATCACTTCTTATTGTTGTAAAGTAATGTGAAAATAATATGTTACATTTTTATTACATAATACGATGATAGTGCTTAGCTGGTACTATGGTAAAAGCATTTAAAGAGTAGTAAACTAGACAGGTACTGATTTGCTTGCTAAATGGTTTTATTTACCCTCGCCTTTCAGCATATGGCAGGCAACTGATTTGCCTATAATATATACATGGTTAATATCCTTACTTTATTTACTCAATACTTTGTCAACACCAAACCGTGAACAACATGATTATTGTTTTTTTGCACTCATGGTTTCCATGCCAGTAGTCAAAGCCAATGTTGGCAAGCAACCAAAGCTGCTTTCATTCATGGAAGCTTGAAAACATGGCTGCATGTTTTAGCATTGGTAAAGCTGTGGCTTGGTCTTATGTATAATTGGTTCAAGGGACCGCGACAATCATCCAATCTAAAGTAGTAATCCGAGGTATCTCGATCCGAGTTGTAGTAATATTTTCTACATACAATATATAGAAATACTGATTGGACCAGCGAATGTATCCATTTGTTTGATTGTGATTCAAAGTATCTTGATTTGATTGTGATTCAAAGTATCATGATTGGATTGTAGCTGTTTTGGCTTAAAATGATGGTTGCTGTTTTGTCTTTTTTTAGACCGATTTAATCCGATAAATAAAACATTGAGTCTTGCATGGTTTTCTAAGATAGGTGGGCTTGATCTGGTAGGAAGAGCCTCTACTCCAGCTACTCCAGGAGTCCTCAGTTGCAAACCTGGACACTTACTTACAATAGCCATACAAAAATGGTAGTATATTTAAAGTAAATGTAGCTCCATTGCTTACACTCAAGCAAATGTAGCTCTATTGCTTACACTCTAGCAAATGTAGCTCTCGCTCACACTCAAGCAAATATAGCTTCATTGCTAACACTCAAGCAAATATAGCTCTATTGCTTACATTCAAGCAAATATAGCTCAATTGCTTACCATCAAGCAAATATAGCTCAATTGATTACTTACAAGCAAATATAGCTCAGTTTCTTACACACAAGCAAATATAGCTCAATTGCTTACACACAAGTAAATACCAGGGAAGTGATATGAGTGTTTGGCCCTGTATCGGAATAATGTGACTAGGTGTGGTATCATGTTAGGTGTATATGGTGTGAAAATTAAACTATATTTGTTTCAAATGAACACCATCTCTGATTGTTCCACTTCACCCCAGAAAAAGGTTAAAAATGGAAGGAACACTACCTTCAGCCAATTGTACATAGAAATTGTTTTGTATGTTTTAAATGATTAATTTGTAAAACATTATTGTGGTAAATATATTAATAGATCGGTGCTGTATGACCTATCAAGTGTCCATGTGCCATAACACCCCCTCCCAAAATAAAGAATACAAATATATTAATAGAATTCTCCTTCTTTTCTCTTCCAGATGCCCATCAGAACTTTCATATGGTGGTGGACTGCAGTCAGGAGGTGATGAAAGAACACTGCTACTGGCCGGTGATCAGTGATCTGATCAACCTCCTCTCACACCGAGAGATTGCACACAAGTTCCTTGCTGACAGCAAACTCATCTCTCTCTGGCTTGAACTGCTGTCCTACTTTCAAGGTGTGTGTGTAAACAATTTCATGTTGAATCAAATCTGATGCTGTCTACTGTAATACCATATAGGGGCAGTAGGGCCTTTGGCAGAGTGGTAGCCTTACAACTTGTGACATCATATCCAATATCCTCTCCTACCATGGCAAGGTCTTCTAGCTGATCTGCCGTGCACAGGCAGTTCAAACCTTAGGCAGGGCTGAAAAAAAATTCTTTTCAATGACTAGTCCCCGACAAGTAATTTTTGTCCAGGTTACTTAACCAGGACTAGTCGTTAAAAAAAGAAATTTGCGTTGTTTTCAATTAACAAACACAACAACATATTTGTCATAACTACAACTAACAAACAAGGTATAACAACAAGATGTTTCTTTAATTTTTTGTCAAGAATTGTTTATGTATCTCACGTCCTGATTGGCTGTTTTTGGACCGGTGCGTGCATTGTACGTTTACCGCTTTTACATGTTGTTGATAAATGCTCCTGGCTTGAAACTGTTTGTCTTCATTACTAATAGTTTATTTGTTACTTTTTACTCTGACTGCCGATTTATGACTTGTCTGTGACTAATTTAATGATCAATGACCAATAGCCCGAAACCGCATTTTGAATTAAGACGTCGGGCTATCGTATTTTTCCAGCCCTGCCTTAGGTCTAGCATCTTCCTCCACCAATTATATCTGTATGTCAATTTAATGACCATAATATAATTGTGTTCCAGTGATGTCCTTTAAAATCAAACAAAAAAAACCACCATCTACAAAGGTCCTGACTTGTAACTTTATGGCCATTCAAAAACAAACAATATTCTAGAAAAGTCTAAATAGATCTAGCAATGTCAAAGTGAAATTCTTTTTTTTGTCTGCAGGTATGAACCTTAACCAGAGAGAGTTGCAGCAACATGTGGAATTCGAGCCTGACACTTACTATGCAGCCTTTTCAGCTGAACTGGAGATTTCAGCTTCTCCAATGTGGTCCCTTATCTCACATCTGAAGCAGAAGGTGAGTTAAAGTTAGCTTGATTTATCACATAACCTACCACGCCAGCGTGAGGTAACACTCATGCGTTATGTTTGGTAACATACTATTTAGTGATCCTAGTGTGACGTCATTGTTTATGCAATTTCTTAATTACTTTGTTGTCACCGTTTTATGCATTTTGTTGTTCACTTTCATTTTAATTAATAAAAAAATAAAATTTTAGTCATTTTAAAAACAAATCTGTTCCCTTTTTGTGAAAAATGGTCGAGTAAAGAGTGGAACTATATTTTGTGCAGATTCTTCCAAACCGAATAACAAATATCAAGGCCGACTGTTTATACTATAAAAAAGATGACGCATTGTAAGGAAAAAACAGCTGATGCCTTGGTTATGTGATAAATAGAATCTATTATTCCTGTTTATTAGATACTGAAAATATCAAACTCATCTAAAATGATAAGAAACTCTGCAGAGCCTGGTATCATTTCATCCAACTTGTTTAATATTTTCAGTATCTAAGGAACAGTCATATCAGATCTTCTATATCACTCATACCCACTTTTTTGTTTCATTTTCAAACCCTCTATACCGGCCGCAATAGCTCAGGTGGTAGTGCATCGGCTTGCGGATCGGTAGGTCATGTGTTCAAACCCCAGCAGGGTCAAACCAAAGACTTTAAAGTTGGTAGTAGTGGCGTCCCTCCTAACGCTCGGGGCTAAAGGGACAGCATTACGCCTGACTCATTGGTGTCAGTATAATGGACCGGCCTGGTTCAGTCCCTGGGCACATCATAAGTGCCCTTGTGCTATAATGATAGAAATGTTGCTGCACAGTATTGGCAAAAATGCCAGCAAATCCCAATCCCAATCCCAAACCCTCTACTGTGGGTACTCATTTCTTTTCTTTTAGTTTCTTCATTTGTGTTCCAAAAATTAAAAGCTATACACCATTTGAAAGCTCTTGAAATTTATATTTTTAGAATACAATATTTTTAAAATTGATAAATGCAAAAAGTATACACAGAAATAAGTCAAATTATTGGCTTGTCCTTAAACAAAATAAACAGTGTATCTTTTTTGGTTGTATTTTTTTTAACCTTTTAAACTTTAAAAATATAGTTTTTATATATTTTATTTTTAATAAAAGCTGTTTAATTTGATATAAAATTCAGTAAAATAGACTGAAAAATCAAAACACTGTGGTGAGTTTAATACAGTTCATATTTCCAGATGTACGCCTGCATTAGCTTTTGCCTTC
This sequence comes from Sinonovacula constricta, assembly GCA_007844125.1. NCBI lineage: Eukaryota > Metazoa > Mollusca > Bivalvia > Cardiida > Solecurtidae > Sinonovacula > Sinonovacula constricta. The sequence goes on along the minus strand of CM017567.1, from coordinate 48,252,195 downwards.
AAAGATGGCTGCCTTAAACTGTCTTATCAATGCCTATGACATCACATGAGAACTATCTATTGTCTTGTTTACTGTTTCAAGTACCAACCTGATAGGGTTTGGTTGAGAATTATGGGTTTATTTCTAACACTAAATCTTCTATTTCTCCTGCAAATCTTATGTACTCAGAATTATCTTAAAGCAGTTTCAACAAGTACACACAGAATAACATGTTTTTGAGATTAAGGGGATATATTGCTGGCTAAAAATCTGAAATTCTCCTTTTTATGATGCTGTGGATGAGTGAGACAGACACAAAACTAGGACCCTGCTTGAGTTTTAAATCCTGTTTTATGACGACAGTTTACAAAGATTATAAATCAGTCCATCCTCTTTATGGGATCATGAATTGTAAAAACATGGACCCGTAATTATATTTCTCACAGGAAATTCTTTTTTTTCATTAAAAACCTATGTTGTTGGTACTAATGAAAATCACTCATTAAGACAATTTTCATATTACGACAATTTTCATAATACCAAACATTGTGCATCCTTCTTCATTGAACGGGAGGTGGACAGTCTTTTGTTGTGGTCATACATCTCTCAAGTTGCCTATTAACTAATGACTGTATAAAACAGATTTTTCTTTACCATTTTACCACCTAATTTCTCCTCTAAACTAGCTTGTTGGTACCCATAATGGATGGGATGGGATCAGTTGTAATATAGGTTTGAAATATGAGCTACGCCTATTTTGCAAACAAATTTGGGAATGTACGTGTAAACATAGGACTTCTTTTGAACGTCCGGCTCTGGTAATGAAATAAATAAAGCATCAAGTATGACCTTTGTTCAAACCCTTGTTCCAATATACCCAAAAAGATATGTGAAAAAACTCTGTTGTTTAAGCTTTTTATTGACGGAATCGTAACCGGCCAGCCTGTACCAGGATAATGGGACTTGTTGGTGTGGTATCATGTAAGGTGTTCACATCTTGCCATCACAGTAATGGAATTGCCAGATCTATTTCATTTAAACATTCCTGTCGAATTGGAAGGTTATAGGTCTGCATAAATACCTATGAAATAAATCTAGCAACTACACATCTACCTTGCATGTTGCAGGAAAATAGCTCATACACCAGGACTGTGATACAGCTGTGTCAGGACACACTGCAGGATTGGTTTGATGCCATCAGCTGTAAGGAATCCACCAATGTAAGTTTATTTACCAATAACGGATACTCACATGTTACAAGCGTTTTGATTGGTTTGGTGCCATTGGCTGACATGTTACAAGCATATTTGTTTGTTTAAAGGCCATCAGCTGTAAGGAATCCACCAATTTAAGTATATATACTAAGAATAGATAATCACATGGTGTATTACAATACAGGTGTATTGATTGGCTTGATGCTATCAGCTGACATGTTACAAGCATTTCTGATTGGTTAAAGGACTTTAGCTGTGAGGAATGTACCAATGTCAGCATATTTGCTAATAACAGGAATTTGCGTGTTTTGATTGGCTTATTGCCATCTGCTGACATGTTACAAGCATTTTGGTTGGGTTCAGGCTGTCAGCTATAAGGAATCCACCATTGTAAGTATATGCATCAATAACAGGTACTCCGATGCAGGACTTTCCACAAAATTTTGTTTAGGCTCCACAGCCCCTCATCAGCCAAAATTTCCAGACATTTACACCAATTTACTGCCCACAAAGAGATACAAACACCATTTTAAATAATAATTGTCTGCATTCAGGGCACTTAATGGTATTGGAGCTAAAAGTAAGACATGAATCAAATTACTTTCGATAGAAAAAATCCACAACAGGCCATACTTGCTGCATGGTTTACGAGCTTAATTCAGACCACACATAACAGAAAAGGAGAACTTGGTTAAAGACATTAATAATACAAATAACATAAGCCATAGTCACCATTTGAAAATTACTAAACCAAAAAAACATAACACTTTATCTACATGGCTAAGCTGTCACTCAGACAGAAAGGGAATGCCTAATATAATATTAAAGAACTATGTTTACAGGCATAATATATTTTGCTATATTTAAAGTAAATATTTTTTGCTTTATGTTTGCATCATACAATATTTTAAAACCTTATTTTACTCATGCTTACAGCCAAATCCTCTACAGTTGACCTTTCACCTTCCACTCCACCGCTACCTAGCAACCTTTATGGTGCAAGCTGTCCAGCAACAAGACTTAGACTTCCTCTCTATGGTGCCTCCAGAACGCATGCTCAAGACTCTGCTTATACATCTGCTGCAGATTCAGGTTTGCATTTATAACTTTATAGCAGAAATTCCAAAAGGTTTACTGACATCACTGGACAGATAAACGTGATTCTGGCAATATCAATGGACCAACCAATTTTCACTTGAACACTCACAAACTTTTCTTTCTAATTCATTAGTAAGTCCTTTGGTAAGTAAAAGTTAAAAAGACATAATTGGACTATTAATTTTGTAAAATTTGTATAATGTTGAAAGTGAAGACATTGATTTCTGTTTTGGCCATGGCGAAAGTGACAATCAAAGTTAGTAAGAAGAAGAAGAAACAAACATCAATCTGATTAAAATCCTATCCTGAAAACCGCTCTGCTATCAGGATCTGATGACGAATCAATCATACCTTCCCAAGCAGTCACATTGTCGCTTACAAAATCGCAGAAAGTAAATGATGATCTGAAGCATTCCAAACATATCATTTTATTGGCAAAGAAATAATACAAAGAAATGTAAACATGGACATTCCATGCAAGACTAATGTCACCAAAGACAGATTCGTTGTATGCAGTATCCCATTTGTTTCAACATCAGTAACATCTTCAGGTCGAAAGTTAACTAACAAGCAGTTGCAGAACAAACTTAGACTGAGTGATGAATCATCAGTAGCGGCCATTTTGTGACTCTTACCGAAAGCGTTATGCATTTCACTCTCTGATTGGCTGTTATAAAAATAGTAATTGGGGAAAACCTTTCTCGTTAATAGATGTTATTTTGGGGCCATCATCAGATCTTACATTTTGTAAGATCTGACTTTGATGAGATTGAAACAAACATCAAATTGCAGTATACAATACATTGCATCAATAATGTGACAAAAGAGTATGTTGCTGAATTTTACAAAAATTGTTATTGAAAGAATGTCAAAGGGCAATGTGAAGTGATAATTTTGTAATTACCAGCAGTATATGTACCAAATATACATCCAATGCGCCACAAATTCAGCCTTTTTTCTAAAAGCTTTAGGCTTCCTTCATGGTGTGACACTTGTTTTCTGTCCGTAAGCAGTTGTTTTTTTGTGTGCAGATAAATCCTCTTGTTCGACTCGGAATTTCTTCATTTTAGCTGTTGTGAGTAATTTATATGTAGTTGTTTATGAAGGTAATTTCTCCTTACTTATTCATTTTAATTCCTTCATACTTGCATGGATGATTGTTATTGCTGTGTTGTTGAACAAAAAGATCAGATAACTCAGCATTCAGGTGTTATTGTCATGTGTCATTTTTCTTGGCAAATTCTTGTGCGGAGAACTCCTCGTTTATTTCTCACTTTAATGTTTTCATACTTGCATGGATGATTGATTGAAGTGTAAGATTGTGTATAAAGGTGAAATACATCAGATTGATTAGATGTTTCTTCTTGCATTATTATCTTTTTTTATTTACCTCTGCAAATTATTGTACTAATAATGCCTTCTTTATATCTCAGTGAAAGATCTTAACTGATAAATCTCATTCCTATGCACTTTTCGTTCAATCTTCAGGCTAATAATGCCCCAACTTACGGTACTCTTATTATCCTGTATAGGTAGCGACAACAGAGGTGTACAGCGGGATGTGGGTGAGAAACGGGCTCCAGATCAAAGGTCAGGCCATGACATACGTCCAGTGTCACTTCTGTTACTCCATGGTGGATGCTGATATCTACCTCATGCAGGTATGTTTAGTAGAATATGTTAAACATGCTATCAGACAGTTTGGACCAACTTCTTTTTTTTTTTTTTTCTGAAATTAAAAAATAATTCATTGTTACCTGAATAGGTCCTACAAAATTCTGCTTATTGATTCCCTAGATCTGTGTGAACAGTGTTAACAGAGAAGCTTAAATCCCCACTCGTCGTTGCAAGTTGTATAGGCAGTGGTTGATAATGTTGCTGTTGTTGTTGGTGGTGGTGATGATTTTCTATTATTATTACCAACCATTGCTCATCATTTCTTGTACATATGAGCAAAACCCCTCCAAATAGGCACTAACCTATAGTGTACCAGACCTGGAAGCGCAAATTGGTAGAGCGTTGGCTCCAGGTACCTGGCTCGTGACATACCAAAGTCGTTAAAAAAGGTAGTGGCATAGCTCCCTTGCTAACGCCAAGCAAATATAAGGGTAGTTCCACGACTGGTTGATCCGGTAAACTCGGTGAAGGCAGCACTATATCTGCTTCAAGTGAACACCGTCTCCAGATAACTGAAAAACTGTTGGTGGGACGATAACCCCAAAAAACAAACCTATTGTTTGTTTTTACTTGTTTCTTTGTTTATCTACAGGTCTGTGCTAGTCGACTGGATCCAGATTATTTTGTACAGACAGTTATTGACAGGTAGAGTTTTTCTTTTATAATTTTGTATTAATTAGTGATTCAAATGCATAGTTCAAGGTTTTTATGTGTTAAAATTTTATCATTTAAGTATTTTTTGTATTGATATATTTATAAACTCTGTGTATAAGCATTTTAGCTTGGCATATTTATCGGTATATAATAATTTATTTGTAATTAATAATATTTGGTCCCATTGTTGTGTTTTTTTTTGCTCAAATACTTCCTTAGAGACTGCTTAAGTTGTTTAATTTATTTTTTCGACAATTTTGGTCAGATTTGAGAAGCCTTGTACCTTTATAGCAGTAATAACGACAAACAATTTCCCCTGTGTTTCTCAGGTTCCACATCAGTGACTGGCTGTCATTCAATCCCTCCCCAGGTCCTCGAAGCTATAAACTGGAGAAGGACCAGGAACTAGCAATGGTAGAGGGGGTTCTGCAGTTCCTCACCATGATCCTCTCTGTCCGTACATACCTCGGTATATGGCTTACACATATTCTCTGTTTCAATTTTTTTAGCACTGGTATTGTAGAAGGTAAATAGAGGGTCTGATATAAGTGTTAATTAGATACCGAAAATATTAAACAAGAGCTAACACGTTTTCAACTATTCAGCCTTATTTCTTCACCTCCATTGTTATTATCATAACTTTGGTTACATATACCACATCAGAGCATGGATGACCTCGAGCTAACGTGTCTTAAAATGGCCGGCATGTTGATTATAAATCTCCCCATACCATCACCATCATTACCTATCATAACTTCCTTTATGTACATGGTTCCCACACTACCGGAAAAACGGAGAAAACTCTGGAATTTTGAAAATTCTTTTCCTGGTTGTGAAAATGCCATGTTTTATACGATATCTGTTCAAAATCGAGAAAAACATGGGAAATGCATGAATCTATTAGGGTACGAAATCAGGAATTTGTTATCATAACTTGTAAATAAAACTGGATCGTTTTTGCAAGCATTTATTTGATCATGTTCACAATGTCTGCTACATGTTTGCAAAGCCTTTTTTGTCACCAAATTCGCGTCAGTTCGCTGAGACTTAATACGCTGTCAGTAATGGATGTGAACATTAACTACAGCGATCTAGCCAGCTTCAGAACACAACTCATTTGCAAAGCCTGACTTTGAAGTCAAAGTACATGGTTTTTAAGTGCAGTTCCAATTACAGCAAACTGAATACAGCAGTTGTGCACTCTTTTAGGAAAACCTTGAAAAAGTCTGGAATTTTACCAGCAACAATTTGTGGGATTACAGTACATACAGTATTCCACCGCTAGGCTTGGCTGGCCAAAAACTTATCTTGAAATGGCCAACCTTTTTAATATGAATGTCCCTTTTCCCCATACCATCACTACCATTCATTATCATAACTTACTTGTTCCATTTCTAGGCATGGATGACCAAGAGCTTACACGTCTAGAAATGGCCAGCCTGTTGTTCGTGAACGACCGCCACCACAGCCAGTTAATGGATCTTATGCCGGAGAAATCTGGGATGACCGGACACGGCAAGGACCTGTTTGAGCCCACACTGAAGGATGTGGCCAACTACAAGTCACCAAACTTTGAGCCTGGAGGTGGCCTTCAGCAGGGAACATATGTGCCTAAAGGTAGGGGGTGTAACTTACATTGTAAGCCACGTGACCTAAATGTAAAAAGTGGTGATACCTTTGACAGTTGCATGGTAGAGTGCAGTCAGCATATATGCAGTATGGCAAAGGATTCTCTTAGATAAATCTGTATACACTTTTTTTTCCATTTTCAGACATCAACATAACCTTAAAGACTAGGTAGTGAAGTGAGTCAAATAGCCATCGGAAATAATATGACTTGATTTCTCTATTGGAAAATTAGATACTTTGACAAAGCTAGCAACCTTAATTGAGTGAACTTTTAACATAACATGACATATTGTATGTGTTCGTAGCATTGAGGCATAACTTTGACAGTTTGAAAACCTCATTTTTAATGTATTTATATCATTATACAGCTTTTATGTAGACCCTTATCTCTCACAACATTTGGACATGTATTTTATTAACATGTATGCCAAAAGTGGTGTTATAATTGGACCCATCTGAACACTTCATAAGAACATATTTTAGTGATTATGCATGCTAAAATGTAGATCTGTAATTCTGCCAATAAAAAAACCTACATTTAAATAGAGAATATTTTTTTGAGAATATGAATGCTGAGAACATGAATGCTAACTATTAAATATGTTATTTTGCCAGTCTTAAAGCTGACATGTAAATATTGCATATTTTGGACAAGTGTGTTAAAAGATAGATATGATATAATTCTGCAGATCTGAAAAACCTAATTGTTAGAATAGCAAATTTTTAAAAAACAAAATGTGAAATAAAAGGTAGCTCTGTATTTCACAAACATTTGTGAAAAGGAAAGCATTTCCTGATAAAGGGCACTCCCAGCTTCATACCAATACCAAATTTTCACATGCCAATGATGTTTTTGCTGAGCAATCACAAAAAAGCAAATGATAAAAATGGCACTTTTTCTCACATAGTCTTAATACTGGGAATTGGAGCTCTGGAACAAAGCGCTAATTTTTTATGCACGCAAATGAACTATATTGTATTAGAGCATTGGTTTGTGGATTGGGAGGTCGCGATTCAAACCCGGCTGGTTCAAACCCCGGCTGGGTCAAACCAAAGACTTTAAAGTTGGTAGAAGTGGCTTCCCTCATAATGCTTGGGGCTAAGGGGACAGCATTACGCCTGACTCGTCGGTGTCAGTATAATGGACCAGCCGGGTTCAGTCCCTGGGCACCTCATAAGTGCCCTTGGGCTTTAATGATAGAAATGTTGCTGCACAGTATTGGCAAAAATGCAAGCAAAATCCCACATCCCAATCTCATACCCAGACAATGAAACTTGAATTAAATATAATTTAGCTAACATATATAAGCTCAAGCCAGCCAAACTAAAAAAATTTTTTGTGATTTTAAACCACAAACAAAAACTGAATCTGAATTTTAGAGAGCACTTTTGCTTTTTTTACTTTAAATTATAATAACAGTTTGGATTTTGTTTTTATTCCAAGTCATCTAGATGAGTTACAAGTATTTTTTTCTGAACAGATGAATTGTGGGACAGTTTTGATCCAGTACACGTGCAGCTGAGAGCCGTTTACAAGAATGATTTCCAGTCTGCTATGGACAGATATACAGAATTGTAAGTGTTAAAGCAACTTGGCCATAGTTTTGTGTAGGTAAATGTGCTTAAATCTTTACTTCACTGTCTAGCGATCAGCGTAAAATTTATGACTGACATGAACACATGATATATTTGATAATACATTGAATTGTATATATAGAATGTCAAGATTTTTTACTGTTGAACTGAAAGTTGCTACAAAATAGTTGAAAAGCATTATAACTTTTTTTTATTCTCAGATACTTAAAGACAATCTTTTTAAAGGACATCATGTTGAGCAGAGGCAATATTTTATTCATTATTAATTTGATTCAACAAAGTTTTGCTTAAAAAAACTAGAACAATGGACATTTATGGTGCTGCAACGTATTTAAAGAAAAGATCGGGAAGGGCACTAGTGGCCAAGCGTCTTGTAACTCCTCTGCTACTCAAGGCCTGGGTTTGAGTCATGGTCTATCTGAGAACTTGAATCTGGGTAGGTTTTCCAGCTTACCTGTGGTGTGCCAGTTTTCTATTTAGACATAAGTCTGGGGTCTTTCTCCAACAATAATTAGCTGGACAATGCCAACATGACACTAATTGTATTATGCGATGTAACAAAAAACAAAGCATAAAAAAATCTGGTTTCTAGTGTTCGTAAAAAGGGTCGGTATGATGGAAAGAGTCAACCCTGGCCCCCATTTCGACCCCTGGGCCCCATCACAGAGTGTTATAAGAGCATGTACAGGATCCTTCACTGCAAAACCATGCATTCTCTCCTGTTCACAGTACTGTATAAGGTAAGATATAACATTCTTGTGCATAATTGTTACAGCTTAATGTTTGTTTATCAATGTTTGTTCATTAATATTTGTTTATCAATGTTTGTTTATAAGTATTTTGATGCTTCTTATAGGCTTTGGAGTAGCCTTCTTTAAAGTCATGGGCTGATGTAACACCATGCTATGAGATCACAGCTGGAATACTAATTTGAGTATAATACACGGAGGTGTCATTTGCGAAAGGTCGTAAAAAACAACCATTCACACTTGAAGCACATGGGCTAACTTAACCAACCTATGAAACATCCAATGTGAAGCAAGATTAGGCCGTTTTCCATTTCAAATGCCTTAAATGTTAAAGAATTAAAAAAAAATGTAAGGTCTAAGACATAGTGTGCGTAGTATTTGTTTTGTTTTTTTAATTTCTATGTTTTTAAAGTATGGTTTCTATAACTTTTTGCAATCAATAACTGTCAAAGTATACTCTGCAATTACAAATTTTGTTTTCAGTTCATGAATTGGGACAATTAAAAAATAATATTTTGGGGTTGTTTTTTTTTTTGCTTGTTGAAAAACCTCAGAATATTTGTTTTTATAAAGTGTTCAAACACTTGGAGACTCAAGCTTTATGGTCAGAATCATAAATTGCTAATTATATGATACATGATCTAGTCTAATAAACAAAAGAGAACAATGGAATATTTACAGCTGAATTAATTTCTATATAGATGAACAAGTGTAATTTGCGGCACAGATACAATTTTTAGTGTGGCACAGTACGGTAAAATTTGAATTACTTGTCGTTTCCCATTTACTGGTAATTAAAATAGCAATATTAACTCTGAATCCATCATAATAAATAGAATAGATGCTACAAAAAATGAAAATTCAAAAGAAATTGCAAAAATACTTATGTATACATTTTTTTAGAAAAATCGAGAACTTTGAAAAGCTTATCTGTCAATGCAAACATGCACCTATTCAAAATGGTTCCCAGCATCTATCACAGCTGATGTTTTCCGTTCATTGCACTCAAACATATGATGTTGGAGAATTCAATAAATACAGCTACCACAAATTGTGGTGTTACTTATTCAAGAATGACTGTTATCAGAGAATATTGATGGAAGGTGAAAGAGACGATCAGATCATAATTTAGTTGACTTTACTTGACCATAATGAGGTATAATTGTAGTTGCTGCAGATAAACTTGGTTAAAAGTACTAGATGTAGTTTGACATAGTTAACTATAATTCGACATAGTTATAAACTTAGTTTGAACTTTTGCTTTACCCGTAGTAGGCCCAAAATTTTTCAGCATGTTGAAAATTTTCATTGGCCAACTGATGTGCCAGGATCCCGCTGCCACCTTAGTTTGAACAAAGTTAGCCCTCCTTTAATGTACTTGGCTCTACTTGACTGTAGTGTTTACCATAGTTGACAGTACTAACATGGCACAACAATTTCCACTACAGCTCACATTATAGTCAAATAGGGAGCTACTACAGCTAGACTACGTTTGAATTACTTTCATTATTATGTTAGGTACGGTTAAATATATATATATATTATACAAATGCACATGTATTATTACATGTATATTAATATTTTGTTGTAAAAGATCTTAAAAATTCATCAATATCAATAACAACACCCATATGAAAATGGAATCCATGACAGATTTATAAAAATATGTATTTTCAGGCTCTAAAAGATCCTTCTGTACTGGAGAGTATCAGTTTTCATGCCATTCACCTTCTAGAGTTAGCTGTCACGACTCCCTGTACAGACACCAAGTCATATGTAAGTAAATTTATCAAAATCTTTTCCTTTTTTTTTATTAATCTCGATGACAATTACATATGGCATGAGATAAGATCTAGCACATGAAGACCTGAGGTAAAACAAACTTTGAGCAATTGTGTAAACCAATGTCAGGCATATGATTGGTCAGTTTAAAAGAAAAATGACCAATCAGAATTTTTGGTTATAAAACTTTGATCTTGAGTCCTAAGATCATTCTCTAGCTTCTGATTGGTAAGATTGGATTTAAACTCAGACCAATCAGATGTTTTAGCATTGCCCCAAACTCAGGCTCAATGTTTTATAACCTTGGGGCCCAGATAAGGGGTAGCTGTGATTTTCTGTTCACCAAAAATAGAGATTATCTTGTCACTGTGTAAATGTTGGAAAATGTTTGTAAATGGTGCCAGCGTGATAGACAGGACCTTCCTGAGAGAAAAACAACAACAACAAAAACAAAACATCAACACAAAGATAAACTGCCCCCTTTGCAGACCAGGAAAAGTTGAACTCTATATTTTATTAAAAAGCAACACAACAGTTGTTGTAATGATCTGAAATTTATTAAAAAAGGCATAGCAAAACACCTATATTTGTCCTTGTCTAAAAAAAGAATCATAATTTTGTAACATGTTCCATATGAAAAGCACCCATAAATTTTAACAGCCCATAAATTTTAACAGGACCAAAATTTCACATTTGTGCAGCATTCTATATATTTTTTATATAAAAGGAAAAAGCCCCAAAAAAGTGACTCATTCTCCTAAAGACATATAATCTCTTCCTTAGACAAGACCAGGTTCATGTCAGGTCCCAGACAGAAACTATCGCGAGTGGTTTCACGGAAATGATATCTATCAGAACATACGAGAGGTTGTCAGTGATGTGGAGATACCTATAGCCCACGTGAATCTGGAACAGGACCTCAATGTTTCCATGGATACAACCTTTGAGGAGATGTTTCAGCTGGCCCCCAGTGCCTTGACAAGTAAGTTTCCCTATTTCCATATATATTGCCTTAGATAAGTGTCTGTTTCCATGGATACCCTCATTAAAGGTGGTATCGGACAGTTTGCCTTTATCTAATACATGTACTGATATCTGATCTCTGTTTAGGATATTTGTGCATTATTTCTGTAGAGAAGCATCATACTTTAGTCTCAGTTTTGACAATTTTCAACAGTATCTCAATTTTATGGCAGTAAAACTCGTTAATCAACATGTTCATTCTTTTCTAATCTATAAATGAGAACAATTGGGATTCCTGCTAAAAATAAACACCGGCTTCACCTCGAATGATGTTGATGAGCTAAAACGTAAGTGGCTAAATGGTTTTCTTAGTTTAGGAATAGCTAACTAGCGAGGCTTAGACAGGAAATACAGGTTTGAAATGACAATTGTGACATTATGGTTCACTTTTCAGACAGGTTTATGACATCAATAAACAGCAATTTGCGAGATCTTTTCAGATAACAATGGTTTATAATGATGTTTAATGAAAATAACTGTGTTCCAAACTGTCAGATACCACCCTTAAGGAGATTTAGCTGGCTCCCAGTGACTTGACCATCCTTAGGAGATGTTTAACCTATTGACTTAAGTCTCAAGGTGGAATATTTCTTTATAAATAGATGTTCAGTGCACAAGAATCCTAAATCACCTAAGTTTTGTTTTAAATTATCTCCCTTTGTTTACTACACTTTGTGTGGAAAAAAAAATGATAATAACTTAACTTATAATGGATTCTCTTAAATAGGTTACTGAGGATGAGTAGAAGTGAGGTTCTTCTGGTTACAATTTTCACTCCTTTATTCTGTTGCATCTTTAAATCATGTTACATCTGTTCTACTCAACATTGGTAGTGCACAAGCAAGACTTTGGTGTGGTGCTGTCTGGATTTGTGCCATATTTCCAAATGCTCCAATATGCTTCCAAAGCTGGTGTAAAAAACATTAGTAATAAAATTCCTTTCTCATCTAGGTTCCAGTGGCCCTATCACTGCCGCTCACGCGGGTCAGATTCCCGCCATTGCCATGTGCTCCCTGCCAGCTACCAGCAGCACCAATCAGTCTGGTCGTGTATCCGTCCTCCCGTCCACTAGTCAAGCACTACCCAAGTTCGAAACCCGCGGCGTCACCACAGAGATGCCCAAAACTCAGAAGGTTCCAGTGAGTGAGAGTTTGCTGACACTCTTGTTTAAGTTACATTCAAAAATGGCTGGAAAACCATGTTCATACATCCCGCCATCGATGTGTAACCGAAGTGCATCCGAAGGGACGGTCGGGGATGGACAGTTCTATGTGCAGCGGTTGCTGGATCGGTTGTGTCAGCAAAATACAGAGTGTGCCCGTGCAGTGGAGGAAACATACAAATCTCAGATTCCAAAGGGTGGCGCATCACCGAAGAAAAGTGAGAAGACTATAGATCCAGAAGAAAGGTATTGTGACCCCGCTTTTTGTCCTTTTAAAGAGTATCATAAAGCAATTGTGTTGACTTTCAATCTTTCTGTCCATACCTCCCATTTTTGTGTCTCAGTCATTTCTTCATATTATTTACAATACTTAACCATTTTACAGACATACACTTGAAAATGTGATGTTCAATAAATTATATTGCTACCATAAAGGTCAAAGTCATATGCCAAATCATATTATAGGTCTTTGCATCTTTACGGGCATATGTCAATTCCAGTGACGTGTCATTTTTAGGGGTGCCCATGATTTAGTGGTAGAGTCAGCAACTTGTAACTTCTCTTACAGCTTAGAGGGGTGCCCATGGCATAGGGGTGGAGTCACCAACTTGTAACTCCTATTACTGCTTATAGGGGTGCCCATGGCATATGGGTGGAGTCACCAACTTGTAACTCCTTACTGCTTAGAGGGGCGCCCATGGCATAGGGGTGGAGTCACCAACTTGTAACTCCTATTACTGCTTAGAGGGGCGCCCATGGCATAGGGGTGGAGTCACCAACTTGTAACTCCTCTTACTGCTTAGAGGGGCGCCCATGGCATAGGGGTGGAGTCACCAATTTGTAACTCCTCTTACTGCTTAGAGGGGCGCCCATGGCATAGGGGTGGAGTCACCAACTTGTAACTTCTCTCACTGCTTAAAGGGGCGCCCATGGCATAGGGGTGGAGTCACCAATTTGTAACTCCTCTTACTGCTTAGAGGGGCGCCCATGGCATAGGGGTGGAGTCACCAATTTGTAACTCCTCTCACTGCTTAGAGGGGCGCCCATGGCATAGGGGTAGAGTCACCAACTTGTAACTCCTCTCACTGCTTACATGTAAAGGGGCGCCCATGGCATAGGGGTGGAGTCACCAACTTGTAAGTCCTCTAACTGCTTACATGATGAGGGGCATCCATGGCATAGGGGTGGAGTCACCAACTTGTAACTCCTCTCACTGCTTACATGTAGAGGGGCGCCCATGGCATAGAGGTGGAGTCACCAACTTGTAACTCCTCTCACTGCTTACATGTAGAGAGGCATCCATGGCATAGGGGTGGAGTCACCAACTTGTAACTCCTCTCACTGCTTACATGTAGAGGGGCATCCATGGCATAGGGGTGGAGTCACCAACTTGTAACTCCTTCACTGCTTACATGTAGAGGGGCATCAATGGCATAGGGGTGGAGTCACCAACTTGTAACTCCTTCAACTTCTTAACCTGCTACTGCATGGATTCATTTCTTGTTCGGGGCAAGAGACTTAATGTAGAAGGTCTTCCAGCTGACCTGTGGTATGCTTGTTGTTCTACCCAGACATTTACCTGGGGTCTTCCTCCACCAAAATTGCTAGACATCACTATAATGAAAATGATTTGTTGCTGGGATGTATTAAAAAACATAATAAAATCATCTTCTTTAGACCACAGGCTGTTTCGAATATCTATAACATACACTGTATTACGAAATTAACTTACTACCTTTCACTGCATAACTGAAAATTTGTACCTTAAAGTTTTATAGATAAGATGTGTTTTTTTGCCCAAAATTATGATAAAAAAGGGGGTGGGGGTGTGTGTCTTATCCATGCAAAGTAAAGTTGTCCACTTTTTTCCCAGACCAAAATTGACCCTTATACTAAACCGACCATAGAGACTATCACCGATAGTATCAGCCATAGACAACTGTATTGTGCTATTTTCAGGGAAACTTACATTGTTTTTACCTAAAATTTGATATTTAACATGAAACGTGACATTTTAATTCATTTCTTTAGAAAAAAACAACAACATGCAATACAACATTGCGCAAATACAACAACGGTTACTGATTTTTAGTGAAACGGGCATATTTATTGACGCTGTTATTACCATCGTCATAATAATATTGTATCATTCTGTTGATCAATTTTATTTAAAATTTGTTTTATTTTGAATGTTAACTACATATACTTTTTAAGTTGAAGTTAAAACCCACTTAACAACAACAATAAAATGTGCGTTGGTTATTTGTGCAGACGAGCATCTAGCTCCTCTCCATGTTGAGGATTATTGTTTCTATTTTTCATACCATGATCAAAGAACTGACAAACACCAATTAGCACACGTCTTTTATGTAAAGTAGGTCAGCTGTACACTGTACAGCTGGCTTGTGTAAACAGACTAGACTGACAGTTTAGGAACTGATTGTTATCCTGCATAGATTAGTAAATGATAATATTTTATATTTGAATATTCAAAGATCACTTCTAGTTTTAAGAAAATGACCTGGCAGCAAGCAAAGCCAATCAGATAACTCCAGTTAGCAGCTATTTGATCTAGATTAACACTCAACAGATCAATTTATGTAAATAAATAAATCACTGTAAAATGTTTTTTTCAGACGACGCAGAGCAAAAGAAAGACAGCAGAAATTGATTGCTGATTTCGCATCAAAGCAAAAGGCATTTATGGAGCAAGCTATGGACACAGAAGGTAATTGTTTTATAATAACTTGGAATTTTAGGTGTGTGATTTTAACTTTTTAAATATAAAGAGATACTTACATTTATGAAAAATTTGCATTCTTAGAGTCTTAAAAAGCATTTAATGTTGGTATCAGATATTTTGCCTGTATCAAATGCATTTAGCATTTAAAGCATGTTGAAAGTTTATGACAGGTTTTTCTTTCAGTTTAAGCAAATTGGATATTCATAATCCATTTAAAATAAATAGAAATGTAAAAAAATCTTTTAAACACAATAGGTATTTTATTTCAAGCAACTACATAAGTATAAAATATTTCATCGGGGCGCCCATGGCCGAGTGGTTACAGTTGCTGACTTGTAACTCCTCAGCCCCTCACTGTTTGGGTATGATTCCTAACCGGAGGCAAGAACTTCCATGGTGGGAGGTTTTCCACTTAACCTGCAGAGTGCCTGTAGTTCTACCCAGAGATAAGTCTGGGGTTTTACTCCACTAATAATTAGCTGGATGTCGCCATATATGACTATAGTTGTGTTGGTGCGATGTAACAAAAAACAAACAAAACAAAATATTTTATACAATATTTTCTCTGCCTATACAATGAACATTTTATAAACAAAGCCAGACATGCTGTTTAATTGTATTTATTATGCAAACAACCCCCACGAGTGAGGTCATCAGATTAATTTATCATACGCCTTGCTTATTACAGTTATTACACCTTGCTTATTACAATTATTACACCTTGCTTATTACAATGATTATTGCTAAAATGTTACAGATTTTTCATAAACGCATTCTAAGTTTGGAGTTAGGGTACACACCGGACCTGGTAGCGCAATCGGTAGAGTGTTTTCTTCAGGTACTGGAGGCCCCGGTTCGATCCTGGGCAGCAATACACCAAAGTCGTAAAAAATGATAGTGGTATAACTCAAGCAAATATAAGGGTTGTTTCACGACTGGTTGGCTCGGTGTCAGGATAATGTGACTGGGTGTGGTATCATGCCAGGAGTTCATGGCATGCTATACAGTGAAGGCAACACTATATCTGCTTCAAGTGAACACCATCTCCAGATAACTGAAATACTGTTGGCAGGATGGTAAACCCAATAAATAAATAAATTAGGCCACAACTGTAAAATCCAGCAAATTTTGGGACAATATCTTTAAATGATAATCAAGAGATAAATTTGTTTTAAGTTTTGTACTACTGATCAATTGATGTTTGTTGATTTAGATTCAACTGATGCTGGTCCGTCAAAAAGCAAAGACTCAATGGATACGGGGTCGTCAGCCTCTGTGGAGGAGGAGGTGGAGGAGGAGTTGGTGTATGACTGTGTGATCTGCGGACAGAGTACCCCATCTACTGCTGAAAGGACCGTGGGGCTGGTGGTCTTTCTACAACCCTCTAGTGGTCAGTGGGACTTGTGTTTTTATGCCAGCTAAACCATGACACATAGCACCATCAGTACCATTTCCGTTTTGCAGCCATTACATCCATATTATTTACTGTCACTCAAACTTGACCATCTTACTGAGGTACACTAAATCTTTACAGTTTTAATGCAATCTTCACACATCTTATCCAAAGCCTAATTGTGTCACTGGTTGACCATTCTGTATTGTCACCAGTCAAACTGCAAAGGGAGGTTACTCTAGTAACATCATTTTTTTTTTATCTTTGTTGATTGGTTAGCTGAAGTTGATAAATGTTTATGATGTTTTGCAGCCATTATTTCCTTGTTATTTACAGTACTTCTCACAAACTAGACCATCCTTCAGAGATTACATAAATATTTTGCGTATTACATTTACCAGTGCCACTATTAAGGTCAAGGTCATGTCAAAGGTCTTATTTAAGGTCATTGCATCTTTAGGGCATATATCATTTCCAGCAAATTTTCTTGTTTTGCTTATGTATATATGACCGTCATTGACTGTCAGTTTGTTTTTACTTAAAACAAATTTTGCCAATTTACAGATGCTTTTCAAGGTGTGTTCCGCTTAAAAGGATTTACAAGTGTGTCGGTTAATGTCAAGGTCATATTTAATGTAATTGCATATGGCAGGTCATATGTCAGTTCCACTGACATTGCATGCTTTGCTTGTTCTTACCAAAAATAATGATGTATCAAATAAGTGATATTGAAAATGAATTGATGTGTAAATAATAATTATCATTTTAGATACAAAAAATTACTATAAGAAGCTTCTATTTTTTCAGTCTTAGTATGGTTACGTCTGTTCTATTTAATAAGTGCATAATGCATTCTAATTTTATATATTTGTTGCACATTTTAAATGTCATTAAAGAACATAGAGATTTTTTTTCCCCGATTATTACTTTATATGTTTGAGACTTTAATTTCATTTTGTTTGAGATTTTAATTTCTCAAAGTTGAAACAGTTTTTCAGAACCCCATAGTTCCATGCTAATAGTTGATGTTTATAATCCAGTGTTAGGTCATCGACCCCAGACCGAGACCAGAAAACTTCTTTCCCTCGGGGACAAACAACGACAGCGTGTAACGTATAACTGCGCACGCCTACAGACCAAACGCCTAGAGACACTCTTCAGGCATTTTGAAGAGGTAAAAAAATTTTTTAGGCATAGCTTACATTTGGACCTAGTTAAGGATACAGAGAAAAGAATATCTGAATGCTAAATTAATATCTTAATATGGAAGGAATATCTGAATGTTAAATTAATATCTTAATATGGAAGGAATATCTGAATGTTAAATTAATATTTTAATGTTGAAGGAATATATGAATGCTAAATTAATATCTGAATGTTGAAGGAATATCTGAATGCTACATTAATATCTGGATGTTGAAGGAATATCTGAATGCTACATTAATATCTGGATGTTGAAGGAATATCTGAATGCTACATTAATATCTGAATGTTGAAGGAATATATGAATTCTAAATTAATATCTGAATGTTGAAGGAATATCTGAATGCTACATTAATATCTGAATGTTGAAGGAATATCTGAATGCTACATTAATATCTGGATGTTGAAGGAATATCTGAATGCTACATTAATATCTGAATTTTGAAGGAATATCTCAATGCTTAATTCTTATCAGAATGTTGAAAGAATACCTCAATGCTTAAGGAATATCTGAAAGAGCCTTTAAAATGCTTACAAAAACTTTTATATTTTCATTTAGTAGAATGTTCATTTAACTCTGTCAATATTTTTGCCAGAAAATGTTGTTAAGTCTGGTGCAGTGCTTTACTGAAACTGTCAGAAACACCTATGAAAATTGCCAATGCCATAGACATAAAAATGTGACAAGTCATCATAAAATCATAACAAAATGATGACACATTAGAAATGATGGCAATAACAACAATACAATGGTGCCATAACAGAGTTTGGACAGAAATGTTCAAAATCCATTTGATTTTGCATAACATTGAAAAATGTTAGGATATTCCACTAAAATTAACACTGACAATAGTGCAGAAAGATCAAAAAATAATTTTCTGCACAGTGAAAAGATAATATAGCCTGTGTATGTACCCTTTAATGTATTCAGTTCCTCAAGCAGACCTGCTGTGTGAAGCTTGTTCTAACCAGATATTGTCTTACACTATTTTTAGCCATATGATTGCTGCAGTTGCTGTAGTGATCATAGTTTTGTTAGTACATTGTTTTATAAAAAAAACAACAACATGCAAACAACAAACAATTCAACTTAACAATTTGCAATGATTGTTTGACAGACCTCTTGCCAGACCTCAGTGAACATTGGTTGGGAAGGTGGAGTCCTTGTACAGACGTGTGGACACTACCTTCATCTAGACTGCCACGCCCTCTATGTTACCTCCCTACTGGTAAGTATATGTATTGTTAAATGTTGTTTGAGGCAGATAATCTTGTTACCTTCACTTTGATAGCATGTCATGAACATCTAACATCTAGGCCCATATTCTGTCTTGTTTCCTCCCTGCTGTTGAGTCATGTGTTTAATGTCATTTGAAGCTGATAATAGTGTTGCATGCACTGTGATAGCCCATCAAACATCTGGACTTTCACCCTCTGTGTTGAAGTAGATACAGTGCTGCCCTCACTGTGACAGCATGTCATGAACAACTGACCTCGAGACTTCCATGCTTTGTATGTTACCTCCCTGCTGGTGAGTTTTATGTTGGTTAATGTGACATGAAGTAGATACAGTGCTGCTCCCACTGTGACAGATGCTGTGAACACCTGACATATTATCACACCCATATTATTCTACCTGAAGTCAAGACCTACTAGTTGCTGAACTACTATTATAACAAAAGGACACTAAGCAAGCAACCATTGCTGGAACTACCCTTATAAGCTGTTTCGCAAACTAGTGGAACTGTAAAATTCTATGTACAACTATGGTATGTCATGCTTTGTACAACTATGGTATGTCATGCTTTGTACAATTATGGTATGTCATGCTTTGTACAACTATGGTATGTCATACTTTGTACAACTATGGTATGTCATGCTTTGTACAACTATGGTATGTCATGCTTTGTACAACTATGGTATGTCATGCTTTGTACAACTATGGTATTTCATGCTTTGTATGACTATGGTGTCATTTGTACAACTATGGTATGTCATGCTTTGTATGATTATGTGGTGAGTCATTTTTTTTTTAATGTGACTTGAAGCTGATAAGAGTGTTGCCTGCACTGTGGTAGCACATTGTACATCTAACTCCTGTACTGGCACCCTCTGTGCTGCCTCCCAAATGGTGAGCCATGTGTTGTTAAATGTCATTTGAAGGTGATAATAGTGTAGCCTTCACTGTGATAGCATAAACATAGAACATCAAACATCTTGTCTGTCATCCTCTGAGTGGCCTCCCTACTGATGAGTCTTTTAGAACTAAGGCAATAGTGAATACTTGAAGCAGGCATTTTACTGTCAAAGCATGCTATGAACACCTCATATATATATATATATATATATATATGTATATATGAGTTGCCATTTAATAGTATTTATTCTGCCAAAGCAAGACCTGAAGTACTTTATCTTACTATCTTACAAAACATATGGTAACCATATTTTCTGGTTTCTTTAGAGGTTTTGCTTCTCGTTGACCTAGATTTGTGTGGAAGTTTTCATATAATGCCACAAACACCATTTCAGTAAGGTGAATCCTATCTCTGCTATTGCAGTATAGTTATAGCTATTATTAGAACTTGCCACCAGAAATTTGGCACCAACTGACCACAAAGTTGTAGATAAAGTAACACTGATATCTGTATCATAATTTTTTTTTGTAACTATTTTTTGTACAACAAATAATTCTGTCAACATTTTGTTGTAGAAAAATGAGATTTTCAGATGAATCAGATTCAAAATCTATATTAAGCAGAAACACCAATTTGTAAAAATATAAATTAGGAAATGAAGAAAACACAGAACAGATATTTAATGGTTTGTAATATATTATCATTAAAATAATGATTAAAGTATGAAAAGCTTGACAATCTGACCTTTATTTTTTTTTGAATATCCTCACACCCTAAACTGCTATTGTTCTATGAAGAAGATAAATTAGAATCATTGGATACCACCTTTAATCTGTGTTGTAAACTTTATTTATTACTTCTTTTTATCTACCAAACAGTCCCAGGGTAACCATAGCAACCTGCAGGTAACCAAGGGAGAGTACTCCTGTCCCCTGTGTCTGCAACTGTCAAATTCTGTGATCCCAATCCTTCCTGAAGAGCACAAGTACACTGTGACGAAACCTGTGTCACATGACCGACGAAAGATGGTTCTGGACCTAGCAGAAATGATGGTGAAAAGGCCCATAACTCCAGTGAGTGAGATTTTTTTGTTCAGTTATAATTATCTTTTCTCTTTTTTTCTTTCTCTGAACTCCTTTTATACATATTGTGTTATAATTTTCTTTACAGGGGTGCCCGTGGCATAGTGGTAGAGTCACCAATTTGTAACACCTCTGACTGCTTTGCCTCTCACCATGTGGGATCGAGTCCCGTTCAGGGCAAAGTCTTAGTGTGAGGTCTTTCAGCTGACTTGTGGTGCGCTGGTGGTTCTACCCAGACATGTGTCTGGGGTCTTCCTCCACCAAAAAGCTGGCCGTTGCTATAATGATCATAAGTGGTCGCTGCAATATATGTCAAAAAGAAAAAATAAATTTTCTTTAGACCTTTGTAAATTGTTTTCATATGACTAAATGGATTTATTTCATATGTGAAATATTAATATGAGGAGATGAAGTGCACAGTGCAAGAATCTGAACTCTTGCCCATCTTGTTTGTTTAGCTCAATTTTTCAAAGAAGTAAACCCTTTTTAAGCATCCCCAGTTGGTTAAGCTTTTTGTGAAGGTCCATTTCTCATAAACCGTCAAGGATAGCTAAAGGTGAAATAATTGTTCACTGACAGAGGTCTGTTATATAGAATAAGATTGGTTACTATGGTAACAATGGTTAGATATACATTAACGTTATACATACATTTATAACAATGATTGCTTAGGTAACAATGAGAAGGTATACATTTTATAACCATTGATTGTTTCCTTTGATGAAATAAAACTACATGTATAACAATGATTTGCCATGATTACAATGGTTCCTATGGTATGGTTGAAATACTTACACTAGTTTGGTATATACATATAACAATTATTACTTTTGATAACACTGATTGCTATGGTAACAATGGCTAGGTTGACATCTACAGTTGCTATTGAAATGTTACAGAGGTCACATGCAGTAACCAAGGCGATGGGAAGCATGATGGAGGACCTGACTAATGCCACCTATGGGGCTTTCAAGACCTACACCCACTCTCAAACCTCAGAGAGTGTACTACTGTTTGTCTGCTCTGTGGCAAGGTACTGAACAGTCTTACTGTTTTTCCTGCTTTTTTTGTGTATACAGAAACCTATTTACATAAAGACTGGACCGGATCTGGTACTGCAATCGGTTGAGCATCGGCTCCAGGTATGGGAGGCCCCGGTTTCGATCCCGAGCCACAACATACCAGTCGTTAAAAATGGTAGTTGTATAGCTCACTTGCTTATGCTCAAGCAAATATAAGGGTAGTTCCACGACTGGTAGTCCCTGTGTCAGGATAGTGTGACTGGGTGCGGTATCATGCCAGGTGTTCATGGCATCTTATACACAGTGCTGCAAGTGGACACCTTCTCCAGATAACTGAAATTCTGGTGGTGGGACGATAAAACCCAATAAACAAACAAACATAAGGATTGGCAACTTGGACTAACAGCACATTGTGGTCACGGAAACCATCCACTTTGGGAGTCATGTAAAAACAGTTGTGGGTATATATCTGTGGTAAGTTGGCAACATTGTGGGGTGGGGATTAGCTGAATTATTGGGTATCTGTGAGATATTTTAATAGTTTAACTTCCCTCTGTGGTTCATATGTGAATAGTTATAGATTTATATGCCCATCCAATAGATGGTTTAATTGCGTAAAATTAAAAAAACATGGAAAAACTAATATATATATAAATACATGCAAAAATTATATTGACACTCAAGTTCTTTTGCATTGCCAATCTTCTTATATACTGTTTTCAACTCACCTTTGGTTCATTTTTCGTAAATAAACTTGACCTTGCTTAAAAGCTCTGTTACCTTGTTTGTGTTCAGATAACACCTAAACAACATGGATATTACTAATAAAGGTGCTATCTGACAGTTTGGGCGAAGATTGTTTTCTCCAATAGTCAAGTTAGTCATTGTTACCTGAAATGGTCCATCAATATGGTGTTCATTGATGTACCAGATCTGTGAACAATGAAGGATAAATTCCCACTGGTCATTGCATGTAGTTATTTCCTGTTTGAGCCACACTACCGAGTTAGCTATTTTTAAACTAAGAAAACCATGTGACAGATTACTTTTGGGACTACATTATATCATCATCCAGGTAGTCCTCTCTGACATCAATATCTATTTTTAGTAGAAATCACTATCTAGCAGCACTGGCTGCAATAGCTCAGGTGTTAGAGCATCGGCTTGCAGATCGAGAGGTCGTGGGTTCGAACCCCGGTCGGATCAAACCAAAGACTTTAAAGTTGGTAGTAGTGGCTTCTCTCCTTACGCTCGGGGCTAAGGGGACAGCATAACACCTGACTCGTCGGTGTCAGTATAATGGATGGGCCGGGTTCAGTCCCTGGGCACCTCATAAGTGCGCCTGTGCTATAATGATAGAAATGTCGCTGCGCAGTATTGGCAAAAATGCCGGACAATACCATCCCATTCCTCACTATCTAGCTTATTTATAGATTTTGTACAGAATTTTTATGTTGAGTTTTTTTCACGATATCTACTGTCTAACAATATAATGAATGTTTAAAATGGTCTTTACTTAGACTAAAGTGTAGTTTATGCAGAACTAATCCCCAAATTCCTCATAGCAATGGTAAGATCTTGTAACACGTAGTTAATATAGGCAACTTTAGATCTTTACTTGATGGAAACACCAATAGTGTGGGGTGTGTTTTATATGAATCGGGAGATTGGTGTTTCCAGCAAATTTACGGTTAAGTGAACTATCACAAGTGGACTTGCAGAAGCTGAACTAATTTTAGACTCTTTGCCTGCAATTTTCAGGACAAACTTAGAACTTGAGCTGCTCCAGAGAGGTGGGGATTTGTCTAAACCTCTACCTATGGCCAAAAAACACAGTTTCTGTAAGTTGTTTTTGTTTAGCAACATATCACCACCAATCGCTATGCCAACTATGCACTGTCTGATTATGATCGGTATAGGTCCCTAGCAATAATTCCAGTCAGAGCACTGGTAAATTGTTAATGAAGCTCATTATAGTCACTACTGTTGGTGGGACGATAAACCCACTAAACAAAATAAACATTACAGTTGGAGCACTGGTAAATTGTTAATGAAGCTCATTACAGTCGGAGCACTGATACATTTTTTATGAAATGAATTAAAACTCGGAGCACTGGTACATTCTTAATGAAGCACATTACAATTGGAGCACTAGCAAATTTTTAAAGAAGCGCATAACAGTCGGAGCACTGGTAAATTTTTAATGAGTGCATTACAGTCGGAGCATTGGTAAATTTTTAATGAGTGCATTACAGTCGGAGCATTGGTAAATTTTTAATAAAGCGCATTACAGTCGGACCACTTGTAAATTTTTAATGAAGCGCATTACAGTCGGAGCACTGGTAAATTTTTAATGAGTGCATTACAGTCGGAGCACTGGTAAACTTTTAATGAAGTGCATTACAGTCGGAGCACTGGTAAATTTTTAATGAGTGCATTACAGTCAGAGCACTGGTAAATTTTTAATAAGCGCATTACAGTCAGAGCACTGGTAAGTTTTTAATGAGCACATTACAGTCGGAGCACTGGTAAGTTTTTAATAAGCGCATTACAGTCGGAGCTCTTGTATATTATTAATGAAAAAACATTTAAATGTGACTCAACAATTTAGACTGAAGCATAATATAATGAGAGTACCAGTAAATAATGAATGAAACACATTGATGATTTTACATTTATCTTTGATAGTGCCCCTACTGCACGTACTGAGCATGCACAGTAAAATCCTGACAACAAAGCCATATACAGATCTATGGTCACACATGACAGGTGTGTCATGCTCTGAGGAAACAACCAGGTGAGTCTCTTTTTACTGTCATATTTTACTGCATTTTGCCCTGATTCTACCCATCTTTACTGTCCATAACAACCAATTTTCAACCTATTACCAAAAAATCTGGCTTTTGGAGGGAGACTCCCTCTTTTAAACTTCAAAATCATCAGAAAATGAGGGGTGTTTTACACATTTGCAGAAATCACCCTTCGTGGAAACAGATAACTTGATTCTTTGTTTATGCGAAAACAACAAATCTCCCACTTTGCAAGTGAAAATCTTCCACTTTGGCCTCAGAAAAATTTCACATGTATGTTTACCTCATTGAACTCGTCAGGAGTTGAAAAAAAAAGTTGGGAAAATTTGAAAACTTATTAAAAAGGTAATAAGGTTTAACCTCTATTGTCATGGTATTATTAATCAATTGTCATTTTATCTCAATTATTAACTATGTATCAGAAGAATGGCTACTTCTACTGAATCATTTTCCAAATACTTTTAAATAATTGATGGCTTAAAATATTTTGAAATATCCTCTAACCTCATTTAAATACTGGACATTCATGAAAAGTAACTGTTAAGCTGTAACTTTTGTGTGTCCCTGTACCAGAAGGCTGTTCCTCCAAACTAATGTTAATACAAATGTTAATAGTCACATATTTAATCAATTTTAATAAAGCCTCTAACCTCATTTGAATATTCATGAATATCATTTAATCTCTAACCTGTTTTTGTAGCGTATCCCTGTACCAAAAGGATGTACCTCTTCTACTGAAGGATCCAGTGGCTCTACTCATACAGATTATCCTCACACTGCCTGCAACCATAGAAACAGGTATAGTTACCAAGGCGATGACCCCACTTATTTACGTTATGATCCCTGTAAAGTGTACAATGTTCTCCTGAATTTTAATGATCTGTTAATTTTATGACAAAAAATTAACCAAATTTTATGATGTGTAAAGTTTGATGCATAGTATTTCCCAGAGTTAATTATCTGGTGTACAGTACACTCCAAAATGTATGATCGGTATGTTTGGTGTACAGTACTCTCAAAAATTTTATGATCTGTGAATTTTACTGCTTAGAATTTCCCAAATTTTATGATCTTACATTTTGTGCACAGTTTCATGATATATGAATCACATTGTGTTGTCTTAAGAGTATAATTGCCAGGCATTTATATATCAATTGTTATTTATCACCATTTCTGAAAAAACGTAAAAAATCATCAAATTTTGAACGTTTGTTTAGTATCAAAAGCAAAAACTATTTTGATTGTGCAAATAGACCAAAAGTTATTAGTCACCTACCGGTGTTCACACCGGAGGGGACTGTAGGTTTACCCTCGTCCGTCAGTCTGTCTGTCTGTCCGCTAAAAATCTGGATCCTTTGATAACTTAAAAACTATTAAAGCTAGGCGCATGAAACTTGGTATGTTAATAGGTATCAATGTGTACAATATGCACGCGCAACATTTGGGTCGCTACCTTGAAGGTCAAGGTCACAGCATGACCTTGAAGCAAAATCGTGTCCGGCCCATAACTTTGTTATTGGAAGTCAGATTTTACAACTATTTCACAGAAATGATCACCATATTAAGATGACGTGTCGCGAACAACATTTGGGTCGATACGTTGAAGGTCAAGGTCACAGCATGACCTTGCAGCAAAATCGTGTCCGGCCCATAACTTTGTTATTTGAAGTCGGATTTTACAACTATTTCACAGAAATGATCACCATATTGAGATGACGTGTCGCGCACAAATACAGACTTCAACCTCAAATTAATTATAAATGGCAATAAACAGGAGCGTATGATAATTAAACTTTTTGAGGGACACGTAGGGGACTACTGTATTGCCCGTAATACTATCAAATGCTTGTTTAGTGACAGTTATGCCCACTGGACCTGGTAGCGCAATCAGTAGAGCCTCGGCTCCAGGTATGGGAGGCCCCGGGTTGGAACCCAAGTTCGAACCCTGCCCGCGACATACCAAAGTTGTAAAAATGTTAGTGTTATAGCTCCCTTGCTAACGCTTGAGCAAATATAAGGGAAGTTCCTAGACTGGTTGGCCTGGTGTCAGGATAATTTGACTGGATGTGGTATAATGCCAGGTTTTCACGGCATGCTTTATACAGATATTTTGTTGGTGGGATGATAAACCCAACAAACAAACAAACAGTTATGCCCTTTTATATTTTAAATTTTCTGTTGGTTACATTTTTGTTAAGGTTAACATTTTGCAGAAAAGCAGAGCGCCCTGTCTACTAACAGCTAAACATAAATTGTTTTCCAGGTCACTATGATTTTGTGGTCGGAGTCCTGTACAATGTTGTGTTTGTTCAGGCGTTATGTGTGATGACCTGTAAATTCACAGAGGAGGAAAGAGAAGCATGGAAGAGAGGAAGACATGTAAGAGATTATACAAGAATTTATCTATAAATCTATTTTTTAATCTCATAATAAATTTTGAATAGATTATATGATAATATACTTCTTTTATTAGTTAGTATAGACGTTGACTAGTCAGTTATTGCCAAGTCTGATTTAAAAATTATTTTAACTGAATGGGGTATATTTTGAAGGGATTTACAATCAGCAAAATTTGATTATGATAAACCAAATCGAGTTACTGCCCTTATCTGTAGCTCTTTGTCATGACCCTTGTCACCATAGTAATTTTTTTGTTAAGGTCAGTTTCTTGGAAAATGTTGAAGGAAATTAACTGCAAAATAGGAATACTTGTATTAAATATGAAACACATTACACTAGACTGGCCCCAGTAGCTCAGGTGGTAGAGTGTCGGCTTGCGGATCGGGAGGTCGTGGGTTCAAACTCGTGCCTGGTCAAACCAAAGACTTTAAAGTTGGTAGTAGTGGCTTCCCTCCTAATGCTCGGGGATAAGGGGACAGCATTACGCCTGACTCCTCGGTGTCAGTATAATGGACCGACCGGGTTCAGTCCCTGGGCACTTCATAAGTGCCCCTGTGCTATAATGATAGAAATGTTGCTGCACAGTATCAGCAAATATGCCGGCTAATCCCATTCCACTAGAGCAGGTACATGTAAAGCTAACATTTACTTTGGCACAGTTATGCCCCTTTTTCATTTCACAATTTTCTTTTTGGGTTAAAGATCTGTCCACAGAAAAAAATGGGGTGCATTGTAAACTGACAGCTCTTGTTTTTGAAATCCATTTTAGGTGCCATTTAACACTTTGGAGGGAATGCTAAGTCACGTAATAACACGACTAGCAACTAGTTTCCTATATGAGAAAGAGGACTTTGAAATCCCAGCGGTGAGTCAACTAGTTTTGTTTGTTCATTTCTGTACTCAGGTTTGTAATCCCTTACAAAAGCTGAGAAGGGTGGAACTTATTTTGAAAATACAGATATTGTTTAAGCAGACATGTGAACTTTTTATGTGGCCAGAGTGGGAGATTTGTTATTTTTATATAAACAAAGCAGAAAGTTATCTGTTTTCAAGAAGGAGATTTCTAAAAAATGTGTAAGACACACCTCATTTTCTAGTAATTTTGAACTTAAAAAGAGGCAGTCTCCCTCCAAAAGTGGGAGAGTTCACATGTATGTTTTATGATGGACCCCTGACAATTACTGACAATTGTGGGAGAACCACCAACCATGTAGCACATGTCAGTTGTGAAAACATCACATGAAAGTTTTTGTCTTGACTGGGAAATAAATTCTGGCAGTAGTGAAAACTCAGCAACACTTACCACAATAAAGCATAAAAATTAAAGGAAAGTGGAATAAACAACCAACATTGGTTCTAAAAAACAAAATTTATTATCTACTAGTTTCAATCCTGTCTTCAACGGGATGAATAGCAGAGACCCATTTACTGAAGTAGTAAAAGTTAGAAATCCAATGTCACGTGATGTATCGAAAAATAAATAAATGGAAGAATCCTCTAAACATAGAACATAAAATGTCTTTGTTATATGAGTGAGTACCAGATCATGAATGTGTACCTGTGACGTTTATTCAGGTCAATAATATGACTTCCCATTGCCATGTGTTGGCTGGTATAGTACGGGATTGACAACTATACCCAACGACCAAGGGGTAAACTGTAAACGTTGGCTGAACGAGCAGTAGCTTGAAAGTAGACTATAACTCTGTATCACCTACCTATTACCAGTATGTAGAGCACTTGGCCCATGTAAGAGAGAGCCATTTTTCAAAAATAGCCTGTGACATACCAAAGTCATAAACAAGTTGGAGATATAACTCCAGCAAATATAAACTTGTTTCCACAACTTTTTTTGCCTGGAACCAGAAAACTGTGACTGAATGTGGTACCGGACAGATGTTCCTGGTATCCTTTTTTACAGTATGTCTGCATCTAGTGGACACCCCTTTCAAGCTTACTGAAAGATTATTGTGATAAGAAAACATCTTAGGGTGGTATCAGGCAGTTTGCCTATATCAAAATCATGTAACAATATTTTACCCCAGTGATTAAGGGCAATGGGGAGATAATTTCTGCATAAACTCATACTTTAGTATAAATAAAGATGGTTTTGCACACTTGTCAGACAAAACGAATCACTATAAATTAGCAATCTCTGCTGAAAATAGATATCGATGTCGGAGCGAATTACCCGGACAAGGATAATAACCTTATCTCAAAAGTGGGTTGACACATTGTTTTCTTGGTTAAAAATATGTCTCTGCAGTGTGGCTCAGATAGAAAATACATGTTTGCAATGTGGAATGGGGATTTATCTTTAACTGTTCACACTGGTCTAGGGCATCAAGGAGCTGGACCTTTTCAGGTTACAATGACTTATTTAGTTATTTGAGAAAAAATATTTTGGTCCATATTCTTTAATACCGCCTTTAACATGGACATTGTTGTGCTGTAGATCTGTCAGAGTGTATGGTCGCCCCAGAGTGTGGAGACAATGGTACAGGATCTGTGTGAACCCTTCCTGCAGGTGGCAGCACTTATTAAGTATCATATCTTCGGAGAGGAGTTGCCAGCCCAGAGAGTAAGGCTTGTTAATATTTAAGGGGATAATAACGAGCATGAAGAGATTTTTTTTAAATATACATAGATGCATAAAAGCTTTATTACCTTGTTATTTCCTAATTAATATTTATATATTTATGCTGTACATAACATAAACCACCAATTTCTAAAAAGAATGGGACCATGGAGTAAATACTGATTGTATATTTTAAGATTTAAAAAAAAAATAGTTAAAAAAAACAACAGTGTATAGTTTGAATTACAAAAAACTAGGATTTTGTGTATGTATATTTCATCTCTAATCCATATTAGGAGTTGTCTACGTTCCAATACTTGGCCTCGTATCTTCGACTCAACGTGGTCAACACGGTAGTGTTACCCCCAGCGGAGCTGACAAGTGCTGCGTACTGTGTTGCGTGGTCCATAGATGAGCCACACACTCTCACCAGGGCCTGGTGTACTGACCTTATAAACTTTGTCAACAAGAATCCGAGTGACGGAAAAGTAAACATTTCTTTTATTCTAATGACTGCAAAAGTGCTAATGACTTAAGGCCATAATCAAATTGTGATAACTTAATTGCAAGACAATTTAATTGCATTGACCACAAGATTGCTGACATCAACCCAGTTTTCTTATGACAACCATATTTAATGAAAACCAATTACAGATCTGTAATTTAAGCAGGTGTGATGCCTTAAACAACGAATGGAAGTAAAAGCCACAAGTTATCAGCATAAAATCCCATCAGTATGCCTAGCATATATTAAATGTATAGATTATATTTAGCTCAAATGCTGCTGCTGAACAGAAGTTTTTTCCTCAGTTAAGTGCAATTGCGCAGGTGATTAAAGGGGGCATACGCAAAGCTCTGAGTATTCCAAAATTAGCGCAGATATTCGCAACACAGCAAAAAAATGTAATTTTACTTGTTGCTTTATTTCTTTTATTATCTTTAGGCATAATTTCTGCAGAAGCTATTTTGATTTTGAACACTCCCACAATTTTACAACAATTAAAAGTCTAAAAATTAAATAATAAAAATTACCATGGTTTGAGATTTCTTTTAAAAATAGACGTCAGAGCAATTACCAGTTGATGATATAATTTGATCATAAAAGAAAGTGGCCATTTGAATTTCTTAGTTTAAAATTAGCTAACTGTGCCCATGTGGCTCTGATTGGAATACCATTTGAAGGACATGAATACATAGTATTTTGAGAATTTTTTTTTCCATGTAACTTATATTTACATGGTTGTTTGTGAGAAGAAAAATCTGTCCAGTTTTCAGACGGCACGTTTCAATGTTAACAATAGTTAAGTATTGTTAAATCTCCGTTTCCAGACACTTTTGATGGTGACTACCAAATGGTTCAATCCCCACTTGATCCAGTTGCCAGACCAGTATTACAAAATATTCCAAGCGTATCGTAACAAACACTGCTCCAACTGCAGTAATGTGCCAAAGGACCCATGTGTTTGTCTCATCTGTGGCGACTTCCTCTGCTTTCGAGAATCTTGCTGTCGACAGCAACAACTCTACGAATGTGTTCATGTAAGTCAGAAATTCTATGTGGTTGGATGTTTCTGTACAAAGCAGCCAATAGTCATTACTATTTTATGTATCTAGCATTATTCTTCACAATATTTCAACCACATAGAAGAGTGTGGTACTGGAATGGCTATCTTCATGCTCAACATTGTAATATCAGTTTTTTATGTCCTCAGTTTAGGGAGTAAAGATTTGTTTGCCATTTGGCTAACATTGATCAGATACTGACGAAACTTTTATTATTACCATACATTATTATTACATTGTCTTATGTCATGATAATGTTTCAATTTTTATATGCACATCAATTCCAGCACTCTGTGGAGTGTGGTGCTGGCACTGGTATCTTCCTGCTGATCAACTCAAGCATTATCGTGGTGATTCGTGGATCTCGAGCCACACTCTGGGGATCTGTTTACTTGGATGAACATGGAGAGGAAGACAGGGATCTCAAGTACGTTTCCTTGTATAGATTTTAATGATTTTAGACTGTAGCAGGTTTGTTTACTGGGTTTAGTGTCCCACCAACAGGATTTGTTATTTTGAGATGGTGTCTACGTGAAGCAGATATAGGGCTCCCTTCATGGTGTTAAGTATGCCATGAACACCCAGTTACATTATCCTGACACAGATCCAACCAGATATGAAACTTCCATTGCTTGTACCACTACCAGTTTAAATTGAAAAAAGTATTATTTCCATAAAGTTAAAAATAAGTTACTTGTACTCATTTGAGGCATTTTTTTCCCCACAACATTCCATTTTTATAGAGTTTGTTAAATAATATATATAAATAAATAAAAAAATAATTCCAGTGGATTGAGTTTGTTGCTACAGTAATAAATAATAAAAAACTATTATACACACTAATTATAAACATTTCCTGGCCAATTCAGTATAACATTTTTACTCAGTACGATATCCGTAAAATCTTCTAAAATGTTTGGGCTGCTACTTTCAGTGTCGGAATAAAAGCCTTTATAAGGTTTAGTTTTGAAACATGTCATGCCCAGACTTGAACTATCTGGTTGCTAATACCACTAGCGAATTAAGTAAGCTCACCTTTGCAATTTTTACTATTTGTACCGGAATATTTATTTTATTCTTTACTTTCTATGTTTCAGAAGAGGAAAGCCTTTGTTCCTAAGTGCAGCCAGATACTCCCTATTGGAATCTCAGTGGATCTCTCACTGCTTTGACCATGCATGCAAGCGCTGGATCTGGCACCAAGATAGGCTCTAAACTAGAATTGTACTTCAACAATAGTCTGACATGGTTTTAAATTGTATTTAAACAAAAGGTCTGAACACTAATGCGAGTATTCACCAACTATTCTAATGTAAGAATTGCTCAAGTCTTGTTTTTCATTATTACTTCATTATGTATTTAGCTACATGTCTGTATTTTTGCATGGCACTTTTACTTCGCTGTTTTTGAAACTACATAAATAAGGTTGGTTCTGTTGGTATGGAAATTAAGACTTGAGTAGAAATTATTACGTAGAGAATGGTTGGTGAATATAGGCCTAAATCCATTCTGCAGGAGAATAGGCTTTGACATTGTTCGGATATAAAAAAACAAATCTGAATTAGTATTGTATCAAAATAAGCTGTGAATTGGTCCCCCGAGTTAAAACAGGAAGAAACTGCAGCATCCTAAATTAGTCATGTGGTCAAGACATGCTCCTGGTTGGTATACAGTGCAACAGTTTGAATCAGTCTAGCCACAAAATGGTTGTTTAGTTATGTTGTATATGTACTGTTGTCTCACATACATTGTACAAGATTTCTTAGCTATTTGATTACTGGTTTTATATACTGATCTACTGCAGGATTTTCATGTAAACTGTTTTTTTCCCTTTGGTTTCATCATATGTGACATTGTGTATTTGTATATTTTGTTAAAGTCTAAATTTTTGTTTTTGTGGATGTCAGAAATGTAAAATACCTGTTGCTTCAGTCGACAGAGTCTGTAGTAATAAGTTAGTCATCAATTTGTGATTGATGTTTCGAGGGTTTGTGCCCTTTTAAATATATCAGTGATTTGTTCCTTAGGGACAGTGAAAATATTGAGAAAAGCCTTGCGTGTTTCTCAAGTGTAGTATTTGGTGTTATACATCATACGAGTTTAAATATTGTGTACGGTTAAACAAAACATCTCGACTTTGTAATTACGTATTTGAGTTTGTGCATCAAACTTGCTCATTTCACTATGCACGTTGTTTGTTTTTGTTAATGTTTTGCTAAAGTACATGTACATAATGGACTCCTCAAAGAAGATGTAAGAATGTAAGTAGTTGCTTGTGCAGACAACTCCTTTG
This sequence comes from Sinonovacula constricta, assembly GCA_007844125.1. Taxonomy (NCBI): domain Eukaryota; kingdom Metazoa; phylum Mollusca; class Bivalvia; order Cardiida; family Solecurtidae; genus Sinonovacula; species Sinonovacula constricta. Next base: position 48,218,407 of record CM017567.1, on the reverse strand, counting down.
TTATTTTTCTTAGCAAATTCTAGTCTGGGGATTAAACCAATTAAAGCTAATTACCCTAAAAAAATAATTTCTCATAAATTGAGAAGAAATTTCTTGCCTAAGTGAGAAAAAGCAACAACCCTTGGTTTTTCAGTTACTCTCCGTTAGAATTAAGCCGCTTAATTAACTTGAGACTAATAAATAAGCCGCTTATGTTCGGCTATCGGTTAATACATGCATCGGTTTGTTCTTTTGGATTCAAGTGCAGTTGTATTTGGTAGATAATACTGGTAATGATGCTTAACTGTCAAGCAGGTGGTTGTGAATTCGAACCTTTGTTTAGCTCGGGAATATGAAAGCATTTGTCACCATTTCCGCTATAAAAGGAAGCAATGCCAACAGGCAACGTGGTGTCATAATTTAGAGAAAAAAGTGAAATTGAATAATGAAATTAATGGGAAGAACATTCAGATTGGGGACTAGTAGTCAAGGAAAGTGATAAACTTCTTAATATAAAGATAAAAATATCATGCTGTATGTATACACCTATTAGGAATTTAGGGGATGCAACACAATTGTGTATCCAGTATTCAGCTACAACACATCCTGTACACAGCAGGTCAGCTGGAAGACCTCATCATGACTAAATGTTTTCAGCACTGAACCCATGGGTGAGGAGTTGGTGAAGTTACAAGTCAGCGACTATCCCTTTGAGTTTCATGTGACTGGTATAAGATTCTTTGGGTGTTTTTTTTCTAAATATGTAGAGCAATTTAGGTGGAGGAAGACAAAAAACAAATATCTGGGACCTAGAGCACCCAGCAGGTTAGCTGGAAGACCTTCCCACAAGATTCAGAGGAGCAAGTCCGATTTTCTGTTACATGTACCAGATTTCCCAAGATTCTCTGCTAAACCATTTTCTGATCCAAGTCTAATTCAATACTTGTTTTACTTTTTCTGGCTGTAGAATTACCATTTTGTATCATATTATGTCTGTCTATTTCTGACATGGCCAAATTGAACAGACTCCATGTAAGTTTGAGATTCAAAATAACCTTGAACTATATCAATACTCATTTAAATACAAGCCAAATATCAAAGATAGCTGAATATGTAAATATAGCAAATTGAAGTAGTTTTTTTAAATTTTATTTTGTTATTACAAATGATGGGTTCAATGTTTAGCACACCATTGAGACAATTGTGGTCAAAAGATATAGGAAGCGGTTTATTTTTTATATGTACATTATCAACACAACATTACAAAATAAATTTAATGACATCGAAAAAACATTGTATATCTGCAATGGTATGGATTTAGGGAAATCTCTACTTAAAGATACATTCTATTTGATTTCTGCCATCAGCTTATGGGTTTTTGACCTTACACAATGTAAGCATCTGCATTTAAATTTAGCTGCGACTACATAGCAACAGGAACTAATGTCTTAAAAACTGTCCAAAAATTGTTTCTCCCTATTTATTATTCCTGCCATAATTGTTACTTTTGTTGTTAATTATAGATGTCTCATAATTGTGATATGATTTCCTTTGTTATGAATAAAAAAGACAGAATAGAAATACTCTGCTTGTCTTTTTAGCTCACCTGAGCACAACGTGCTCAAGGGGAGCTTTTGTGATACCGCGTCGTCCGGCGTCCGTCGTCCGTCGTCCGTCGTTCGTCGTTCGTCGTCAACATTTACCTTGTGAACACACTAGAGGCCACAATTTTTATCCAATCTTCATCAAACTTGGTCAGAATGTTTGTCTGCATGAAATCTTGGATGAGTTCATTATTGGGTGACCTGGGGTCAAAAAGTAGGTCACGAGGTCAAATTTTAGGAAAAACTTGTGAACACACTAGAGACCACATTTATAGCCCAATCTTCACCAAACTTGGTCAGAATGTTTGTCTGCATGAAATCTTGGATGAGTTCGTAACTGGGTCAAGTGGGGTCAAAAAGTAGGTCACTAGGTCAAATCTTAGAAAAAGCTTGTGAACACACTAGAGGCCACATTTATAGCCCAATCTTCACCAAACTTGGTCAAAATGTTTGTCTGCATGAAATCTTGGATGAGTTCGTAACTGGGTCACGTGGGGTCAAAAAGTAGGTAACTAGGTCAAATCTTAGAAAAAGCTTGTGAACACACTAGAGGCCACATTTATAGCCCAATCTTCACCAAACTTGGTCAAAATGTTTGTCTGCATGAAATCTTGGATGAGTTCGTAACTGGGTCACGTGGAGTCAAAAAGTAGGTCACTAGGTCAAATCTTAGAAAAAGCTTGTGAACACACTAGAGGCCACATTTATAGCTCAATCTTCACCAAACTTGGTCAGAATGTTTTTCTGCATGAAATCTCGGATGAGTTCGTAACTGGGTCACGTGGGGTCAAAAAGTAGGTCACTAGGTCAAATCTTAGAAAAAGCTTGTGAACACACTAGAGGCCACATTTATAGCCCAATCTTCACCAAACTTGGTCACAATGTTTGTCTGCATGAAATCTTGGATGAGTTCGTAACTGGGTCACGTGGGGTCAAAAAGTAGGTCACAAGGTCAAATCTTAAAAAAATCTTGTGAACACACTAGAGGTCCTATTTATAGGCCAATCTTCATCAAACTTGGTCAGAATGTTTGTCTGCATGAAATCTTGGATGAGTTCGTAACTGGGTCACGTGGGGTCAAAAAGTAGGTCACTAGGTCAAATCTTAGAAAAAGCTTGTGAACACACTAGAGGCCACATTTATAGCCCAATCTTCACCAAACTTGGTCAGAATGTTTGTCTGCATGAAATTTCGGATGAGTTCATAACTGGGTCACGTGGGGTCAAAAAGTAGGTCACAAGGTCACAAGGTCAAATCTTAGAAAAAGCTTGTGAACACACTAGAGGCCCTATTTATAGGCCAATCTTCATCAAACTTGGTCAGAATGTTTGTCTACATAATATCTTGGATGAGTTCGTTATTGGGTCTCGTGGGGTCATAAAGTAGGTCACTAGGTCAAATTTTAGAAAAAGCTTGTGAAAACACTTAAGAGGCTACATTGATGGCCCAGTCTTGACCATCATGTTTGCCAGTATGAAATCTTACATATGTTTTGAAGTGAGTCATGTGGATTCAGTAGGTTACTTGGTAAAATTCTAGAAAATGTTATCAACCCAGTGGCCACACTAATGGTCCAATCTTCACCAAAGATTTCTAAAGTAAATGACTCTCAATTACTTAATGCCAGATTTGAGCCTACGTAAAGCCTGTGTCATCAGGTGAGCGATTAAGGGCCATCATGGCCCTCTTGTTTGATGTTCTGGTTATTTTCTGAATTCATTTTTGAGGAGTTCTTGAAAGCATGTATTGACTTTACGGATTTTTTTTTCAAATATGCTTTCCTTAAATGAAGAGATGAATTGGAAAATTAAATTGTTAAAACAAAGAACATGATTTTTCTTGCCAAAGCAATTTCAGTAAGGGTATTAATATTAAATTATTACTTATTTAGGTGCTGGATGTTGTAAAAGTTAAGGTTCTTGTGAACTGACCCCCATCCAATTTATATTTGATATTTAAGTTAATGCTAAAAGTAGCTGGTAGGAATACATAACTGTAATTACCATTTAGCAGTGAATTGTTTGTGCTGAATCAAAATATCAAAAATTGTTTGAAGTGAATTAAATTACCTGTAAAACAACATCGCAAATTTATCGCCAAATAACAGTTAGCCTTTTCATATATCAATAAGCGAACTGATAAAAATAACTGGCAGACTATCAATAGACTTGACTGTTTTACTTGTTTAACATTTAATGCAATGGTCACTTAACAGTTTTGTTTTAGTAACCGGTATCTGCCTACAAATCTTAACACAAACATTTACTTAACAGCTCTCCCTTATACTCCCTATATTCAAATAATAACTTTAGAATTGTTATTTCAATGTTGACATACAGGGTACGAAACATCCTGAACCTAGGTGGCAGAACATCAGGATGCGCAACATTGTCCATCCAGAGCAATCAACAATAAAATAAGTATATTTTAAACCAAAGACAATTCATATTTTATACCAAAGAAAATTAATGTCAACACAACTTGCTATTTCAATGTATCACAATTTAAAAAAGTGACCAATCTCATCAAAATTTATGCTGAACTGAAGATTTGATTAAAATATTAAAGCCAATGAGATAACTGTATACATATACCAATAAAATATGATGAACCTCTGGGAACAGGAGAACTTGGAGACTTGGTGATCAAAGGAAATAGCAATCATTGTTCTTGCAGCTCATAATAACAGTGTGCTTACTGTCAGATATGACCAGTGAAAACTTAATTCAGGCCCAACATGATAATTCCATCTTCCATTCCCATTTCACATAGGCATCCTTTGTTGCAATTATCAAATTTCTGATGCAAAGTCAGCAAGCTTTTCTTTCGGCTTTTTGAATCAGAATATGAGGGGAACATCTAGCAGAGGGGCACATCTAGCAAACACTTTCTTAAGGAGTAACTTCTCTCTCAGTATGTGATAGGACTGATGGCATTGATGCTAACTACCTAACAGTAACACTGCGATTTTTATGTCAGAAACAACTAAAACAGAAACTGCTGTGATAGTATTAAAAGATGATGAGAGATACACCATGATTTTTGAACAAGGGTGAAACTTAATCCATGCTGACTAAAGGAACTAAATACACATTCTCACAGTAGTGTACATTTTTGTAGAAAACGGAAGTCATTCAAAAAACCATTGTTTGGCCTCGCTAGTAGAAACATTTTTCAGTTGAGAGTTTTTGACTCATAGAATATATCTTACTGGGTTATAATTGCTCTTTTTTTTTTGATATACACCATGAACCTTGCAAGCTTAAAGTATGGCTATATTAAAGTGATGTATTTAACATAATAGTGAGCTTGCTGCTACTACTCGTTGTCAGGCTGCCTGGAAACGATTTCCTAAGTTACTGACCATCCTTGCATGTCCCAAAAGCCTCAAAAGGACGGGTTTACTCATCATGTGTAAGAAATGTGCTTATGTATGGTTCCGAAACTTGGGCCATTACTGCTAGCACTCTAAAGAAACTGCTACGTAATGATAAAGTGATGGTAAGATGGATATGTAAGTGAAACCAGAACAAACCATTCCATTCAAGTCTCTTCTGAATCAACTTAACTTGGATAGCCTCGAATTCAAGTCTAGGTTGCACTGGTTGGGACACGTGGAGCGCAATGTATGTTTTAACTTCCATGGACAAATACTATACTATACAAAACAAAAAGAAAACAATGGTCACTCCAAAATGAAGAAATCCATAATTGATGCTCATTACTGGGACAATTTATTTATACAATGATGTTGGCCGGCACAGCTAAGTTTAACAAATAAAGTCCCTATCTCTAATATTCCGTGTGTCTAATGTATTTATAACATAAGAGAAAAAAATGAGGCGACTACTTTTAACAGGAAATGAAGGAAAAATAATAAATAGAATAAATAATCGTAAAAATGTCATTACCACCATATATCATCCTGGTTGGGGCTGGTCTGGTCTCTGCAGTTTGGGGCTTCATCTGGGGTCCTGTTCAAATGACAATGTATGTTTTATTTTTCACGGACAAATACTACACAAGGCAATCGTAATGAAGCTATTCGAAATGTTAAGACTTATTTTCTGTCATTAATAACTTGATAAGATAAGATGATGTCTGCAGTATTTTATGTTAAGAATGAAAGAAAAAAAGATAAGTATGGAGAGACAGAAGGAAAAAACAGACATATAGCATTACCTCCTTCCATCGTCCTTCTTTCGACGAGTCATTAAGTTTTTTGTACTTTTAACGGAAAATGAAGGAAAAATAAAAACAGAATAAAAATCGTACAAACGTCATTATTACCTTATATCATCCTGATTGGGGCTGATCTGGTCTCTGCGGTCTCCTTTCACCTGGTTTGGGTAGGTCTGGTTTATGTTGTTTGCTGCTTCATCAGGATAAAGGTGTTGTGTTGTGTTGTGTGTGTGTGGGGGGGAGGGGGGGGGCGCAGGAAGAAGAAGGGGATAAGGAAAAAGACCAGCTGCTCTTTCTCCCCAGCAATGGTGGTAGAGTTTTTCTCAGCCAACCATGCCTTTTACGACAAAACCCAACCCACATACCAGAACCAGCAACTGAAAGATAAACTTCTGGATCAGCTCGTGTTCCTGCTGTGTCACTGCAAGTTGCTCTTGAAGCAGCAGATTCCGCAATATCTGCGGTTGTAGGATCGTCATGTCAAGGCAGCGGCAATTATGATTTCTGTGGAGCATCGATGGGTCTTTTTATATATATATATCAGCCAACAGAGACCGAAATAAACGCACGTTCGCCTTTCTTGCACGCACTGTGCGTGCGAGTAAGAACATTGTACGTGAGCAGTGTGTGTAAGTACTGCTTCCGTACGTTAACATGGCAATCGCACGGAGAACGTACGTTGAAAGTACGTTGTCAGTACGTACCACTCACCACGTACGAAACGTACGAAACACGCAACCGCTCAGCCCCAGACGTGGCGTGCGTGCCACGTACTTACACCGTGAGCGTGACGTGCGTCCTCTCTGCTCATGCCACGTCCTGCCCAAGTGTAAAGAAAAAACGCAGTGCACGTAGCATCCAAAAACACGTATGGACAAAAAAGACGTACGGCGGGTTGTGACCGTGGCTTAATGGTTACAGCTGTGACATCCAGTCATGTTGGTGGAACAAGGCACTAATCAAATGTTGAAGTAGAACTCAAGGCATGCCGCAGGGCAGCTTGAAGACCTTTCTATATAAAGTCTTTTGTACTATCCAAGACTGTAACGCAAAAGTAGGCTATATAACTTACAATGTGAATCTTATGCAGTAAAGTGAAAATTGCAAATGGTAAAAGTATTCCCTGTGGGCATTCAAATAGCTGTATTTTAACATTATTTCATTGCTAATTGCCAATAATATAATTAAAATATGCTTTATCTTTTTTTCTTATGTAGACTTAATTTAAAGGTTTTCTGCAATGAGCCTTAAAATAAAAAATGTAAAATATTCATATTCAAGCTCACCCAGGAACTACTTTTAATGGTTGTTTTTCACATTTTAGGTCAACTTTGATTTTTTAAAAACTTCTATTACTATTTATTATGATATCTTATAGGACATTCTTCTACTATTATTGTTAAATGTTTCCACAGCAGTGACACCTTCTGTAAGGCATTACAGAGTGTGTTTATAATCCTGAAAGTTTTGTTTATTGGGCTTATCGTCCCACCAACAGTATTTCAGTTACCTGGAGACAGTGTCCACATGAAGAAGATATAGTGCTGCCTTTACTGTGTATAGCATACCATGAACACCTGGCATGATACCACACCAAGTCACATTATCCTGACACTGGGTCAACCAGTTGTTGAACTACCCTTGTATATGCTTGAGAATTTCATGGGAGCCACTACCATTTTTTTCACAACTTTGGTATCTCGTAGCCCAGGTTCAAACCTGGAGCCTTTCATACCTGGAGCCCATTCTCTACCTGTTGTGCTACCAGGTCTGGTGTCCATGTGAGATATTTTACTTTATCTTTTTTATAATAAGAAACTATAAAAGCATATAAAACCTTCGAATAACTACTTAATGACAGATACCATTCATGTTTAACTGAACTAAAATGAGGGACAAGCAACTGCAAATGCAAGTTGGACAATTTTCTCTTTACTCCACATACTTTGAAATTTATATTAACCCTTAACTAACATAAAATTTGAATGTTTTTAAAATTCAATAAAAAAGTAAATAGCAATACACTCATATTTGTGTGTGAAAAAAGTTGATTAATTTTACTTTTCAATCATTTGAAAATTATTTTACCCTAATTCTTTCGATTCCAGTATCAAAATATCATAAATATCATAAATGGAGCAGTTAGTCAACGATACGGGACTGAGGTCTCAACATTTTTTATGTTTTAATTAATAAAGTAAACAGACAACTTACCCATGCAAGAGACTTCAAGGTGGGGCATGTTTATTCATACTCCTGCACCTTCGTCCGCCATTTCCCCGAAACGTCCTTACTTTGTACTAGCCAAGAGTTCATGGCAAGAGATAAAGTTAAATCCAAATATATTTGTATTTACACATTCATAAACGACTCGTTATAATACTTTATATATATATATATATATATATATATATATATATATATATATATATATATATATATATATATATATATGTGCTAACTATTACTGATGCAGTATTTCAATATCTGTTAGTTATTCACAAATTATAGTTTTCTGATAAACTTATTCCGCCATGCACCCAAAAGGTGAAGGCTGAACAAACAGTGTTCGGTTGGCCCTTAGCGTGTACTCGTGGTCGGCGACAATAGAATTACGTGCAAATCATGAAAGATGTGCCGATTAAGGCAAGTGGTGAACATACTCTGTTGTTCGTCATTGCAACATTAGGCAGTGAACGACGTGTGTCATTAAAAGGGATATAGCACATTTCCTGTCACAACAAAAGGTGAACTGTGTTCTAATTTAATCTAAATCTAGTTGCATTTTTGCGTTGCTGTTTTCACACCTGCTTGTTCTTGTTGTTAGATCTATTATCAGTATCTCCAAGCCAGAGGCCGCTGTCATGCAGAACCGCGTAGAGAAATAATTTAAGGTTTGCAGATCGAATAAAAACTAAAATTCTTCTAAATAACCGTTTTAAAAAACACAAAGAAAATATCAAACTGACAGATCCTAAAACGTGCATTTGTAAATTCATAAAAGACGTGCTAGAATGTTTATACAGTGAAAATACTCAATTATATTTAATATGACTAAACATGTAATAAATATATAATATAAACCACAATTTTAGCGAGACATACGAATTGGTATCTTATATCTGGATTTTGTGAAAGTCTCGGTTATAGCCAGGAGGAGTACGAGAAACGCGAAAAAAAAATCTGATAAAAGTGAATATTTTACATTAACTAGTATGTACAAACAAATGCTTTCTTAGTGATTGCAGGGCGAAATTCGACATAACACTCAATAATTTACTCGAAATTAAAGTTTATTGCAATTATGCGTGTACTGCGATTCTCGTTTCACTGTGCAACCAGTTGTGCAATAACTTTTATTACAATTTTATTGCCATTGTGCGAGTCATTGCAAAACAGTCGTTACACCGCGAGTAGTCAATGTCATGTAGGGTCAATCCTGAGTGCATCCGAAATCCAGATTTCTCATTACTCCGCACAATATTAAGGTTGACTGGAACGGAATCTTAATCCAAGTTTCAATAGTTCAAATTGAAGAAGACATCTTATTTCTCATAGGAAGTCGAGGAGTAATGAGTTTAAAAGAGGCATCTGGCAGTCTGCCTATATCTGTACGTAAGAACATCTGACCTCTTTTTGGGGTGTTTGTACATAATTTCTGCAGAAAAAAACTACTTTAGTCTAAGGTTTGGCGATTTTCAACAGTATCACAATTTTAGGGCAGTAAAATTCGTTAATCAACACTTAAAATGTACATTCTTTTCAAATCTAAAAATACATACATGGACGTCACAGCGGATGACGTGGATAAGCTAAAACAAGTGGTCACATTGTTTTAGCTAACTGTGCAGAGTGGCTAAGACAGGAAATACATGATAGGAATGGCGATTGTGGCGTTATGATTCACTTTTCAGACGAGTGTAAGACATCAAAAACACATTTTGCGACATTTGTTCAGGTAACAATGGTTTATTATGACGTTTAATGAGAGTATTTTTGGTACAAACTTCTGTTACCACCTTTAAATCTAAATGGACGCCCGCCAAAATACAATCTGTCGTCAACAACTAGGCTTTGTGGTTTTAAATCCCAATTGGGCCAATCATTTTCCTTCTCTCTTTTTTCCCTCCCTTTGAACAATTTTCTTTATCATTCGAAGCAGACTTCACTCGAAGCAGACTCAAATAAGCACTGTTTTACTTTCTGCTAAAATCAGCGAATGCAGGCTATTGTTTGTATCAGGTCCGAGCCGATTTTAACAGAACGTGATTTGACAGGCGACCTGATAAATCCACAAGACCAAAATTCATCAGCACGCGTGGGTATTCGTTCACTTTAAGATATCAATTATCAGTGGAAGTATAAAAATTAAACATACAAATGTTGCGAAATGTGTTGTTCGAACATAAGATAAAAGTATTCATGGAACGGCTAATTGCACCGAGCAACCAGAATTGCAACAAACATGTATATAAAAGTACTTACAGTACTTATAATGGTCAGCTTTCATCCGTACAAAGATTACACTGCAAAAACAGTAACATTTTCACTTACACTGGTGTTTACGTCTCACTGCCGCATACTGATTCGAGACATTCTTACGATTGCAAAGCTAGAATCACCTACAAACAATTCGTAAAGGAGACATTATATTGTAAAGTTTTAGTTTTATGGCGCGATACTGCAACGTGATTTTCTACTACGTCATTCTGGCACAATTTATTTTATCGAACAATGACGTCATTTAAGCAAGGGTTTATTTCCAGTAAACATGATTTTGTGTATATTTCAGGATACATTCTGTTATATATTTCAAAATAAAACACAACAGTTTGAATATTTTACTGATTATGAATTTTATTTAGATGAAAAACAAATGTTGAAGTTTAAAAAGTGACCATCATAACTAGTTTGCTATAAGCGTAACAGTGTTGAAAAGTAATGCAAGATTTCCGGCAAGATAAAACCATAGACATATTTATATGTCTATGGATAAAACACAAAATCGGAAAACAGTGTCGGCATGTGTACTCCCAAGAAAATATATGCAAGAGATATTGCCGGTCGATTGTGCACGAAATTTTATCCGGGTGAGATGTTTGTCCCATACTTCACCGCGAGGGTGTGATGAATAATTTTTTAAAGGTGGCATCAAACATTTCTTTCTCAAGTAAGTCATTCTTACATGAAAAGGTCATGCAAAATGCTGTTCATTGGCGCCCTTGATCTGTGTAAACAGCAAAGCATGAATCTCCACTCGTAAATGCAAACCAGTATTTCCTAACCGAGCCATAGATAGCCATTATTAAACCATGAAAACCACGTGACCATTTCCTTCTGAGCTAACGTTTTATCGTCATGCAGGTACTCCGCTCTGACGTCAATGTCTATTTTTAGCAGAGATCAATATCGTGCTTATTTATAAATTTGGAAATAATGAACACTTAGAGTGGGGGTTTTCGTGCTTTTTTACTGTCTAACAATGCTACAAACAGCCTTTAATTCAACTACAGTGTCGGTACATGCAGTAATTATGCACAGATTCCCCAGAACAGGGGAAATATATCGTTACATATGAAGTATTAGATAAAGGCACACTGTTGGATACCACCTTTTACATATTTATTATATTATGATAAAGGCATACTGTTGGATATTCCAGAAAAGTTTGGGGTGGGGGCGCGGATATGATTCAAGATCCATTCAACTTTATTGCAATAAATACTAAATATATGTACACATTAAGGTAAGGGACCATAACTTGGACATAAGCAGTCAACAGACAAAATTTACTTAAAAGGCTCAGTATTTTTGAAGCTAACATGTATGTGTTTTCAAGACTCCACTTTCTTTACTTGATTGGTAGGGAAGGGGATGCACCCCATCCCCACCTGGATCTATCCCTGAACTTTGTTAAAAATAAAGTTTCTATCTCTTAATCTGTTTTAATTAAATTGGCAATGTTAAAGATGGTATCCTACAGTTTGGTACACAGAAAATGTCTTGCAAAATGTTGTGCATTGAAGCCAAAGATCTTTGTAAACAGTCAAGGATAAATCCCCCCTCGTCATTACCAACAGGCGTTTCCTATCCAACCCTCGCTGCAGAGATAGCTATTTTTATACTTGGAAAACCACGTGACCACTTACTCTTAAATAGCCATCCGGGTAATCCGCTCTGACGTCGATATCTATTTTTAGCAGTGACCACTAACGCGCTTTTATAGGGGTGGAAACACTGGACATTTAGAGTGTGTTTTTTTCGCGATAAGTACAGTCTAACAATAAAGTTAGTGTTTAAAATCGTCTTTATAACGACTAAAGTATGGATTCATGCAAAAAGTATGACCGAATTCCCCAATGCAGTGGTTAGATATTGGTACGTGTATTTTATTTAAGCAAACTGTCGGATACCACCCTTAATATCTGTAACTTTTGCTTGTATGACACATGCACTTCATTTATTGACCGTAAGATATGATTTAATCCAAGGAAGGTATTCATTGATGTTTAGCAGTTTTTCTAAACAATGCTAGGGAGAGTTAACACGTTGGCAAAAATGAAGGCTTACCCTCCAGATAGAAGCTTATATTTAGTTTTTGTTTTAAAAGAATATCTTGAAAGAACTAGACACATAAGGGGAGAGAAATTTTAACTTTTTATTTGCTATGTGACGCCACATAAGGCAGTGACGGAGAGTTACAATATCATGATGGCTTCGTACAGTCACGGTTTTCTCTGGTATAAATGTGGATCTTTTCAAGCCACAATGTATTCTTAGTGGCAGCTACATCTAAAGACAAACGGGAGGCATTACCTCCTGAAATCATTCTATCGACTGCTGGATGGTCGAATGCCGGTACTTCTTCTCACCTTTGGAAAAGGAACAAACTTTTGCTGAGGCTGTTTAACAATAGCAGTGAGACCTAATAGAGGCAGATACATGTATTACATTTTTCATTATTCCCTTTTTTATATAATAGTTGCATAACTAATAATAAATTTAAAAAAAAAACCAACAACACGAGGCTTACCTTTGTAAAGCAATCGGAACATCTCAGATAATTCACGAATCATCATTTCATGATTGTCACGAGGACGGAATTACCCGAGGACTTCCGATTGCTTTGAAAAAAAACGAGACTTAACTTTGTAAAGGTGAAGTTTGTTTGGAATTTTATGTAATCATGATAAAACAAGAGTGATAACGTCTCCAAGAGCAACTAAAAGGCCAAGGTCATATCAAAAGTCTCATCTGGAGATGTTTTGTGCAACAAACATTTGAACGTATGACTAAGATGGTGAAGTTTGACTGAAATACAGTAAATTATATGGATGTAAAGGTCGAGACATGAAAATCGAACGAACGGTTAAATGAACAGACAAGGGGACTGATATATGTCCTTCTCGGGCAATAAATGACCCCAATTTAAAACACAAACACAGCTATGAAATCAGAACTAGCTTTCAAGTATAAGTCTAAACAATGAATAAAAATATATTTTTATTTGGTCAGTTGATTAAAATATGACGGAAAAAGAATGAGCATTTTGTTTACAGATAATGCTGTTGTACTAATACAATATCCATGTTTTGGTAGATACATTTGTGAGAGGTATTATAAATAGACAAAACAAAAAAAGAATGAAATAATGAATAAATTAAGAACACAACATAAAACTTCAGGCGTATTAAAGAAAAAAAAAGTTAATGTTAACAAGTATTACAAAAGTTTGAATCAAATTTACATTTCTTATACAACTGTTGTAATTCGACTTATTTTCATTATTAGACATTTATTATCTTTAAGTGGATAATCTCCCCTTGCTCACTTCCGTACAATAGAACTCACGTAATGTAAATAGGTATACATTTTTATTCGAATTACCTGGCTTTCATGCCTGCGCACTTTGGAGTGTATATTTACTTTTATTCTACAAAAGTAACAATGAGACAAGCATTTAACATACATTTTCCAATTTCTTGTTTATAAACCATATTGCTAAAAGCCCTCTAACGAATTTAGTATTTATATTTACCCATTGTAATAAGATCAACTAAACAAGACTAGAAGTACACTGATTGATGCTCTCCTAATGTTAAATGATCCTTAAACCGCAGCACAAACAACAAAGTTATCTGACAAGGTACTGCCCAAAAGGTACACTGTGACCTAGACCTTTAATGTAACATCCTAAATTTCGCAGGCTACAAATCCTCTTGAAATGTTTGTTATTTGGGTAAATAAATGCAAGATCATGATTTAAAACACCACTTTAAAGAACAAAAAATGGTGTGAAAAAAAGATTTGCTTCAATTCTGCACTTTGACCATGAACTTCAAGGTGGTGACCTGAATATTGCACACAAAACTACCACTAGGCGTCACGATCACTTTTGCCAAGTAAGTTTATAATTCATTTAGAAACAATATAATTATGGGTAAGATAGGAAAGTGGAAGAGGCAGACTACACTCAGCTATATGCTAACATGGCTTTAGTCATGAGAACATTAAAAGAATCAACAATAAAATCTGAGGATTTAAAGCAAGAAAACCTTTTTTAAATTTTGGATTACTTTTAGGTATTTTCTAACATAACTAAAAGACAATACACTTATCACCAATAGTTCTTATTATTGCAAATAGTTTTACTTTGTGTTTCCTTTTAATTCCAGAATGTTAAGTACATGTATGATAGTGAATGAGAAAATAATTACCCAAGAAAAAAAAGGTCTTTTTCCTGTAATTAAAAACTTGACATATAGTAACAAAAATGTTAACCTTCTTTCAATGAACAAAAATATGATTAAAACAGTTTCTCTGTTTATGCAAGTTGCAATAGCAGTTACTGTTGTTATAGTGAAGTTCAGTTCATATTTGTACAGTTGTGCTACTGTCTCTCCAACTTAAAGATGGTATCCAGTTATTGGCCACTCTAGGAAACTTAATAATTTCACTACCATTTATGGAAATATTCATGCCAGTGTTTCCTGTAAACAAGTGCAAAATATGCTAGCTAACAAGTTTTTATGACAATATTTGACATATCAATTTTGTACATTTTGCTACCCACAGTGATTTGTGTAAATTTTCGTAACTGTGCCATCATAAACATGCCATTTTATGAATTCATTATGAAGTTTGTTAATACGTGTATATGTAGCTATGTTGGATTAGTAATTTGAAAATTAAGCTAAAAATAAATTGTTACCAATTTTCTGCATGATGCAAAAAAAACAACAAGTTTTCAATACAGGAAACAACATTTTTCTAAGGGAGAATTTTGATGCTGTACTGTTAATGTCACAACCAAGAGATGCCTTAAAGATCTGGTCAACAGTTTCTGAATAATCAAGTTTTTCCTAAGATGTGCTGAATTTGACATTTAAGACATTACACCCATTACTGAGATTTCTTAAATGGAATGATTTTACTATTTTTTAACAAACAGTTTTCAATACTTTCAGGAAAAATAAATACAGTACCGACTGAGACTTTTAAAAAATCAATTACATTAATTTACATGTAGCCGAAGTAAATTGTCTTTGGGTAGAAGAGAATTATAACTGACCTTTGGGTCAGTCCTGTTTGAGTTTCACAACCAAATTATTGTTATTTTACATTATTTACCAGTAGACTTACAAGGATAACATTGTTACTATACTCATGCATTAGTAGTTAAGCAATTAAAAATTGTTTATGTTTTTTAGGTTGATTGTCCCACCACCAACAGTGTCAGTTATCCAGAGACCGTGCCCACTTGAAGCAGATATAGTGGCGCCTTCACTGTGTATAGCATGCCATAAACACCTGGCATGATACCATACTCAGTCACATTATCCTGACACCGGGCCAACCTATCGTGAAACTACCCTTAAATTTGCTTGAGCATTAGCAAGGGAGCTATACCACTAATTTTTTATGACTTTGGTATGTGGCGGACTAGGTTCAAACCAGAGGCCTCTTATACCTGGGGTGGGATTAGCCGGCATTTTTGCCGATACTGTGCAGCGACATTTCTATCATTATAGCACAGGGGCACTTATGAGGTGCCCAGGGACTGAACCCGGCCGGTTCATTTTAATGACACCGACGACTAATGCTGTTTCTTAGCCCCGAGCGTTAGGAGAAGCCATCACTACCAACTTTATCCCAATCCGCAAGCCGACGCTCTACCACCTGAGCTATTGCGGCCAGTCGCATACCGGAAGCCGATGCTCTACCGATTGCGCTACCAGGTCATACTCTTCTGTGTATTTCTGGTTAAAGTACTGGATACCACCTTACACCTTGATAAGTTTATACACTCAACCACAAGGACCCCATAATCAGTTTGATTTGGGTCATATTTGTAATGTTGACCTGCAGAACCACAGATCCACTGCAGGTAATCTGGAAAATCGCCGCAGTCAGGTTACAAGTTCATGTTCCAAAGCATTTATTTACAAGATACTTATACTTCAATGAAACTTTTTGGAGACACAACTTAGCTATTAATGGCACACCTTGTAAACGATTGTTTAAAAAAAATGAAAGACAAAAAAAAGAAAAGAAAAGAATATTCCAAAAAAATGTGTTTTATGTAAAAGGACTGTCTGTATCAAAATGGACAATCCAGAACAAATGATCAACCTGTATTAAAATTCACCATTCTTAATGGATATCATAATGGGGTTTATTAGTGAAATGGAAATTGTCTGCCTTTTAAGTTGATATCCGAGGTAGTTTAAACTGTAGGTAGGTCCTTTAAGTTGAAATTTCTTACTTTTGTAGAAATATTAGCTTAAAATCCATTGAAATACTTATAGAGGCATGTTACTTAAAAAGAAAATGGAAGTGTTTGTTGATGATGATTAATCTGTGTACCACAAGAAAGGCAGAAAATTCAACATGCACTCCATAGAGCACAAGAATAAAAACCAAGTAAAACAAATGAAAAGACCTACTTGCAGTAAGGGATTTTTCATAGGAGACCATTCATTAATAATTAAAAACATTCATTAAATATAGTTCCGGTATAATTACATTAAAAAATCCTATTAATTTGGAATTTCTGATTTAAAGCTGCTAAAAAAAATGACTTTTTAATAATTTAATAAGAATTCAATTTATTATTGATATCAACTTAAAACACAACACAATTACCATTTTAGTTCCTATATCATTTTGACAGTGATATATACCGGTAGCTCACAAACTCTTAAAAGGTCTTGGAGGTCAACAATATCACCATAATTTCTAAAATTTAAAAAATGAAAAGATGATCTCTGTATATGTAATATAAATTCTATCAAATCAAAAGTATCCTATAAAATCATTTTTACAACAAAAACACTGTATCAAAAAAGATAGAAAATGGCAGAACATAACCATGCAACGATCCAGACAGAAGCTACGTTTCTGTCATTCAAAAATAATTATTAATGTTACTTTATCTGGAAAACCTCGACCAGTAACTGGAATACTTCAGAAAAAAGATTTAACCATGAAAAAAGTTGAATTTCATTGTAACAAACTCTCTTGACATGAAATTCCACTTGAGACGAATTTATTTACAAAAGAGTATGACAAGCCAGAGCCCATACCAGCCACAGATGCACAAGTCATGTCAGCAATCACTGATTTTCCAAGCAAAGAGATAGAAAAAAAAAATCAATGTTCACCATTTTGGATTTTTAATTATGAGATGCCAGTGGGGTTTCATATTATGTCTCAAACAACCAGAGAGGCTGTTATATTATGGCATATGTTTAACAGCACATTAAGTTAATGTTGGTAATTCTGACCAATTTTGGTTGAAGCTTAATATTTATGCAACATTATTGGCAAATTGGAGTCATTTTGGCAGGGGAAAAATGACATATAATTTTGGAAAAATGCTTATTTTGTTAGGGGAAGATGTCGATTAACGGTCTCTGTAATCGGGCAAAAATCCTTAATGTGCTAAAATAGTATGGCTCTGTGTGGGTATGTGTTGTTTAAATGTGCACACTGTACTGCCTCTATGTATTTTATTTGTTCTAATAACCTGTCCTTAAACAAGCATTCTAAAAATGTAATATGAAGAATATTAAGAACATGAAATTGATTTTGATTAATATGCTGCAATGACAAATGCCTTGTTTTAATTAAAACAATATCACTACATAAGCATGCTTACAGTAAATAAAAAAATATCCTAAAATATATGAAATTGTAAATTCCGGTAATTAAAAGTTCTGTTAATTTGATTAATGATCCCAGCAACTTTGGCATAATGAGGTTCAACTGTATATATTATGGGAAGACCAATGTCAAGGAATGTATTTTTTTTCTCTTTTTTTTTGCATATTAACCAACAGGGCGACCGATTCGTCGAATCCTAAGCATGATACCCATGCGTATTTGTTACAGACAAAATTCCTCCTTGGCAGTAACTTTTATTTAGCACAAAACTGGAATCAATAACAAAATAAAAAGACACAGAAGATAACATACAACAATAAAAACTATAAAATACGAATATCCCAAAACAAAATAGATGTAACAATAGTATAAGCCCAATACAATGGAATATGAATAGATGACCTCTTATTGTACCTACAATTTATTGACATATTTTGCTTTTGTGTTTTTATTCAACTCCTTACCTCAAATTTATGAATATTAGGTTAATTATTTGAAACAAAGCAAAAAGCTAGCCCTTAATTGAATATCTCTTTAATTCTTGCACTATATCTTTCTTCAACTGTAAACTCAGGTCTATGAATTTTTGTTGTTTTTGTTGCATCGCCCCTACACAGTTATGGTCATATTGGCGATGATCAGCTAATTATTGGTGGAGATACACGTGTGGGTAGAACCACTGGCACATATCCCAGACATCCCCCTAAGTTGTATTACAGTCAGAAAAAAGACGAGTAAACTAGGCATCTAAAAATATAACACAAAAAATTATGTTATATATATTACACAATGAACAGAAGACAGTAGTATCTACTAAAGTGTAAAAGAAAATATTCTCAAATGGAAGTTATATAAAATAAGTTTTCAAAGCTTAGAATTATAAAAAAAAAAATTTTTTTTTTTGTTCTTCAACCTTTTTTTCAAAAGCTTTCCCAGGCCGCAACTCAAATCTAAGCACTGAGGGGCTGTGGAGTTACAAATCTGTGACGCTAACCTCTCTGCACCACCCCCCCCCCCCCTAAATTCATGACATAATTAATATAACAAGACAATGGACTAATCTTTAATTAGATATCTGTTAATGTTTTTGTTTATCTCTCAAATTTATTTAAAATATAAACCTGATAAATTTGTTTAAACAATCCCAAATACTACCCTGCATTTGAATCCATGGCAGGATTGAACACATTTTTTATTTCAACCTTTAACTCAAAATTGTTGAAATATTGAGGAATTATTTAATACAAGAACTATTGAGGAATTATCTAAAACGAAACAAGAGTCAAAAACAGCTATGCAAACATGTTGTTTACTTATTCCCTCTTTTCGTATGTAAAGGGGCTTTACTCTATTAAAAAAAAACTACATTCTTATCTCCCTTGTGGGTAGGTATTCGGTATATAGTTACTGCAGAAACAAAAGATTTTCCACTGTTAAACCTTTTGAGAATCACTTAAGAAGGAAGCATGTGCATAAAATGGAATCTAATTGATTGAAATCAGAATTCCTTAAAAAGATTAAGTGCTTAAAAAAAAAAAGAAAAGCAAATTAAAAATAAAATGAAGCGTATTTCTTATATAAAGTATTTGAAAATACAAGGGAGATAAATGTTTCTTTCATTTCGAAGCATGTGCATAAAATGGAATAATATATCAAGTATAAGAAAATATCTTCCCATAAGAGAGATAACTTAAATGTTTCTTTCATTTCAAAAATGGGGAATATACATGTATTTATGATTACAATTAGATAAACAGTGTTGTCTGCATAATGTATTGAATATTTATTTGATGATTCAGTTCAGATTTAGTAAATGTGTTCATTTTGTATATGGTTATCCAACTAATGTAATCTCAAACAGAGAAAAGCAATGGAGTAAAAGTTAATTGACTCAAGTGCCTGCATGAAATTAACACCATTTTGGTTTTAAAATAAAAGGAGTGAAAAATTAAATAACATTTAAAAAAAGTTGTCCCCCACTTATATTTTTTCCTTGTTTTATGAAGCAACATAAATGTATAAACAAGGTCCTTTCACCAAAGAAAATAAATAAATTTCAGTTTTATGAATAAAACAAAACAATTATACCCTATAGCAGAATTTAATTTGCTTAAAAAAAACAGATAAATAAACATACATATTTTAATTCAACAGATTAAGAAGTAACAGTCAAAAACAGAGAATTCAACATGAATATTTTAAAGCTAGCTAAATTGATTATTGCACTGGTGCCATATTTTTAAGTCACAATAAATGAAAATACACATTTCATTTAAGTTTTATTTAAATGTAATGAAGCAAAAATATTGGAGGAAGCAAAAGCAAATATTTGCATTTGTAGATTAATAACTTTCACATTTTATTTCCCAGTTCTCACATTTTCCAACCCTTAAAAAAGCAATAGATTTCAATATTTAGATTAATTCATAGTAAAACTATGTACCCAGCATTTAATTTCAGCTGTTTTATTGAATATTTGTCAATTAAAGATATTTGGAAATTAATATCACTAAAACTATATTCACAATGAAAACAATTATGCTATTGATTTTCAATAAATATACAATTATGTGATTGATTTTAAATCAATAACAATTCGTGATTGATTTTAAAATATAGGTAAATGAAACAACATTAGAACACTAATATAGTGGTTAAGAGAATTAAGATATTAATAAAGAGAACTGTGGTTAAGGGCTAACAAACTCCACCCACTCTGCTCCCTGCTTGTACATTTCTCTTTTTAAGAATTTCTGACATATCATTGAAAGAAGAAAAAAAAATCCTGCTATTTAATATGATCAAAACATATGAAAAAGACATAAAATAACAAAAAACAGATGCACAGATTCCGATTTAACTAATACAAATTGAGAAGATTCAACAAAAATGAGACAAAACTGTAGGAGATGAAGAACAGAAAAAAAATGTCCACTGAAAGAGGGACAAGCTGATTCCAGTATACACGCACCAACAGTAGCAGTATTTTTAACTAATAGCACGTAAAAAAGGTAAATATATCAGTTCCGATTATTTTATTGTACTGTACCTTTTACTTGAAGGTTGGCTGGGTTAATCACATAGGAATTACATGCACAGTGAATATTCCTAATTTAAGACATTAATATGCTGTCAGTAAAAAACATTCAATAATCCTTAAAAAGACCTAATCATGCTGTCAGTTATTAAAATCCAAACCAAAATTCATTACTTACCGGTATGACTTTAAATGCTGTCAGTTAACTAAAATGCCAATCAATAATCTTTATTTTAGATCTCAATAGGCTTTCAGTTAGCAATATGTGTTATCTGAAATCTTCATATGCTTTCAATTAACAAAAATTCTCAATATCCCTTGAGATATTAATATGCTGTCAGTTAACAAAAATTCAATATTCCTTGAGATCTTAATATGCTGTCAGTTAACAAAAATTCTCAATATCCAGTGAGATATTAATATGCTGTCAGTTAACAAAAATTCTCAATATCCAGTGAGATATTAATATGCTGTCAGTTAACAAAAAATTCTCAATATCCATTGAGATCTTAATATGCTGACAGTTAACAAAAATTCTCAATATCCATTGAGATCTAAATATGCTGTCAGTTAACAAAAATTCTCAATATCCCTTGAGATCTTAATATGCTGTCAGTTAACAAAAATTCTCAATATGGCCTTATTAGAGATCTTAATATGCTGTAAGATAACAAATAAATATGAATATGCCTCGATAAAGAATTTAATTCATAAAAAAACTTTGAATAATATGCTTGTTTTTTGGCGATCATGTCATGATTGGATTCATTTCACTTATGCAAATAAAAATAATTGAGCTAGGATATCAAAGATTGTAGATTATAGGACACGTATGTACAAAGAATATGCATTATTGAGAAGAGTAAAGAAAACAAACTTACTCCATTAGGTACAAGGTTAGATGAGTTGACAAAGTGAATCACAATAATTATGCTTTATTGCAGCAACTACACTCCTTGGACTATAAAAACAAGTTATCAGTGGAACTAATGGATGCTCCCCAGGGTATAGTTTTTAATTAGGTTTATCATCACACCATGAGTATTTCAGTTATTTAGAGACAGTGTCCACTTAAAGCCAATATAGTGCTGCCTTCACTGTGTATAGCATGCCATAAACACCTGGCACGATACCACACCCAGTCACATTATCCTGATACCGAGTCAATCAGTCATGGAACTACCATTACATTTGCTTGAGTGTTAGCAAGGAAGCTATACCACTACCATTTTTAAAGACTATCATATTTTGCGGCCCGGGATTGAACCTGGAGCAGGCTCTCTGGAATATTATGGGAATACTGGAAAATATACCATATAGTAGCTAAATCAAAGGGCTTTAACTCAGTAAACACTAAGTGTCACTTGTTGCTTTGCTAATATTATGTGGATCTCCACTTACAAGTTATGCTTCTTATGGCTGCTAAAAAGGTTTTGGACAAGTAGATTTTCCAAGTTTTAACAAAGCCATGTATGGAGAATGGGATGGAGATGGGATTTGCTGGCATTTTTGCCGATACTGTGCAACGACATTTCTATCATTATAGCACAGCGGCACTTATGACACTGATGAGTCAGGCATAATGCTGTTCCCTCAACCCCGAAAGTTAGGAGGGAAACCACTACTATCAACTTTAAAGTCTTTGGTTTGACCCGGCTGGGGTTCGAACTCGCGACCTCCCAATCTGCAAGCCAAGGCTCTACCACCTGTGCTTTTGCGGCCGGTCTATGGAGAATGGCCACGCTCCTAGAGCAATGTTTTTTGACAAATAAAATTTCTTTTAACGATCTTGATAGAGGCCTATGCAAGGAACTTGTATACCAAATATCAATGCCCTAGATCTTGTTATTTCTTGCAAAAATTTTTTTAAAATATTACAACATAACCATTATGGACTATATGACGATAAAGGTAACTTGCCAGGCCCATGTTTTTGGCAGATCAATTATTTTGTTTTAACAATCTTGATAGGGTCCATCCAAGTAACATGTTTACCAAAAATATCAAAGCTCTAGCTCTAACATTTTTTAAGTTTTACTGTATAGTCATAAATGGCCTATATAGCCATATAGGACAATAGCCACACCCCTGGTGGCCAAGGTTTCTGATGGATAAGTATTCTTTGAACAACTTTGTGATCCCCCTGCCTACTGAAGCTTCTGATTAAGTTCGGTGGAATCTGGGACAGCAGTTTCAGAGGAGATTTCGTTTAGTGACTAGTGACCCTAGACTTTAGATGAGAGACACCATACTGTGTGTGATCACAAAGGTGGCTAATCCTGAACATACACTCAGGTGAGCTAAAATTCTAACAGGTGGTTGCTGCAATCTCATTAAAATCATATCCTAATTTCCCTCATCTACTGTCCGTGATTAGGATCTGACTACATCGCATAAGAGGTCGTGTCAAAATGACCTTTGTGTAATTGAATATGCATAGACAAGTGCCCGTATTTCGACCAATGCAATCGCTCCTTTCAAAACTACTATAGAATCCTTCCCGATACAGCAGTCAACACATACCACTTTTTAAACCGCTGAATCAGCCATCCTTTCTATTGGCATGCATTAATTTTTACACATTTTGTTCAATCAACAATTTATCTATCGGTATCTACCATAACATTTCTTAATTCCATTTTTAAGTAGAATACGAAAGGATTTTCAACGCAACCCACTGCGAAAACGCTTTCGTTATCCGCCATGACAATTGCAGCGAGCGAGTTGTGAATGTATTTACCAGTGTTACTAAAATAAGGATTTCTAGTTCAAAACTTCTTTTTGTTGGATGGTTTATACATATTTGTAGAGGTTATATATGTCTCTTTTGAAATATGTAAAGTTAAGTTTAAGAATGTGTGTAGATTGCATGCAATCACGAGTTAAACGCGACCCTTTACCATTAAAACTTTATAGCGTGTAGAACGTTGCTCGCAGTATACTACAAGATTTTGTTGCCGAGAATTTCATTGGCTACTGAAAAGGTCAATTTGAGGTGAACCGTAATGGGAAGTCATCAGATCCTATTACGCGTAATAGTGGAGCTGATTTTAATGAGATTGGTGGTTGCTGCAAAATAGCATCATTGTAGAATTTAACATTGTTTTGTTCCCTAACAAATAATCACAATGAATATGCATTATTACAGAATATACAGAATTTATGTATAATAATTAATAATAATGAATATGCGTTGTTGCAGAATTTACCATATTTATGTATAGACAAAAAATCACAATGAATATGCACTGTTTGGAATATATTACCCTTATGCTTAACAATAATCAAAATGAATATGTATTATTTTACAATATTGAATATGCATTATTTCAGAATTTATCATTCTTATGTTTAACAAACGATTTACAATTACATGTATGTCTTCATAAGAATTAAGAATACCTAGACTTACATTTGTCATATCAATGCTTTCACAGTATGCTTATTAAAACAAAAATACAAACAAATAAAGCTTAAGACCCAGGCTATGAATGAATTATGTTTGACTTCGACTTGGAAGGATAGATGGCAAACAATGACAGTTGTATAACAGCCAGAAAAAAGCC
This sequence comes from Sinonovacula constricta, assembly GCA_007844125.1. NCBI lineage: Eukaryota > Metazoa > Mollusca > Bivalvia > Cardiida > Solecurtidae > Sinonovacula > Sinonovacula constricta. The sequence continues at coordinate 48,193,874 of CM017567.1, read as the reverse complement.
GAGTAAACTAGGCATCTGAAAATATAGCACAAAAAGAAAATAGGTTATACAACTTTGGACGAGGGCTTGGATGGGTAGATGGCAAACAATGACAGTTGTATTACAGCCAGAAAAAAGCTGAGTAAACTAGGCATCTGTAAATATAACACAAAAAATTATGTTATATATATAAAACAATGAACTAAAGACAGTAGTATCTAATAAAGTGTAAAAGAAAATATTTCCAAATGGAAGTTATATAAAATAAGTTTTCAAAGCTTAGAATTATAAAAAAATATATTTTTTTTGTTCTTCAACTTTTTTTTCAAAAGCTTACACAAAGATCTCTTGCATTTATTTTACTTACTTTCTCAATGTCAAATGTAAAAATATTGTAAGATAATAAGTACTATTGTTTTATGTGTGTTCAGATATGCTTCTATTGTCGCTATGAAAGCATGCTATGACTACCTGACACTATACTACAGACACCCAGACATATTTACTTGACACTAAAAAGGTCTGAAAGTAATATCTTATAAGCTTATGATCAATGGAAGGAAATAACACCATGTATAGTGTTAAAAAATGTTGATATGTTTTGCCTTGAGATTAAACCAGGAGGTATTCTGGCTGTGGAGATGACTATCTAGACAGCTTACTATGCTATCAGGCTTGGGATGGGATGGGATGGGATTAGCCGGCTTTTTTGCCGATACTGTGCAGCGACATTTCAATCATTATAGCACAGGGGCACTTATGAGGTGCCCAGGGACTGAACCCAGCTGGTCCATTACACTGACACCAACAAGTCAGGCGTAATGCTGTCCCCTTATCCCTGAGTGTTAGGAGCGAAGCCACTACTACCAACTTTAAAGTCTTTGGTTTGACCCGGCCGGGGTTTTAACCCACGACCTCCTGATCCATAAGCCGGAGCTCTACCACGTGAGCTTTTGCGGCCAGTCTATCAGGCTAGAAACTATACTATGCGACATTTGGGTTATGAAGCTGACTTATTATCTACTTAACTTCCTATGTAATCAGGCTTGAGATTAAAGCATGAGTATCTACCCAACTAACTATACTATCTGGCTTGGGACTAAACCATGAGGCATTCATGCTGTGAAACCGGCTGACTATCTACCCAACTTACTATACTATCTGGCTTGGGACTAAACCATGAGGCATTCATGCTGGGAAACCGGCTGACTATCTACCCAACTTACTATACATGTACTATCTAACATGGGACTAAACCATGGGGCATTCATGCTGTGAAACCGGCTGACTATCTACCCAACTTACTATACTATCTGGCTTGAGACTAAAGCATGAGGCAGTCATGCTGTGAAACCGGCTGACTATCTACCCAACTTACTATACTATCTGGCATGGGACTAAACCATGAGGCAGTCATGCTGTGAAACCGGCTGACTATCTACCCAACTTACTATACTATCTGGCATGGGACTAAACCATGAGGCAGTCATGCTGTGAAACCGGCTGACTATCTACCCAACTTACTATACTATCTGGCTTGAGACTAAATCATGACGCAGTCAGGTTGTGAAGCGGACTAATTATCTTACCAATTGACTTTGCTGTCAACTCATCTAAGATTTCAGGTGGACAAACATTCTGACCATGTTGCGTGAAGATTTGATCAGAACTGTAGCCTCTACGGTGTTCACAAAATATTATTGCTTGATCTGAAGATGAACAATATTTACCCAAGGAAGGCTAAAAGCGATCAGAGAAGGTAATAAAGCTAAGGAATGTTTTGTTTTATAATATTCTTACCTGAACATATTTATCGTGAATAAGTCCCCCATATAGAGTCCACATTATTGATACAAGGCAGTTGGCCAGAATGAGTATAAAGGAGAGGCTCTCCGTGCTCTTGGATTTTATAACATCGGTCTGCAAAACAATAATGGAACACATAGAGGCTAAAATCTTAAAAAGTTACTAAACAACACATAATTTAATTTAATAGGTAATTTAAAGGAAAACTGGTAGTAAAGTGACTATATGGAACAAATAGTAACAAAATGACACAGATATTTATTCATTAAATGGCAGAAAAAAATGACTTAAAAGCAGAATAAATGAAATGGCAGAGTTGTGATTAATTAGCAAAATGGGACTAAATGACAGAAAAGGTATTATGCAATAAATCAGAAAATGACTATATAACAGAAAAGGAATTACAAAACTTCTCACTTTACTAATTTCACTTAGAAGAATAAATACATATAAGATAAGATTTCCGCAATAGACCAAAGAGACTCAAAACTAAGATTCAAGTTGTCATGAATTATGATGAAAATGTCTAGATAATGATGAAAATGACTAAAACTCACCAATGAGACGAAAGGAGCGGCATAGCCAATCACAGTGAGGCAGACGCAGTATGATCCTAGATGCGTGATGGCAAGATCTAAATCCGTCTGGTAGTACTTAATGTAGACCAGCGGTGAGAGTAATATCAAGGCGCCAATAAGGATATACATGTGAAATTGTTGCTGTGGAGAATAAATGAAAATCTATTATTATGATCATAAATAGTATTGAAGAAAACATTTTGATTCTGTGGGTTTGTGGTATTTTTCTTTTCCCTAATCATGCTATATTTGCATACATACTCGAGCATTACTAACATGATAACAACATTACAACATGCTGACAACGGGCCAGCCAGTTAGGTAACTACCCTTATATTTGCTTGAGCATTAGCAAGGGACCTATACCACTACCATTTTCAACAACTTTGGTATGTCGTGGTCTGGGATCGAACTCAGGGCCTCCCGTACCTTGAGCTGACACTCTACTGATTGTGCTACTAGTTTCTGTGTGTTATTCTTCAATTTATAGCAAATGGCAAGGATTTTGTTATTGTTAATGAATAAATCGAGCACAAAAATCCATCCATCCATATCCATTTTTTATTATCCAGGTTTCTTAATATTCCTCATGAGAGGGTAAGGCCTGGTAGTCAAACTGGCTTTATCAGCCAGTAAATTGACAGCGCAATAAAATTAGCTTAACCACACCCCTGATGTTTGAGTTGACCCCCAAAAACACTGAATGGTCAAAATAAAGACTGGGCCTGGGCCTGCAGAGTGTTGTTGCCAGTCAAATAAATCTTTCATAAACAAAATTGAGAAGCATTTATACTTTTTAAATTTTATGAAATGACTGACCAAAAATATACTGTTACAATTTGTTAAGGCTGTAAAATGCAAAATTATCACATTCTATGATTGGCCAGACCCAGAAAAATAATTTTATTGGGTGGGGCTGTTGATTCAGTGATCATTTTACCCAGGGTACGGCGTCCTAATGCATATTTTTTTATCACAGACACAAGAAAAATAAATATATGCGTCCACAAGGATGCATGTAACAGAGACATAAATCCTTTTTCATAGACAATACATGGGTAAACCAGGTAAAATCTGTACCCAAACATAAATGACCGGTGGTCATTACGATACAAGCTCTTGAGATGTGCTTATGAGCTGTATGTAGAGCATATAGTCTGTGGAAATTGGTGGACAAATTTCAAGTTGCCCGGGGTGTATCTAGCCGAATGATAGAGAGAGAATGTGTAAGAGGTCAAGTTAGCTCAATCTGTAGAGCATTCGCCCTGATAGCGAAGGGTCCCGGTTCGAGTCCCGGACTAGCTGCACATTTTTCTCCCTATAATACAAGCTGACCTGCAGTGCACCAGCAGTTCAACCCTGACGATTTGCAAGGGTCTTCCCCAACCCATAATTCCTGGAAGTCACCAACATGTCCATAGTTATGTCAGTGAAATTTATAAAAACAACACCAACTAAATCAACATCAAAAGTAACAAGAACAATTAAAAATATATATTCATACACCCAGCGATTTTTTCTCTCACATAATGGGATGTTTAATATGATATTTGGGATTTAAAAACAAAAAACAAACCCTACTAATATGGAAACTTTCAAAGAATTTAGTATTAAAGAATATAAAGAAGTTACAGATGCTATTTTCTTTATACATCCATGCATAAAAATAAGTTAGAAGCAGTCTGTCATGAATTTATAACACAAATCTTATTTTGGAACATTGGGATTATTTCTTTCTATCATAAAAAACTGACACAAGTGTAAAAATAAATCCCTGAAAACGTAGTAAATTTACTTACCTTTTTTTGTGAATATCTGTAGAGGATGATTGAGTATATTAAGTTGAGCACAGCACCATAAAGATTGGTAATTATGACAACAAAAATGTTTTGAATGAGTGCATACTTCAACCAAACAGCACACCTGTGAAAAGATGAAAAAAATGTTTTAGACATATGAAGATATTGAACCCTTTCATTCATTGTAAATGTAAAGGTTTTAAACATTCACTTGATTTTTTTGATGTTCTTTGAAACAGTTTTAAATATTTTAAAACACATGCATTTTTGGCATATAATTATATAACCTAGATTAAACTAGTCTACAAATAAACCCTTAGTTGTGTTGATGCAGATGAAGATAAAAGGAAAAATTGTGAATGCTTTAAAAAGGCATAAAATGGCGTATGCATGAGCTAAAGGGTTAAATAACTCTTCATGCTATCAAGATATTAAAGGAATAAAGAAAATACAATAAATGGATTACATAAAATTTTAAAAATACTGGTAGGCAAAAAAAAGGAGAAATTGTATTGAGATAAATTGAACTAAATTTCCATTTTAAATATTATTTTTTCTTATTTGTTATTCTGTTTGTTTGTTTTATTGGGTTTATCGTCCCACCATCAGTATTTCAGATATCCAGAGACAATGTCGACATGAAGCAGATATTGTGCTGTCTTCACTGTGTATAACATGCCGTGAACACCTGGCATGATACCACACCCAGTCACATTATCCTGACACCTGGCAAACCAGTCGTGGAACTTCCTTTATATTTGCTTGAGCGTTAGCAAGGGACCTATACCACTACCATTTTTTACGACCTTGGTATTTCGCGGCCTGGGATCGAACCAAGGGCCTCCCATACCTGGAGCCAGCACTCTACCAATTGCGCTACCAGGTCCGGTGTGTTATTCTGAAATTTATAGCAAATGGCAAAGATTTTGTTATAGTTAATGAATAAATCTAGCACAAAAATCAATCCATCCAAATCCAATTTTTATTATCCAGGCCTCTTATTATTTTTCTTGAGAGGTTAAGGCCTGGCATTCCTGTCAAAATTGTATTCCCCTTTGCCAACCCTGGCGGTCACATGGATCAACTCCACCTGCTCCTGAACACTCATAGGACAATAAAAAATGCATCTACTTACGCTACAAAGTACATGATGAACGTGAAGGGGGATAGATCCCCAGTTGATCCTCTCTTAACCACCCCATAGCAGATCTGACTGCAATAAAAAACATACAGACTTAACAGGCAGTGATTCAGTTTAAATGATTTTTTAAGTTTTCTCCGTACATTTCATCATTACAAAACTGTAATGACCTGTGGTCAAAATTGTACAAGTGCTTGAGATCAAGTGGTCTAAGGAAATTCCAGGATATTTTTTAAATTTGAATGGCTGTATGTAGTCGCATGATAATGTATAAGCAGCCTGTTTAGTTCAGTCAGAAGAGCAATGGCCTTGTTACGAAAGGATAAAAGGTTCGAACCCAAGACTGACTGTATTTTTTTCCCTTTGTTACACATATTGCTCAGAAATACAAATATAAACAATGAGAAGTAAATACATACGAAGAAAAGTAACACAAAAGGCAGTTGGCAAAAATAAAAACAGGAAAAGAAACAAAGTTGGTGCATGTGAAATATACAGGACCCCAGATTTTTCCTGAACTTTGTCCAAAATATCAGGACCTTTTGGCTGGCACAAAAAATAATAATGTTAAACATTTCACTGTAGTTTAAATAGAATAAAATTGATCCATGCACACAAAAATGTGAAAAATTAAAATACAGACAGATCAGTATGTAATTAAATAGTAAAAGTTTTATTGGTTTGTTAATAAACAAACAAAGCACCGCAAGGCGGAGCAAAATATGCCTGTCAATTGAGCAAGTTGAAACAAACTGCTATGCTCTCTTGTGCAATGCAGTATGGCAAAGTTTTGGACAAAAATTTAATTGCAAGAAAAACTGAAATTATAGTAGAATAACATTAAAAAAAATCTTTAATCTGCCAAACTGCTGCCGATGTTGTGCTATGCACTCTGGCATGATTGTGGACTGCAATCTGGTTAATTAAAAAAAAAATCAAAGGGAAATAACATGACAGTTCCTCCCCAATTACAAAACAAGAAAAATAAGGAGATGGCCTTGTAATAAACATACAACATGTATGATAGCAAAGAAAAGTTAAAACATGTGCATTTTTTCCATTTTATAATAAAACACCATGAAATTTTCAGCTTCTCAAAGGTTAAAGGCACCAGCCACTCAGAAAAAAAAGGTCAGTGAAACGCATACAAACATAAATATACACATTTTTACAGAATACAGTGTATCTTAGAGTTTATATACAAAGTCAACATAGAAATTTATTATACTTACACGCCAACAAGCTGAAAACAAAATGATGCTAGTGTGCAAAGTATTCCCAGAAGGTCTTCAAGATCCATGATCCCTTCCAATGAGTTTTATTTTACAGTAACTTTATTTCTTCAAAAATTTTCCTCACTTAATTTTAGATTTAAAGCATAAAGCTCATTCACAATTTGTTTTGTTACTACAGTTCAAAGTGTAGATTCAACTTTCAGCACTTGACGCTAAACAAAACTAGGTTCAAATTAACTTTTTACACATAACTTCATATTGAGATTTGTTTAATCGCCACTTAACTTCAAGTTGAACGTAAGATTTGTTTATGGTTAAAAAAACTTTCACCACTTGACTTTAAGGATAACTGATCCAGAAGTTGGTAATTTTTATCCAATGAATTTCAAGTTGAATTAATTTCACCATTTAACGTCTAAGTGAGCACAATAATACAAGGTAATATGTAACTAATTTTAAATTAACTCCAATTAACCTCAAAATCAATCCAAAACAGATTTAAGTTCTTTCAGTCTAAAAAGTCGAAAACCAACAGTAAATAAAACAGTTCAATTACAACACTCAACTTTAAGTTGAATTTAACATTATTTTAACATAACACAAACTTCACCAGTACTCCAAGGTATGGTTAGCTTTCACCTCTTGACTTCATTTATTGAAAACAAACCGAATCCAAAGTAGATCATACATCAAACACTTGGTTGTATGTCACACATCAAAATTATTCACAGCCTGCCATATGTCAATGTTCCACAGTGTATTCATGTGATGGTGCTGGACTTGACTGCTTAGCGTCTTAAACAAAGGCTGATCTGAAAAAAAATGTTATTTATACATTCATGTTCCAGACATGTCAGGTTATATGTGATTGATTGTGATATATGCACCTTGATAGCTACATGTATTTCATAACCAACCAAGCAAATAAGTTCAGCATATGTGTAAGTATATAACATGACACACCTTATCAAACCCATCATTAATAAATGTCACGCAACAATGCAAAAGCTACATTAAAATATTTTATAATAAGGATCACAAAATTAATAGATGAATTTAAAAGATTTTTTAAGGTAGAGAAAGACTAATGCTGCACTTTTAATTTATATTATTCATAAATAGGATAAATATCTGTCAACTGATTTGAAAACTACTGATTGTAGGTTTGAACCCATTTAAGACATTTTTCTTTCGTAAATACTTCTATATTACTCTTACCAGCTTTAATCATTTGATAAGATAGTGTTAAGGTCTTAACCAACATTATATTGCATGATGAATTTATTTCATATTTTGCAAGATAAAACAAAATACTCTACAGAAAATGTTTGAAAACTTTTAAAAATGTCAGTAACCTTGAGCTCAGCATTTTTTTAGTTAGCCACAGTAATCAGATGAATGATAAAACCAGTCAAATCATCTCATAATTCTGACATTTTAAGTCACAACAATCTAGCTAGATGTTATATTTGTTTGCCTCATGTTACTTATTATAATTCTTAATAGCATAACATTTAATAAAAAAAATGTGATCTTATTTTTAGTGTTTGTTCTTTCCTTAATAATTATCTTTAAATACTATAGTTTTAGATAAGAAAGTGTCTTTTTGTACATTGATACTGGGTCAACCAGCCGTGGAACTACCCTTATATTTCCTTTTGCATTAACAAGGGAGCTATACCCACTACCGGGATCGAAACCCTGGACCTCCAGTAACTGGAGCCGATGCTCTACCGACTGCGCTACCATGTCTGGTACATGACAGCACTCATAGAAATTAGGATTGAAATTAACCAGCATGTCGGGCTGGCAAGTAAGCAACTTTCACTAGCTCGAAAGAAATTCACTAGACTGAATAAAATTCTGTTTTAATTTACAAATAAATCTATAAAAAAAGATAAATAGAGAAAAAAAACACCATTTAAGTATCATTGGCCTGGCAGCTTGCACCAGAAACATATTTCAGTTTCATTTTCTCTGCCATTTTGTTCTGTGGCCCAGCTGATTTTAATTTGGTATAGTACGTATTACGTATCATGCTGGAACCAGAATACTGTGTGCTTCCTGCACATTAAACATATTATTGTTTTAGTGGGCATAACACGTTTATGATACAGGCGACAGCTTGCCGAATGAAATAAACAGCTCAAAAGTCTGTTTACAAATTGTAAATTTGTATTTTGAATTTAAATTTTGATTGTTCAACAATATGGATCTTAAAAGCCATAGGCTAGAAAATTGGGAATTTTTACAAGCCCGAGAGAAAATCTACTAGTTTTCTGCTGTCGGGCTAGAGCTAATTTCAACCACTGTGACAGCTGGATGGGACGTATAAAAGCTTGAATTGTACAAACAAGAGCATGACACTCGACAGCTTTAATGCCACAGAAACTGGATATCAATTATAAAATATTGAAATGCCAGCACAACTGTTTTCAACAAGAGATTCTCAATTAACTTCCACAGGCTCTTTCTGAATAAATTTTTTTGTTGATGCTCCAAATGTAATACATTGTATCTGTTTGTTGCGCGTCAGTATGAATTCACCAGCAGCCATTATAAATTACAATAATGCAAAGGATGTCACATGTTACAAGTGGTCATATAAGGTTGTAAGATTCATTCCTAGAAGTTGAGAACCTGCTACTTTATAAATCAAGTGGTATTGTGGAACTTCAAATTTAACAGGTCCTGATAACCCTTTAGTAGCAACACAATGGGTATAAACAAGCAAATTGTTTGAATTGACATTTGCCATTGAAAATACATTTAAGAAGTATTCAATTCTTTTTGGCAACTGCTGTTAGTAAGGGTTGGATGTTGATGACGGTCAAGATTAATTGCAGAAATATTGTAGACAGCAGGAAAAAAGTATCATATCATAAATTAATATTGGTCATCTAATTGCAATAACCAATGCCCTTGCAGAGTTTAATCATTGTAGGTTTATTTATTAGCTAGATAGCAGTTGGAAACAAAAGATCACATTTAAAGAGGACTGTAACCATGACCTTTGCACCAGTGTCCCCAAAACCAATATGGGCCATCTACTTATTATCTTCAATCTCCCTACCAAGTATGAGGATATGAATATATAAATATGAAAAAATGACAAATGCTTATGGTTGCTGTCAATGTGATCTTTGTGCCAATGAAGTCAAAACAAATAGTGGTCATCTGCTCATTAAGACCAGTGTCCTTGGATTGGGGGCACAAGCTGTCCCTAGTTATCAATCGAAAAATAAAAATTGCATTCATGCCTTAAACCTATGAACTTAAAGTAAAAAATTTGATTAATTTAGGTAACCTGCTAAATATTATTAAAAAATATATATCTTGAATATTGCTAAAAAAATATTAAGTGATCCAGAACTGCCTTTTTTAAATCTATTATGTCTCTAGGGGAAAAGTTAGTTGGCCCACTGCAAAAACAAGCTGTCACAGATTTGGGGCTTCAGTGAATGTCAATCCTTTAACTGATAAATAAGAGAGTTCAAAATTTCAGCTGCCGTGATATTTACATCGTAGAACATGTGTCACAAAATTGAAGGGTCTTGACTTCAGGTCCCGGCTTGGTTGCATATTGGCAACAAATTTTAAACCTTCAGCCAAGAAAATTTTTTAGAGTATGTGAATAGAATTTCCATCCCAGCATGGTATAAATTGTAAGAGCTAAAAATGAAGCAAATATTCAATAAGCGTTTAGGCACCTAGATGACAAACTTCCAAAGGTACATAAAATTATTGTCAATTTTGTCTTTGTTACGTTGACTTGGTTGTTTGACAGAGTAAAGAAATGATAAAGCTGTAAAAATTTAAGTGAGATCTTGTCAAATAACCTTTTGGCACTTACCTTACAACTTTTCGTAGCTTGTCCTGTGCATTTGCTAGTCTGCTACGTTGTCGCTTCCGCCTTTGAGATCCAGACTTTTTCGGTTATTTCACGGGACCCAAGTTGTGTGAGTGTGTCCGATTTAATTCACTAGTAAAGGTTAGCTTACCTTATAGTTTTAATTTACCTCAAGAAATTTATGAGTTCGACAATAAATCGACAATAAATTAATCTTATTTATAAATCTACTTAAAACTTCGTTCTGATTTAGTGAGTTTTTTAACCCGGAAGTATGCATAAAATGAACATTCTAGTTCCGGTTTTGTTTGTCATATTGGCGGGTAACTTATGTACTTTGACCTGGGGGTGACAGTTCCAACTTCAATTAAAAGGTTGAGCCGTACTGCCATAAATGAACAAAATGAGGCGTTTGTTATTAATTTCCAATTCTACGTTGCATGGAAGCGGCTATTTAGAACACTGTAAAGATCAGATAAAAGAGTTTTTATCTAGGTATGTAGTGTTGATGGGTAACATTGGCATTTCTTTTTATAAAACCTTTTTTTTTGCAACCAAGATGAATACCGGAATTAAATGTTACCATTGGTCACAAGATTGTATTTGAACATACTCAGGCATTTTAAAGAGTGGGATGTTATTCATTGCATGTATTTAGGTTGGGAGGGCCAAAAAGCAATGCAACTATTACTTATGTAACGTCCGCAGGGGTAGAAATATAAGCGCTTCAAACCAGCCTCGCTGCTGGATTAACTCTTTAGCGATGTGGTTTAAGTGGCTTCCCAATGTGCGCGGTTTAGCAACGGTTACCGTGGCCGGTGTACGGATGGGTGACCGTTGGAGGGCGCCGGCCTGCGTTACATTGGTGGCAGCGGTGGGATAGTCAACTGCAGGACTGTAGTTGCGTGCCCACGGAACTTCCCGGGCCAAGTCTCGGGACGAGACTTCTCGGAGGGGGGAGTAATGTAACGACCGCAGGGGTAGAAATATAAGCGCTTCAAACCAGCCTCGCTGCTGGGTTAACTCTTTAGCGACGTGGTTTAAAGGCATCTCGAAAGGAATGTGGTATCCCACTGAGCCAGGCCCCCACATGCTATGACCAGACCTGCTAATTGCTGGTCATCACTGCAGGGAGTCTTTAGCCAACATAGTACTAATCTGTCACAGTAATACCTCTGATGGGTTAATGCAAAACTAAATTACCTGCTAGTATGGATGTGAGACAGTAGGCTAGTTTTGCACAAAGCCACAAACATTATTGTTAGTGATAATGTGGGCTGTTTACTATATGATCCCTTACAAATTCTTTATTGCATTAATTACTAGGTGTCAATTTTGTAACTGCAAGATTATGTATTTATTTCATAGCTAAATATTTAATTTTGAAAATACATGAGAGATACAAGTTTTAGTATTCAAAATGACTTAAAATGAGTCTGAAGGACATTATTCTGACAATGAATGACTTTTTAAATTGCTTTTGTTAGAAACGTTTCGTTACATTTTACAAATCCAAATAAAATATAACTTAAAATATATATGAGAACTAAAAGAATGAAAGAAATTACAAAATGTATAAGAAATAACAAAATCAACCAACAAAGTAAGAAAGAAAACAAATAAAGATTTATATATATATATATATATATATATATATATATATATATATATATATATATATATGTATATAAATCTTTATATATATATATATATATAAATCTTTATTTGTTTTCTTTCTTACTTTGTTGGTTGATTTTGTTATTTCTTATACATTTTGTAATTTCTTTCATTCTTTTAGTTCATATATATATATATATATATATATATATATATATATATATATATATATATATATATATATATATGATTGCGTAATTGGTATATTCACAACTGTTTCCTTTACAAACTGTGAATGACTATGTTCAACCCCCAGATATAGCATACATACACTTGGATCTTGAACAATACCTGTGTGACAGACACATCGTTACAGACTGTGGCAGCCTGGCTTATCAGAAAACAGATGCCCTCACATGCTGGGTGGGGCAATAAATGGGGGGGGGTCACTTATATAAGGCTCTTGAGATGCCTTTAAGCGGCTTCCCTATGTGCGCGGTCAAGCAACGGTTACCGTGGTCGGTGTACGGATGGGTGACTGTTGGGGAGCGCCGGCCTGCGTTACACAACTATTACTTAGTATGTTTTGAAATGCATGTAGTAATATAAATCATTGTGTCGACATCACTCACGAAGTCATGCTGTATGGCTCAATTGTGATGCCATAATTAACTTACATGTATATAAGCGTTTAAACTTTAATGTCCTGATTCTATGCAAAAATGTCAACAATACACAATAAGTTTTAATGTTTAATCCATTACTTTCTATTAGGATATGTTTTATGTAAAGATATTTTTATTGCTTGTATTTAAAGCAATGACTTGTAACAAAGGGAGAAAAAATGTGCAACCAGGCCAGCGCTTTAACCTGGGACCTTTTGCTAACAAAGTCAATGTTCTACTGATGAGCTTACTGGACTAATTGCATATCCCTGTCACCCGAATACTCACACAAACATACAAAACTTCAGTTAGTGATGAACAAATACCACTATCAGAACACCTCACATATACAGAACGATTCCCAAGAAACTGCAAATGCATCCCCTTAATCTGTTGATAGTGTGTACGATGTTCACATTGTGATAATGTGTTTTTAAACCTTAATTGTGTCTAATCTTTGCACTATACATGTATTGGTTGGTCTTTGATAAAAGTTGCATATTTGCGGTAAATATGGTGGCTTTGACATACTTTTTTAAAGTAAAAACCCAGCCCAGACAAATATTTTGAACCAACAATGTAACATTTGCATATTTGGGAACAAAGAAACCTGATGCAAGGTTTTAACCGGATTAATAATAAATTGATCCATATTTTTAATCTTTTGAAGGAAAATGCTTTCCAAAACTGTACAAGTAAGCAAAGGGTTATTTGTAATTTGTTTTTTACCCAGCACATACTGCTAGTTGATGTAATTTTATTGTCAATAACAATGCATTAACATTAAAATCTGTTGTTGTTGTTTTCAGCAAAGTAAAGACAGTTTTGTTTGTGCCCTATGCTCTTCATGACCGAGATGGTTATGCTGCTAAAGCAAAAGAGGCCTTCATGGATATGGGTTAGTTATGTCTTTATGTCTTTAACCTTATTCTGCTACATTTGTACACCAGTACAAAATTTTGGCGGTTCTGTTTACCTGCAACCACAGGCAAGGGCAAATTTGACACTGGATTTGGTAGCACAATCAGTTGAGTGTCGGCTCCAGGTACAGAAAGCCCTGGGCTCGAACCCGGATCACGACATACCATAGTCATAAAAATGGTGGTGCTATAGCTCCCTTGCTATTGCTCAAGCTTTTTAAGGTTAGTTCCATGACTAGATGGCCCGGTGTCAGGATACTGTGACTAGTTGGCTCATTGTCAGGATAATGTGACTGGGTGTGGTATCATGCCAGGTGTTCACCGTAAAAGGCAGCTCTATATCTGCTTCAAGTAGACACCATCTCTAGATAACTGAAATACTGTTGTTGGGATGATATAACCAATAAAAAAGAAAAAAACCCAAGGCAAATGGATGAATTGAATAAAAGTATTTAGCCAGGTGCTTATCCTGGTTCTTCTCTATTTGCCTGAACTGCAAACATCAAGACATCAACAATACATATTATGACAAGCAACAGATATACATGTACAATTAAACAACATATTTTTGACATATATGTCAAAATGTTAATGCTAAAAAGATGCAAATAAACAGGTTATAAATCGAGCACCTGTCCAATGTTCATCGGGGTGAAATGTTCGGTGGTATTTAAGTGCAAAAAGTCTTAAAGTTGAAACAACAAATATACAATGAAATATTTATATGAATAAGATTTGAAATACTTCTGCAAGGATAAGCAAAAACAACAAAAAAACAACAAAACAACAACATTAAAGAAACATGGAAATTGAAACCCCATCAAAAGTCAATAAAATATAATAGAACATCAGTGTTAGTCATATGTCGGTACCCAAACATCAAATGAGTTGCCTAAGTCAATACACAAGCAAAATGTTTATGAGAGTTTAATGGCGAAATACCTTTTAAAATATATTTGTGATAAACTATTTTTTTACAATTCTTTAGCAGTTAAAAGTAAACATGTCATTGAGATGATTAAGTATAAAATATACCTGAATTTAGTCAGTAAAGGATCTCTAATTGTGCTTTCATAAAGTGTTCGGTGGACTGCCAAATACCCCTGAAGAAACATAGTTCGAGTAAAAAAGTAAAAGTGTTATTTATTACCTTTTACTATTTTGAAAACTATGGTTTGCCATTCTCTACATAATATCAACATAACAAGCACCAATATATTGTAGTTATCTTCTTTTTTTCAAAAACTGTATAATCCAACAGACACGCAACCAGCTAATTATGTGCCATTTGGGTAACTTGAGATGATATTTTTTTTACACAATGAAGAAATTGCTATGGAGTCTGAAAATCTTCAACTGAGCTAATCATAAATGGATTTACAAAAAATAGCTGGTAATTTTTTTATGACATTAAATTATTATGGTTAGCATTTTAGAAGCATGCTAGCTGATTTTTTATGGACAAATAGTTGCAATAATACAAATTTTCTTTTACTTGTACATGTATCTAGAATTTAGATCAGTGTTAGGTTTTGTTTATCTTTTGTAGGTTTCATTTTTTATTATTAATACAATACTGTATTGTGTTGCATTTTAGAGTGATCACTTGAAATTGTTTTTTTCTGTCAGGTTATGCCGTGGAAAGCATCCATGAAAAACCTAGTGCTGTTGATGCCGTGGAAAATGCTGAGGCAATTTTCATTGGTAAGAATACTAATTATGCTATGTTTAATTTTGTTCCATCATACTTAATTATCGTCATATTGGTGATGTCTGTAATTATTGTTTAAGGAAGACACCAGACATACATGCATGTCTAGGTAAAACCAGAGGTACGCAATAAGTATGCTTGATAAAATTTGCCACTAATTATTTAAAGTCCTTTATAAATTGTTGATTAATAAACCAAACTATTTCTCTCTTTGTTATTATAAACAGAGTCAAAATGTCGAAGGCCCCATATAATTAAATATGCATGGTTTTAAATAGGGATGCTAACGGTTAACAGATTAATTGGTTTACCTTTTCTGAAACAGTTAACCGGTTACAAAGTTACAGTTAGGTTAACCTGGCAATGTAGATACTATATTTCTTTTGAATAAACAGCGACATACGAGTAGCTTTGAATCCAGATGACCCAATTCATGACCCATCCTTATTGGTTACCATCGTGATCCTAAGACCTGTTATCTTCTTGTAACTGTCTTGACATCCACCCCTGTGGAGTTTTGCTTAAAGTGACAACATGCAAGTTTGACGAACCATGACAATTAGTCCCAATTAACATTACATCTGTCCTAGTTGATTGAGCTGTTGATGTTTCTACACGCTGTTGACAATTGGCTAACTGGACTCTATACTTGTAAAACATAATCTGCTAGGTGGCAGATAATCACATGTTACCAGTTAAATGGGAGGCGTTATACCAAAGTTGTTAAAAATGGTAGTGGTATAGCTCCCTCGCTAACGCTCAAGCAGATATAAGGGATGTTCCACAACTGGTTGACCCGGTGTCAGGATAATGTTACTGGGCGTGATATCATGCCAGGTCTTCATGGCAAGCTATACATAGTGAAGGCAGCACTATATTTGCTTCAGAAAACAAGTTGTGCTATTGACCTGACCCTTTTGTCATTGTCAGCACTGGATAACCTTTTGGTGAATATCCATTCTCTCTAAAACTGTCAAAGACAGTTATTATATTTTAAATACTTGTTCACTATCAAAAGAAAAGATGACAGTAAAGTTAATTTGGCAGAGTTATGCTCCTTTTGAACATAGAATATTGATTATACTATTCTGCATTAAAATATGTGTAATATGTGTTGTAACAAATTTTGAGACTTTATAGAAGTTCTCTCCCTTCAAATTTACAGGTGGAGGAAATACATTCCGTTTGCTAAAAACTCTGTATGATGAAAAGATTGTGGAAGTTATAAAGAGACGTGTTGAAGGCGGAATGCCATATATTGGTTCCAGTGCTGGCACAAATGTTGGAACGGTCAGCATCAACACGACCAATGACATGCCCATAGTGTATCCGCCATCCTTCAAAGCTATAGGCCTGGTGCCCTTTAACATCAATGCTCATTATATGGACCCACAGGAGGGCAGCACTCATATGGGTGTAAGTTTTTTTTGTAGTTGAGAGTGGTGTCCCTTTATCTGTTTATGTCCGATTGTTTAATCCAATTTGTTTAATTGTACTAACACAGTTATACTCATTTTGCTAGTATTATTGATCGAAGACATTAAACATACAATTGGGTAGAACCATTGATATAATGGAGTGGTATCACCTGCAGGACTTTCTACCTGAAAGTTTTTCACCTCTAAGAATAAGATATTCAGACCAAGTTTAACTTAAGTGAAATCTTTCATTTATTGTCTATGGACTATAAACTTTGAATCAGTATTGATACACAGACAACTATTTGGACGAATGAATTTATCATACCTTATGATGTAGAACGTCTACTAAGAGTCTACACAGTTGAGTAGTCACAGGTATGGTAACAGGTCCTATAAATTTAAATGCATTGCATTAAAAGTTAGAAGGTATACTTAGGCATAAATGTAAAAAATAATTTGTCTTTTTTGTAGGGTTTACTTTAAACCTCCTGAATATAAATATGCAGAGTCCGAATTTAGAGCTCTCCAGTGCCAAAGATTATTTTAGTTTTGTCTTCTTCCAGTTTAAACAAAATTTGCAGTTTATCAAAGTGTCATCTAATAAATTTAATTGTGAATTGAAAAATGAACAAGTATTACATTCAGGCATTTTTTGTTAGCAAGAGGCATTGGTGTAAGGGAGTCTAGAGAGGAGCAGAAGTCAAAGAATAATTTTAACAACTGTCATTGCATTTGATTTATGATTGTGTACTCATGGTATCTATTAATACTATACAGGTTTTTGTTGCAACCAGGAATTTTTTGCGTCATTTAGGACAAAATTGGGAAAAACTTAAACCGTATTATATATCAAATAGATATTTGGTTCATTCCACTGCTTTAACATTTCACTCTTTTACAAAGCAATATCTAGTTCTCATGTGACAGAAGTAGTCAATTGTGCTATTTATATGACAAGTTGGGAGAATTACATTTGTTTTTGTTCTTTGAATTGTGAATTTTCTGCTTGAAATTGGGAAAAAACATAACTTTTGGCGATTGGGAGCATGATCCAATAATGGTCTTCAAAATAGGCTGAGCAAAACTTGGTAAGACATTTTATCTCTAACACATAAGACATCAGTATGGGCAGTACCTCCTACAGATTTCAGAAGATGGATACATGTATTGTTCTGGCCTTGGCAAAAAGAATTGTCAATAGCCTCCTGCCTAGTATGCTGATGATGAATACTTGTAACATAGGAAGAAAAATGTGCAGCCAATCTGGGACTCAAACCTGGGACCCTTCACTAACAGGGCGAATGCTTTACAGCTTACACATTCCTCCCTAACACCCAGCTTCATACACCCCGGGTAACATTGAAATTCGTCCTCAAATTTCCACAGACAATATGCTTTACTTGCTATTGACAAGCATTTCTCAAGCACTTGTATCTTAATGACAGTGGATCATTTACATAAGGCACCAAAAGCTTATTAATAGGATTAAAGTATTGAGAGCAAATATGCACAATTTTAGAGCAATATCCAAAATAAATAAAATTACTCTTACAAGTATAAAGCCTTCTTAGGGGCAAATATTTCTGTTGAAGGTGGTATCTGACAGTTTGCGAATATCATATGCATGTAACAATATATTTCCACTATTTTGAGGAATTTAGGCATAATTTCTGCATAAATTCATACTTTGGTAAAGGCAATTTTGAAAACTACCTAATTTGTTAGACAGTTGTGAAAAAATCACTCTAAGTTCTCATTCTTTCCAAAGCTATATATAAGTGCCAAAGTGGTCTTTGCCAAAAATAGATATCAACGTCCAAGCAGACTACCTGGATGCTGATATAATGTAATCTCTCAAGTAAGAAGTAAAAAAAAAAGTCACATGGTTTTCTTAGTTTAAAAATTGCTATTTTTGCAGCATGGCTCAGATAGGAAATTCTATGTTTTCACTGACGAGTGGGGATTTATGTTTCGCTGTTCACACAGGTTTAAGACATTCATGAACAGCATTTGGCAGGAATTTTTAATGTAATAATATCTTATTTTGTTATTTGACAAAAAAATATTTGATCCGAACTCTCAGATACCATTTTTAAGACTGGTTATTATGTTTTCAGGAAACCAGGGAGCAGCGAATTAGCCAATATCATGAATATGATGATGCTCAGCCAGTACTGGTAACTGTTTCTAATTATAGATTGTCACCATAAGCACCAAGCCCCAATTTGTAAATGTTACATCACTTGGATTTTTTTTCCTAAAATTTAACAATACCGGTACTGCATATTATGTTGCATTACCTAAGATTGAAAAATATAAAAACTATAAAAGATTTTTTCCTATTATATTTAAATATATATTTTATAACACATAACATAACTAGTTGGTTCGAGACCTGTTAGGGGCAAAGGACAATGTGAGAAGGTCTTCCAGCTGACCTGCAGTGCACTGATGGTTCACCCAGACAAACAGACAAATGTCTTGGATCTTCCTCCACCAAAACAGCTTGACATCACTATAATGATCATCATTGATTGCTGTGATGTATCTAAAAAAACGTGACTATTAGTATCATAATGGTAATGGTAACCATATATAACTAGTATAAAATAGAATTATTGTTAGATTTGGTTGGGAATTATGGGATATGCAAATATTGCTTCTCTATGATTTATCCACCTTAACTGGAGCTTGATCATTTCAGGGTCTTCGAGAGGGCTGCATGCTACATGTTGAAGGGGACAGTGCCATTCTGAAAGGACGTACTGATGCCAGGTTGTTTGTTAGGTATGCACCAATATCAACCTAACACTTAATAATTTAAAGCTATTTTGATTTCCGATAATGGGTTGTGTTCCCAATCACAAAAAGTATGTTTTCCCTAATTTCAAGGAGAATATACCCAATTCAAAAAAGAATTAAAATAAAATTTAATTGTCACCCCTGGCCAAATATAGGACATAATTGGCCACTTCTGTCAGATGAAAATTAAAAATATTGCTTCGCAAATATATGAAATATAAAAGGTGTTCAATGAACCAAATACATTGTATTTGATTTTTTTGTGTTATTTGATAGATATAATACATTCTTTTTAGCTCACATGAGCACAACGTGCTTAAGGGGAGCTTTTGTGATACTGCTTCGGTCATTGTCCGTTGTCCGTCGTCAACATTTTAGCTTGTTAACACACACAAGAGGCCACAGTTTTTTTCCATTCTTCATTAAACTTGGTCAGAATGTTTGTCTGCATGAAATCTTGGATGAGGTTATTATTGGGTTACCTGGGGTCAAAAAATAGGTCACTAGGTCAAATTTTAGTAAAAAATTATGTGAACACACTAGAAACCACATGTATAGGCCAATCTTCATCAAACTTGGTCAAAATATTTGTCTACATGAAATCTTGAATGAGTTCGTTATTGGGTCACGTGGGCTCAGAAAGTAGGTAATTGGGTCAAATCTTAGAAAAAGCTTGTGAACACACTAGAGGCCACATTTATATGCCATCAAACTTGGTCAGAATGTTTGTCTCCATGAAATCTTGGATACGTTCGTTATTGGGTCACGTGGGGTCAAAAAGTAGGGCACTAGGTCAAATTTTAGAAAAAGCTTGTGAACACACTAGAGACCACATTAATAGCCCAATCTTCACTAAACTTAATCAGAATGTTTGTCTACATGAAATCTTGGATGAGGTCGTTATTGGGTCACGGGGGGTCAAAATGTAGGGCACTAGGTTAAATTTTAGAAAAAGCTTGTGAACACACTAGAGACCACATTTATAGCCCAATCTTCACCAAACTTGGTCAGAATGATTGTCTGCATGAAATCTTAGATGAGGTCATAACTGGGTTACTTGGGGCCAAAAAGTAGGTCACTAGGTCAAAACATAGAAAAAGCTTGTGAACACACTAGAGGTCACATTTATAGGCCAATCTTCATCAAACTTGATTAGAATTTTTGCCTGCATGAAATCTTGGATGAGTTCATTATTGATTCACATGGGGTCAAAAAGTAGGTCTCAAGGTCAAATCTTAGAAAAAGCTTGTGAACATCCTAGAGGCTCCATTTATGGCCCAATCTTCATTAAACTTGATCAGGATGTTTGCCTGCATAAAATCTTGGATGAGTTTATAACTGGGTCATGTGGGGTCAATAAGAATGTCAATAGGTCAAATTTTAGAAAAAAGCTTGTGAATACACTAGAGACCACATTTATAGCCCAGTCTTCACCAAACTTCATCAGAATGTTTGTCTGCATAAAATCTTGGATGAATTCATTATTTGGTCACATGCGGTTAAAAAAAGAGGCCACTAGGTCACATTTAA
The DNA here is from genome assembly GCA_007844125.1 of Sinonovacula constricta. Taxonomy (NCBI): domain Eukaryota; kingdom Metazoa; phylum Mollusca; class Bivalvia; order Cardiida; family Solecurtidae; genus Sinonovacula; species Sinonovacula constricta. The sequence goes on along the minus strand of CM017567.1, from coordinate 48,172,820 downwards.
AAAAACAACTTAAGAAAACACTTAAGAGGCCACATTGATGGCCCAATCTTCATCAAACTTGGCCAGCATGTTTGCCAGTATGAAATCTTACATACAATCTAAAGTAAATAGTTCTTTATTACTTGATGCCAGATTTGTGCCTGCTAAAAGCCTGTGTCATCAGGTGAGCGATTAAGGGCCAGCATGGCCCTCTTGTTTCACATTATGTCAAAACAATTTGAAAAACTCCAAATTTTAGTAGTCAATTCATTTTCCCAAAATGTTGATAAAAAAACTTGTTTGATAAGTTGATTGTCAAATTTTGAAGGTTTTTCTTTATTTGTTGTGAGTCATGCTTTCAACTATTTTTATATACTTCTAGTTGCATTTTATTGGTAGAGACAGATGGCTTACAAATACCTAGTTAGAATCATTGCTGTATTATAGCTCAACTTAATGTCATCCTAATTTAAAAGAATTGTCCCACTTGCGACTGTGAGCATAGCCTCAAGTCCCTTAACCATCTCCAGATAACTGAATTACTGTTGGTGGGATGATAAACCCAATAAACAAACAAAGTCCCTCTACACCTGGGTCAAAGGTTACTAATTTTTAGCTCACCAAGATCATCCTCAAGCTATGATTGGTCAGATATCATATTTATTTCAAATTCAGCCAATCAGACTCCAGCTTAAAGCTTTATAAACTTGGACACACATTTTATAGCCTTGATTATTTGTCAAGTTGATAAATAAAGTTAACATCCCAACAGCACTTTGAACAATTATTGATCATACTTTGTGATTTTGTAAAAGTTTTTTTTCATAGCTTTGTTAGTTGAGTTCAGTGTCCCCTCCAGCAATTTTTACTAATATCAATTTTGGTTTTATGAATAAACATTTGGTTCATATGTTTTAATAGTATTAGCTCCACCTTTTGAAGAGAAAAAAAGTCTGTATCATTCTTGATAACATTTTTGTTAGATTCTTTTCTCAAAAACAGTCAAGAGATTTTCAAACTTGGAGAAAATATCCAGCTCTGAGAAAAGTGGAGTCCTCTCTCTATGGACAGCTCTTGTTTTTATTATGTAATCTTATTTTGATTTTTCTTGATGTTTTAGAAATCAACCTCCAGTAGAATACAAACCTGGTGATGATCTCAGCTTCCTGTTGAAAGCCTGAATTATGCCGGAAACTGCAACAGGATTGAGAACTTAGATATCCTACATATTAAGTGATACTTACCGGCCATTGAAAAGCAATGCAAAGTCATCATGTGTATATCATTTCACTACAGAGACTATGCAGTGCTCAGCTTCCATGGTAAAAAAGGTAAAAATGTCAAAGAATGGGAATTTATTTGCCAAAGCATCAGTAGAATGACAAATAAGTGAAGTACCATTGTGGTAAAATTTGGAATCTATGACATATAAATAATAAGTGAAGTACCATTGTGGTAAATTTTGGAATCTATGACAAAAAAGTGGAGTACCATTGGGGTAAATTTTGGAATCTATGACAATGTGGTAAATTTTGCAATCTATGACAAAAAAGTGAAGTACCATTGTGGTAAATTTTGGAATCTGTGACAAAAAAGTGGTGTACCATTGGGGTAAATTTTGGAATCTATGACAATGTGGTAAATTTTGCAATCTATGACAAAAAAGTGAAGTACCATTGTGGTAAATTTTGCAATCAATGACAAAAAAGTGGTGTACCATTGTGGTAAATTTTGCAATCTATGACAAATAAGTGAAGTACCATTGTGGTAAGTTTTGCAATCTATGACAAATAAGTGAAGTACCATTGTGGTAAATTTTGCAATCTATGACAAAAAAGTGAAGTACCATTGTGGTAAATTTTGGAATCTGAGAACATTCCTGCTCGGGGTTACAATAAGATATGGATGTATATACTGAACCTTAAATAAACCAGTTATATGATGATGATGATGGAGAACGTTCTGATAAAATAGCACTGCAGCATCCTAAACTTTCATAATACATGTATATACTATAGGACAAGCAAAAAAATCAAAAGATAAAGGCGAAGTTGCAGGTTTGTAGAATGATCTGAAACTTAAAAAGATATCTATAATGGATGTTAAAGGTTTAAGTCACTGGTTATTTTTAAAGAGATACAAAATAGACATCAATATGTACCTGTATATCCTGGAACAGCTGCATATTTTGCCTCAAACAGGCCCGAATAAGTAGAAATTTTAATAAGCAGGCTCCATCTCATTTTTTTGTGTGGACATAATTTAGATCTTGTTTTTTTTATCCCCCCCCCCCCACACACACACCAGTTGGCCCGGACATAAAAATGTTCACGGCAATATTTCTTAAGAAATGGCGTAATCGAGAGATGACAAACAACAAACGCATATTTCGAATACAATTTCAAATTGATACAAATATATGCAATTTAACACACATAACTTTCCATCAATTCGTAAAGCATTGTTTCAACACCACAGTGTTCAAATGTGAGTTATGAAACACTTATCATCAATCAATCGTACTATTATGTCGGCTGCCCAAAGGTGGATGACTTATCACGTGATTTGTTACACGTAATTAACGTTTACCAATTACTGCGCCTCCTTGCGGAGATTTCATTCGCCCAAGGAGATATAATATTTTTCGTATGCATTCATGTAAACGCAGAAAATTATATTTTCTTAAAAACAAATGCACACTTAAAATTCAAAACAAGCACTCGGGAAACCGACTGAATTCATTCTGGCCACCAGTTCTTCCGGGAATCTGTCTTCATTGAACGGAAAAAATATAAAAACAACACTTATTTAATAATCCACGTTTTAAATTGTTAAACTACATCCAATATCATTGATGTTTACAAATAAACTATTGACTTGCGATTTCGCCATCGGTTTCTTCTCTGGTATCAGATATATTATTTCCCTTATTTAAATAGACATTTACAATAATAAAAAGCTGCATATGAACATGTAGGGCTTAGAAACTTATTTCGGAAATAAAACCTGATCCCTGATACACGTTTACTTTGCGACTCGACTCGCCCAGAAAAAAAAGAACAGCAGAGAAATGTGCTATTTACATATTTAAAATACAACTTTATTTCAATGTTAAAAGTTGAATCAACGGAATATTAGTATAGAATTTGGGATGATCAAAGTTTATCCGGTGCGTGGGGAGAAATAATTTTGTGGTGCTTTTGGCTATCTACGCAACACACCTATTATTCACTAATAATAAGAAAAAAACAATTGTTTTGTTTTGTAATGGTGCATCTCTATATGCATATTTGTTGTTGTTTTTTTTCGACTTTTATCTTCAATCGGTAATGTGTGTCCTATTTGCTTATACGCATTTATTTGATCATAAGCAACTCCATGGTCGTTATATATTTCACAAAATTTATTCTCGGCGTATATGACGAACCATTTTCTAAACAAGATCAACCTTGTTTTGCACATGCTTGTCACATTAATAGAGAACCAAAAACAAACAAACAAACAAGACGCACCAAGTTGTCCAGATGTGCCTGTAACCTTCGTACCTGAATGAACTACCAATAGATAAATTATGCACACGTCCCCAATCTGAGGTGTCATTAGATTTTTTTTAATTCTTGCTAATTATAATCATTATTGCAGAAAATGGCGAAGATTTCGCAAAACAGCTTAGCTTTTTTAAGGCACCATTGTAAAAATGAAAAAAAGGACAATTTTCAACGTAGCGCCGTATAAGAAAATAAATGCAATTCAAGTAGCAAATATCCACGAATTTATTGGTAAGCACCCGTATAAATCCGCAACATATGTGTTTGAAACTATAAATATACAATTTTCTGTTATTCACTAACAAACTTTTCCAACTGATTTCTCTGTGAAATAATAAAAAGAAAAAAGTATAACGATACGTCTAATGATTGGTCTTTAATAAATATTTTCTGATAAGGGTTTCCCACTGGTCCATCAGTTGGTGTTATTTGGGAATATTAGTGAAATTAAAATTGTGTCCCTTGTTGGATTATATCCGAGGAAGTCCAAAATGGTAGGTCCTTATAAGAATCATTGCACTTTATCGCCTGTCCCTTTAGCGATGGTGCCATCATAAACAGTGATAGTTCTTACTTTAGCGATGGTACCATCATAAACAGTGATAGTTCTTACTTTAGCGATGGTAGCATCATAAACAGTGATAGTTCTTACATTGTACTTAAGCTATGGTACCATCATAAACAGTGATAGTTCTTACTTTAGCGATGGTATCATCATAAACAGTGACAGTTCTTACTTTAGCGATGGTACCATCATAAACAGTGACAGTTCTTACTTTAGCTAAGGTACCATCATAAACAGTGATAGTTCTTACTTTAGCGATGGTACCATCATAAACAGTGATAGTTCTTACTTTAGCTATGGTACCATCATAAAGAGTGATAGTTTTTACTTTAGCTATGGTACCATCATAAACAGTGATAGTTCTTACTTTAGCGATGGTACCATCATAAACAGTGACAGTTCTTACTTTAGCGATGGGACTATCATAAACAGTGACAGTTCTTACTTTAGCGATGGTACCATCATAAACAGTGATAGTTCTTACTTTAGCGATGGTACTATCATAAACAGTGATAGTTTTTACTTTAGCGATGGTACCGTCATAAACAGTGATAGTTCTTACTTTAGCGATGGTACCATCATAAACAGTGATAGTTCTTACTTTAGCGATGGTACCATCATAAACAGTGATAGTTCTTACTTTAGCGATGGTACCATCATAAACAGTGATAGTTCTTACTTTAGCGATGGTACCATCATAAACAGTGATAGTTCTTACTTTAGCGATGGTACTATCATAAACAGTGATAGTTTTTACTTTAGCGATGGTACCGTCATAAACAGTGACAGTTCTTACTTTAGCGATGGTACCATCATAAACAGTGACAGTTCTTACTTTAGCGATGGTACCGTCATAAACAGTGATAGTTCTTTTAGTGATGGTACCATCATAAACAGTGACAGTTCTTACTTTAGCGATGGTACCATCATAAACAGTGACAGTTCTTACTTTAGCGATGGTACCATCATAAACAGTGATAGTTCTTACTTTAGCGATGGTACCATCATAAACAGTGATAGTTCTTACTTTAGCGATGGTACCATCATAAACAGTGATAGTTCTTACTTTAGCGATGGTACCATCATAAACAGTGATAGTTCTTACTTTAGCGATGGTACTATTATAAACAGTGACAGTTTTTACTTTAGCGATGGAACCATCATAAACAGTGATAGTTCTGACTTTTGCAATAATATACGCTCTAAATCGGTAAATCCATACATATCAAGATATGTAATTCAATCATAAAAAATGATTATATCGATGGTAGTAAATCTGAGTACAACATTGCAAGCACGAAAATCAACATAAACCTCAAAGAGTACAAGTATAAAAACAGAGTAATCCAAACATAAGGACATACGTACATTTAAAGATAAATAAGGGAAGACTATTCGCTGATGTCTCATTACATCTTATATTTTAAGTGTATGTCTTGGAAACAGAAATGCACAAAAATGTATATAATATCAAAATCAAAACACACACACAACACCACCACCGTTGTTGTTACCGTTTAGTGGCATTTCTAACCCAAACTGCCATTACTGTTGCTGTTGGGTGATATTTCCAAATCAAATACAGCATCGGTGTTGTTGACAGATGGTATTTCTGGACCAAAGCTGACACAATGCTGGTCTGTGGTCAAAAAATTTCCACCGAATACTCCATATTTGTATAATTGTAAATAAATAATCGCAATAGGACAAATTTAAAAATACCAAAACAAAACCCCATTTTAATCGTGCTTTAACGGTGGGCCTCTAGTATGGAAGCTAGCTCGTAACTTTTCGGTCAGACAGATTTTCACTGTTTATAATGGTCGTTTTTCCATAACCTTATCGGACAACCTCGACCATTGTTGTTGACAGAACTGTCCAAGAAGTTACGTTTTTACCTTTGCAGCGTTGCATGCGCAGTAGAGTTATTCGTTGACATATACAAGAAAAGTTATTGGTGCAAACAGGCCATGTAATATAGAACAGATGGAAATGTAAAAGACTAAAAGCGTGTCAAAAATTAAATAAAAAAATAGGCGAAGACCGATCTTTATGTAGTTAAAAAGTGCACCGACTTACGGCAACTGAGCAATTACGGTAGTAGAATGTTTTCTCTCGTATATTCTCTTTGTCGTTTGCACTAACTGATAGGCAGAGCATTTCAGGTAGGAGAGAGGCTAAAACACGCCATGTGTTCAATGATAAGTAGAAAAAACACATGAAACAATATGAAATTTACATACATTTAACTCATTCCTTTTATACTTGATGTTAGTATGCTGTGTGTGTGTGCGTGCGTGCGTGCCCGCCCCTGTGTATGTGTGTGTGTGTGTGTGTGCGTGTGTGTGTGTGTGTGTGTTTTAAACGAAGCAATTAAGATTAATGATGAAAACACTCTTTGGGTTAAACGACCTTGATAAAAGGTGTGTGAAGCCGAAAGTAACGACATAATTGTGCCTACTGATTGAATAGGGTTGCTATTTTGAGAATTAACTACCTGATAACGGTTAAACAAATGTTACTTGAATGATGAATTGGGCTAAATAGAGTTTCAAACTGACATTCGAAGAAGAATTGTTTACAATTTGTCTTGAGGCTAGAAATTAACAATGATGCAATCGTCTAGTAAAATTTTAAGCCCGAATTAGCAAGAGTAAACAGGTCAGCATTTTGTAAATAACTCCGCCCGATATTGATATTTGGACTGTTTTCATTCATATCTCGGTCAAATGCTCAGAAAAAAGTATCGAAACTACGGTGGCATATTTTCGCCACTAGATTTGTTAACCGTTTTTTTTTTAATGAAATTTTTGATCATGGTTGTTTTGTTTTCATGATATTTATCAGATATCACGAAACTTAATATATATAAATATGTCAAATAAAAATCATAACTTGAAAACATGAACGTTACTGCAATTTTTACACCGCCGGTTACTATCGGTAATCAACAATCCGCTTGTAAACCACAATATGCTTGTCGATATTATACTTTTTTCTAAACACGCTCACACTCAAATTACCGCAATTTGGCCGACTTTAACCTGTCTGCACTCAAAAAGACTAAAGCAACAACATGATTAATCTGATCACCTGCTGATTGTTTGCAGTAAAAAATGTAGAAACAGTTTTAGCGTGTATTGTCCTTGGTCATTTAAATACAGCACGAACATCCACGTGAAGCATTCGCTTTGCGCTTTTGCTGGACGTGTTTGATAAGCGTAAATTACAGTATTTTGGAAGTGGCCGTACTTGAACGTTAGCTGTGCCGTAAAACGCCTGGCCATGGCACGCTTCTCGGTGTTAACGGCGCTGTTTGCGTTTATCGTAGTTCAGGACATTACGGCCAGTCCGAATTATCTGGTACTGAAAGATTTCCCCGCGCCTTTGACTGGATTTATTCCAGCAGATGTAAGTTTAATCTAGAACCTTTATAATACTTGTAATAATGATGAACGTTTTCTAAAAATCGTGAAAACTTAAATTTATGTCCATGCTCTAAAAACAGTCTCTCTACCGAGTATCTCGCATCGAATTGGATGTGATAGTTATCTCCCTTGTGTGTGTATGTATTTTCGCGTTCTTCAGATTGGAATTGTTATTGTTGTTGTTATTATTATTATTATTATTATTATTATTATTACTATTATTAAACAGTCATTTATCATGCCCATACTAGTATAGTAATAAGCAAAACCTGTAGTTTTTTTCATAACTATGATTTTAACATTCTTAAACAGTCTTACTTAAAAGGGGAGATAACAAATTGCAAGTTTACATATTTAAGTTATTTCTTTTCTTAAGCGAAAAGACGGTCTAGCAAAACGTAAGATGCTGAGAGTATTTATTGTTGTTGTACTGTAGTACTTTTTCATAAACGGAAAATCAGGTCTAGCAAAACGTAATATTCTGAGAATATTAATTGTTGTAGGCTGTTGGCACTTGGTATTACCTGGTTGGGAAGGCTTCGTGCACCCTTCAATCTGAGACGGAGTATAGTGATTATCACATCTTTCTAATGGACAGTCCAAACAGCAAGGCAACCATCGAATTTTACATGAGGTAAGCAGTTTGATTTAGTAAATGATCCGCACCTTATATTGTCCGGTTTTGTTCAGAACAAAGGCCACGATGATACGTAGGTGGGTTAAATGAATAAGATTACAGGAACCGGTAAAACTAAAATGGTAAGTGTTCTGAATCGGTTCATAAACGGATATTCAATAATGATCTCTAATACATACAATGGTATATAATATAATACATGCTCTCTCCCTCCTCTCTCCCATTATTTTCCCTTTCTTTTTTTCTCTCTCTCTATTATATATTATATACGATATATATATATATATATACGAGGTGTGTTCGTAAAGTTCTTGGACAAGTAAGAAAAACAAACAAGTTGACCTGTGATCAGAACAAAATGTAAATCGTTGAAAACAGAAAATTATCAGTGACAAACATGTAAAATAATATCAAAAAACATAGATCTATAGTAAAACTCTAACAACATATGTGCTACCACTATCGTCCCTACGCCGCAGTTTGACATTTTATATATATATACAGTAAAACCTCTCTACAGCAACATCTGGCGGAGGCACGAAAAAGTGTTGCTGCTGAGAGGTGTTGCTGCTCAGAGGTTTCAATGAGACGAGAAAAAATGTATTTTTTTTTAAATAGTTTTTAGTAATAGTACTTTAGCCAATCAGCATTTGCTTGTCTATTACAAAAACAATATCGTCAGTAACGGACCTGTATCTGAGTTCTGCCGCAGCCCAACTCAGTAGCAATAGACTGTGCTGACCTTCCTTGTTCTAACAACTTAATTGCAGTAACACTCTGCTCTTACGTAAGGTAAACCTTTTTATAAGACATTTCAAGACAAAATGACCAGTATTTCAGTATTGAGTCATGCAAAGACTGATTTACCATTAAAAAATCGAATTTATAGTCAGACATCCTAAAACAATGACAGTTTGCATTTAGCAATTAACGTAAACATCTTTTTAAGTAAGCAATCAATACAGTGATATCTTTTAATCTTTCGACCAATTAAAGAAAACAAACCAATCCAACTCGTTAACATCATCAATAGCTGGCACTTCTTTCACACGTTCCCGCAATACACTAGATCTACAACGGCATGTTTGTAGCATGCAGCTGGTTTCCCGTCCAACTGCAACTTGATTCCAATTAACACCTTCTCAACAGGGTACAAGCAGTGATCAGCCGACCGCGTGACATTTCTGGTGTACGCGACAGTCTGTTCTAAAAATAGCTGCACTGGTGTTGCTACGCAGAGGTTAAACTAGCCTCAGGGAAGAGATTTACACGGCCGCTTACCGCTTCGCGGAGGAGTTGCTGCTTAGAGGTTAAAATGCGCTGAAAACTACTGGGGGGAAATTTAACTGCCGCTGCTTAGAGGTAGCCGCTGCTTAGAGGTGCCGCTTCGAGAGGTTTTACTGTATATATATAAAAATAAATAAATGCATTCATACATTCATATATAAAAAAGATATTAGGTTCTCTTTTCCCTTTTAAACGATGCTTTTTAAATAACAAAATTAATTATTAACTTGTTTCTTTGTTATTTACAGATATCGAGGAGAGTGTGGGACCTTGAAATTAAATACTGAAATGACATCAGGAAATCCTGCGGATATGAAGTACAGAGACACAATTGGTACGTATTCGTGCTGATGTACAATTGTGGCTTATTTCTTGTATTTCTCGTCAAATATTCAAAATATAATTCGGAATACCACGCCAAGTTATTGTCTTGTCCAGGTATGACGTAGCCAAACTATCGAGAAAAACAACAACAACAAACTTGTGTATATACTTTCCCGAACTTTTTTTTTTCAATCTTCGCATGCCACCATTAAGGGAATATTTTGTTTTGATAAAGAGACGCAACATTTGACGCATTGGTATTTGTATTTCGACGTTTCGATATTCTTTATGGAGGGACATCCTACAAATATCTAAACCTGACTGAGTTTGGGGAGGGCTCTTACTGAGATTTATGTTCTGATATTTGTGGAGGAAGACCCCAACAAAAATGCTAAACCTGACAAGGATTGGAAGTACATTCTCTGTAACTTTTATCTCACTTAACTGATATTTCTCTTTTAAGCAAATCGTGGCATGGCGTTTAATGCAACTAGAAGCAAGCTGACACTGCATGAGTAGTTTTTTTCTTTGTTGATTATGCAAGAATTGTTTGACGTTTTGTTTAAAGATAATTCTAGAATAGCTTGTCTTTTCTTTATAAAGTATGCAAGAATAATTTGTCTTCTCTAAATATTTATTATGGTCGAATTATTTGTATTTTTCTTTAGATTACTCAAGCATCAATTGACTTTTATTATGCAAGAGTAGCTTGTATTTTTTATATAGATTATGCTCGAGTAGCTTGTCTTCTATACAAATCATGCAAGAGGAATTTTTTCTTCTACACAGATCATGCAATAATATTTTGTCTCTGTTCGATATAGATTTTGCAAGAATAGTTTGTGTTCTATACAGATCATGCAATAATATTTTGTCTCTGTTCGATATAAATTTTGCAAGAATAGTTTGTGTTCTATACAGATCATGCAAGAAAAGTTTTTTTTTTCAACACAGGTCATGCAAGAATAGTTTGACTCTTTTCTAATAAGATTAAGCACGATTAATTTGCCTTTTCTATATTGGTTTTGCAAAAATAGTCTATCTTTCTGCATAGAAAATGCAGGGATAATATGCTTTTTTCTAAATAGATTTAGCAAGATAATGTTAGTTTTTATGTACAAATAGTTTGCCTCTCTTTACAGATTATTGATTTGTCTATATAGATTATTATTTGTCTGTTGCCTTTTCTATATGGATAATACAGGACTATTTTGTCGTTTCTATGTAAAAAATAGCTGATAATATGCTCTTTGTAGAAGAAAAGGCAAACAAAATAATTTGATGGAATCTGTATTATTTTTGTTGCCACAATTTATCGGTGTTGTAAATAAGTCCATGATAAGATTGACTGGGGTTGGAAGTAATGTGGGGTATGATAGTTACTGCAATCTGCGGGTCCATTGTCATGGGTGTTCGCTTTACCCGATTTTTACTCAATTTTTACTCAACAGATGTCGTGGTTCATTCTTGTCGAACTTAGCAACAGTGGGCTTTTGATTACTTGTTCTGTTTTGATTTCATATATACATAATTAACTGCAAGGAATTAAGGAGTTTTCTTCAAACTAATCCGAAAATAGCTACCCACTTGAATGGTACGTCTTTTCTATAAATAAGGTTGGTTTTGTTTCAGTTAGGCTAAAATCAAGCTTATACCTGAATCCGAAATAGCTACCCACTTGAATGGTACCACATCCAGTCAAATTATCTTCACACTTTGCTATATTCGTCTAATTATTGCTTAAGAGTAAGCAGTGTAGTTATATTACTTTATTTTAAGCACGTCTTTTCTATAAATAAAGTTGGTTTTGTTCCAGTTAGGCTAAAATCAAGCTTATACCTGCATATTCATATTTGAAATTTTAACTTTGCACGTATTTTTGTTATGCCTATATAATCAAGATTATTATAAGGTTGGATGTGTGAGAAATATGGCCCTGGTTCGATATAGCCAATTCAGGTAAATATACACGCGAGCCTAACGTGTAAGTACTATCAAGCACTTAATAAGTTGACCGCGCCGTCCCGTTAAATTGACAAGGGTATGCCGTTACCTGTGTTCGAACCCGGCGCCTTCCGTGGCCGGGGTCGACGCACTACCCATCTAACTAGGAGGACCGGTCAGATTTTTTTTAGTTTTCGTTTTTTAACCAGGTCTTTTGTCCGGTAAAATGGTGGTTATTGACACTGACTATACTCAGTACCTGGTGATATGGGGCTGTGACCGCCTGGGAATCGACAACAATTGTGACGACCCTTGGTTGGCAGCCTTTGTTCGTAACCCGACTCCATCGGTCCACCTTCTGAAAACCATCAACGATGTGTTTAGCACTCGCTGGAATCTAGGCCTTAAAGATCTTGACTCACCAAAACGGAATGAAAATCGTAAGTTTTAAGGAAGGAGTTTCTGTTTATACGCCACGAGTCAAAAACGACTCTTAAAAGTATCAATATCTCAATTACGTTTCAAAAAACGGCCATACTAAGACTAGGCAGAAGTGGATCCAGAAAATTTTGGTTGGGGTGAGGGAGGGGTGTATGAATCAACATCCATTCAACTTTATCAAAAGTATTTCCTACGATAAAGTTTAATGAATCTTGATACATACACCCCCAACTCCCAACCAAAAATAACACTAAATTATATTAAGTTGCACTGATTATGACAGCGACCCTTATGACAAGATGGTTATAATAACAGGAAACTGTGTTCTGTAGCTTGTTTAATCAGTTATTAATGAATCCTTTATGACTTTTTTCCTCGTTTTCCCGCCATATTTGTTGCCCTGTATTCCGACGTAAACATATTTGTGCTCATGCTTTACATTTACCATTGGCTGTCTCCAAGTAAAAGGTACTTTCACGACCTTAAAAAGCTGAAATCAAACATAACAAATAGAATTCAAGTATCTTTTTCAAAATGTTGCTCTTTGTTAATTGTTATTTGTGTAAAAACGTTATATGTCAATAGACCAATACTTTACACTTTCAGCCTGTCCAATGCCATCTACAAACGGCGATTCGAACATTCTCACTTCATTTTGGAAAATAAACAACGATAACAACGCCATGAGAAACACAAACAACATTAATGGCCAGCAAAGGGGAAACACGAGATTCTCACAAAACAGCAATCTTGAATCACAAACATTTATGCTGCAAAACGTCAACAGGTTAGCGGTTCCACCAAATAACGTCAATGGCCGCCGTCCAAACGTCGGCAACAACAACGGCAACAACAACGGTGGATTTGGTATGGATATGCCACCAAACGCCAACAACAATGGTGGATTTGGTATAGACATACCACCAAACGGCAACATGAACGGTGGATTTGGTATGGAAATGCCACCAAACGGCAACAACAACGGCAACAACAACGGTGGATTTGGTATGAACATGCCACCAAACGGCAACAACAACGGTGGATTTGGTATGAACATGCCACCAAATGGAAACAACGATGGATTTGGCTCAAGTAATATCGGTAATGAAATGATGGCTGGAAGTGGTCCTAATGCAGGTATAAGCAACAACAACAGCGGCAGCAACAGTGGAAGTGGGGATATCGCCATTGACGAAGCAGGAGTGAATGATGGCAATGCAGGCCAAAATCTCAACAATGCCGATGGCAGTAGCAGCAGCAACAACAACAGATTTAATACACCTTCCAACATTCCTAATCCTTTTTTTGGATTTGGAAGAAAATAAACATTCTTTTTTCAATTATTTGTGGCAATATGTGCATCCACATTGACTATTCTGTGGAGTGCATCAAATGGGAGTGTAACTAAGTAATATTCCTTTCATTAAATAATGCAAAATGCGACATTAAAACATTAATTAAAACCGTTTCTATTATACCGTGTTCTTGTTTTGTTCAGCAATACTCACACACGAACAATATAATATTCTTTTTTGTGAAACAAAAAAAAGCTTATTTTATTAAAACAATAGTCATTTTTTATAAGCATCAACTTAAAAAAACCGCAAGACATGGTTTTCGAACCAGCACATTTTGTTATAAGTGAAACACCCAGTCTAATTAAAATCATTTCCCGAAAGCCGCTTCGCTATCGAGTCAATAAAACCTTCCAAACCAATCAGATTGTCGACTACAAAATCGTAAAAGTAAATGGTGATCCGAAGCATTCCGAACGTATGATTTTGAGGGCTTTGTCCATTATTGGTAGAAACAACTGATATGATAATGACTTTCCATATCTTGTCTGTAATATTGCCATTCAGTCCTTTTTGTCCCTAATACAATCAAGAACTTGCTTCTGAAGTGGTTTTAACGAGCGAAACTTTTCTACTGCTTCATCGATAGATAGATATATTACACTAGAAACCCAGTTGTTAAACTCAAGTTAAACTCATTTAAAATTATGTTGCAAAAACTGTAAGTGTAACCTTTCTTATTTCCTTTTATTTAATTGTTGTTTTTGAAACCATACAGTTCATATGAGTAATTCATTATTGAGCCAACAAATAAGTCAAATAGTTGGCAAAGTTACTTGGGACTTGTAAGTAATCTTTATGATGAGACAATAATACACTCATGACCTTTAATGCTTTTCTAAACTGTATGTTCGATATGTAAAAAATACACTGTATTTAAACCGATATACTTGATATTAATGAGTTCGATTCGTAACTTTGATTAATTATGTCACTTCCACAGCCGACGGTATGTTTCTTCACACAAAAAGACCCTGGCAAAAAAAAAAAAAAAAAAAAAAAAAAAAAAAAGATTGATTCGATCACCTGTTCTTGTTTTTTATTAGGAGGAAACAGCGAAGCTACATTTTGACTGTCATTTAAATACATCACCAACGTACACGACAAGTAATCACTTTACACCTTCAGTGGGTTTGGATTAAATCAGCTGAAATCGCAGTATTTTGGAGGTGACCGTACTTGAACGTTAGCCGTGTCGTGAAACGCCTGGCCATGGGGCGCCTCTCAGTGTTAACGGCGCTGTTTGCGTTTATCGTAGTTCAGGACATTACGGCCAGACCAAATTATCTGGAACTGAAAGATTTCCCCGCGCCTATGGCTGGATTTAACCCAGCAGATGTAAGTTTAATCGAGAACTTTTATAATACTTGTAATAATGATGAATGTTTTGTTGAGATTTATATCATGTGTTAAATATAATAAATATAATCCAGCAGATATAAGTTTTATCTAGAACTTTTATAACACTTTTAATAATTAAATGATGTAAGTTTTATTTATTTTTTATTAAACTTTTAATGATTTAATGATGTAAGTTGTGTAAACTTTTGTAATACCTTTAATGATTAAATGATGTTAGTTTTATCTAAACTTATATAATACTTTTAATGATTTAATGATATAAGTTTTGTAAAATTGTATAATACTTGTAATGATCATGTGTTTGTCAATAATTTTATCAATCGTTTTATAATAATTTAAACCAACAGAAGTAAGTTTTATTTAGACATTTAAACTTTTTAATACTGATTAATACAGAGCCATTTAAGTTTATTTCTAGAGAATTTTCTAGAGGTTTAATAATGATTTCAGCCAAAAGTATATGGGGATTTACAACTGAGCGAAATAAGACCCTGGTATGATTTACCTGGCAAGGAGGACACACTTAGCAGGCATCATCGTACATTTAAAAAAGATAAATAACGCTAAAGTGGCTCGTGTTTTTTTCTTTTAATTTGCTGATGCCAGTTTATCTTCGTCAGTGTCCTTTCTTACAACTTGTTAGATATTTTTGACTAACTCACAAGACTTCAAGCTAATATCGGACAATTTGCCTCTTACACTTGTGTGCGCGATTTTGGGTTTAATTTTCGCCCAAACGCATATTTCACCATTAGTAAAATGAGATTTTCTGTCACAATCTCAATTGATAGATGGTACAAATTGTTAAATATATGCAAAATTTTCAATATTTTCAAAACTCTCAATAAGCAAGATGTAGATTTCCGCTAAAATATACATCGACCCCAAAGTCATTCAGTCGCTTAGAGCACAATCCATATGTCGCAAAAAATAAAAAGACTATTTACCATTATCTGTTTACCTTTGCAGGAAAACTTTCTATTAATTCTCTTGCTCAAAGAACTTGCTCTTTGCCGCGGCCCTGTTTTCGAATTAAAAGAAATGTGGTAGTTATCGCTCTTGCGGATTACTATTATCGCATTTTTATACAAGAAATATTCTAATTTCACGATTAATGTGTTTATGATCATCAAAACGGCTCTAAGTCAATAATACATAAATACTTGTAGTTTTCCATTAATGTGATTTCATGTTAATATTGCATTAGGAAACATGCTCAACAGCTTAAACAATCATACGTCTTTGAGATACATACAAAAGGAGAGATTACAACATGCAAGTAAGAGTAATGCCCCATTTATAAGCCAGATAGTTTCCGCATTAGAGAAGATGCTTATCTTGGCAGCAATCTTTGATGTCAATTTCAAGGGTTTTTCAGATGAATTGTATAGAAGCGTAAATTTATTTTCTTGTAATTTCTTCATTTGTGGTCCAAAAACTAAAAGCTATACACCATTGGAAAGCTCTTGAAATTCATACTTTTATAATGCAATATTTAAAAAATTGTTGAAAGCACAACGAATTGATTCACAGAAATAAATGCAATTATTGGCTCATCCTTAAACAAAATGAACAATGTATCTTTTTGGTTGTATTTTTTTTACATGTTAAACTATCAAAATGTAGTTTTGATATTAAAAAAAACTTCATAAAAGCTGTTAAATTTGATATAAAATTCAGTAAAGTAGACTGAAAAATAAAAATACAGTGGTGAGTTTAATACAGCACATATTTCCAGATTTCGGCATGCATTAGCTTAAGCTTTCAAAGATGGCTGCCTTAAACTGTCTTATCAGTGTCTATGACATCACATGGAAACTAACTATAAACGCATATAGTCTTTCAATTTGACTACCAAAAGCAGATCTATCATAGAACCACTGAGAAACTTAGAATTTTCGACTGATTCGTCCGCCATCTTGCCACTAAATTTGCTACCCAGAGCCGAAGCGTTCCGAATATTCGACAATTATTAAAGGGACATAACTCACTTTTCGGAAAGGTAAAACAAGACATGCTATTTTGCAGGCTGTGGGCACGTGGTATTACCTGGTTGGCAAGACGTCTTGTAGCTTTCCGGCAAAGAAGGAGTATAGTGATTACCACCTCCTCCTGATGAACGACCACTACAACAAGGTGGCCATTGAACTTTACGCGAGGTAAGCAGGGTTTTTATTGTATTAATTTACCTGCACCCGCACGATAGGCCATTTCGCAATTTGTAAGAAACTCCCCCAATCAGTGATATTTTGACATTTTTAATACTTAAATCAAGCACTCACAAACAACACGTGCTGTTTTGTGTTAAATAGGTCAACAATTTATCATTATAATTGCGGCTTAGGGCTAGCAATCAGCTGAAAATATGAGTCACCATTATTTAATTGTTCATTTTATTACTACAATAATTAAATAATAATAATTATTCAGCAGCTTAGTTTGCATTTTGGTGACACTGTAAATATTTTCATGCAAAGAAAATAATGTTTGTGTTTTTTAAAAGAAACTATGCTATTTAATATAAATTTAAGATATGCTTTAACGAAGGAAATGACAATCAGATCAGTAAAACGTTTCGTACAGTCAAATGCCTGGTGGATCATTATGGTATATTATTGAATTATGTTTATATAAGCTGTGTGCGGTATATCTCCCTAGGAAAGAGTTGTAATGATTTGTAACTCTGTGCTGTTTGTGTGGCCATTACTGTTGTAACGATAAATGCCAAAAAACCGCTTGTTCCGTTCTCTGTCACGTGATTTATAATTGTACTGTTTGGATAAGATGTCGTCTGTAAACAGACTTGGTCGACAATGTAGGAATCGTCCAATATGGTTACTCTCATGTATATAATTATAATTTGTGTAAGTATTTCAACTGTTACATTGCACATTTATTTTATTTATATTGTTAGTCGAAGGCCTCTGTTAGAAAAGATGTATATTATATGCTGTGTGTGTATGTATGTAGCTTATGAGTTACCTTCGTAAAATAAAGATATTATTATTATTATTATTATTATTATTATTATTATTATTATTATAATTATTATTATTATTATTACTATTTTTATTATTATGTCTGGAAAAAGGCACTAAGGTCGGGTACCAAATTATGACCAGAATTTACATATATGTAATTCTGAGGGACGATTCGTTACTCAAATCTCCACCAGCGCCGCAAATCCTTTATACGCATTATTATTGTTTCATGTTAATTGCAGATATCGAGGAGAATGTGGAACCTTGAAATTAAATATGGAAATGACGTCAGGAAATCCTGCGGATATGAAGTACAGAGACACATTTGGTACGTATTCGTCCTGATGTACAATCGTGGCGTATTTCCGGTATTTCTCGTCAAATATCATTCGGAATTCCACGCCAAGTTATGGCCTTGTCCTGGTAGTTAAACTATCGAAAAAAAAACAACAAAACAACCTCGACGTGTTGGTGTTCGTATTGCGACGTTTCGTTTCTTATTTATGGATGGAAATTCTACAAATTTTTAAACCTAACTGAGTTGGTAAGGACTCTTTCTGAGATTTGTGTTCTGATATTTGTGGAGGGAAATCTTACAAATCATACAAATATCGAAACCTGACTGATTTTAGAAGTTAAAACGAATCTTCACTGAAGCTATTGACTTAGAGCTTTCTCAAACAAAACTTGGCAGGTAATATGCCCCAAAGTAACATGATTTAACTTTTATGATAAAGTAGTTTTTATTTTCTATATAGATAATGCACAAATCCTTTGTTTTTTTCTTTATTTAGGATTATGCAAGACTTGTTGTCTTTACTATTTTGAAATGGCTATTAATTTGCACTTTGATTCGATGAATTTTGTTAGAGAAAATAACACCACATGAAGAATTAATCTTGAGCATTTTATTTGTTATATAGACCTTTGATGAATATAATTCGATGACCATGGTGTTGTCTTGGGATATCGAATACTCATTTGAATCCCTCTACTTTGTCCATTGTACCGAACTTGTTAGCGCAATCGGTAGAGCGTCGGCTCCAGGTACGAGAGGCACCGGGTTCAATCCCAGGTCCCCACATACCAAGGTCGATATAAATGGTATTGGTATATCTCCTTTTGCTAATGCTCAAGCAAATATAAAGGTAGTTCCACGACTGGTTGGCCCGGTGTCAGGATAACGTGATAGGGTCGGGTGTCAAAACAATTTTTCAGGACATACTTTATAAAGGCAGTTCTATATTTGCTTCAAGTGGACACCGTCTCTAGATAACTGAAATACTGTTGGTGGGACGAAAAACCCAACAAACAAACAAACATTTCTTGTACAGATACACGATCAAACATGTTTTGTCTATTGTACTAGGTATCTGCTCTTAGATGTTTCTACTACCTTTTCCAGGCATAAGTCTGTGTTCATTCTTGACGAGCATGCAGACTCACTGTTTTTGATTACGTTTTTTTATTGTTTAAATGTAATATAGAGATAACGTGGGAGTGTCTATTAGCTGATTTGAAAGCATCGGTGGTTTTATTTGTCCCGAGATGATTGTCCCGAGGACGGAATTACCCGAGGAGTTCCAATTGTACTGCAAGGTTCGATTAGACTGTTTTGAAGTTTTCTTTTTTTAAACCAGGTCTTTTATCCGGCAAAATCGTCATAGTTGATACTGACTATACCCAGTACCTTATCATATGGGGCTGTGACCGCCTGGGATTCGACAACAATTGTGACGATCCTTGGTTAGCAGCTATGGTACGCAACCCGACCCCAACGACACATCTTCTTAAAACCATCAACGGGGTGTTAAAGACGCGCTGGAACCTAGGCTTTAAAGATCTTGACTCCCCAAAACTGAATGAAAATCGTAAGTTTTTAAGGCGGAAGTTATAAACGCCATAACTCAAAACGACTCTTAACATAAACAATATGGCTTTTATGTATACAGCCGGAATAGCTAAAGTATACCTTTTTTAGGGAAAGTTGTTTAAGAAGATATCCGTAATTAACGACTCATACTCAATAAATGCAAAAGTTTTATAAAACTTGAAAGGTTCTTTTCTTTACAGCATTAGTAAAAATAGCAAGGCACATAAAGACTAGTCAGCAATCTTTCAAAATGACCTTATTTGTTTGTATTCAAAAGTCTAACTTAATTTGTGACTTATATTTCCATGCACATATTTCTCCAATATTTGTTTACTTGTGTACGTATGTTATCGACACAGAACTGAATGCTTCAAAAGTTTTCTAGGATACAAGGAATTTTCTTGTTATAAAAGTCACATTTTTACTGGATCGGAAACGGCTTATATGTTTAATCGTAACTAATGTTCTTTCAGATAATTCATTTAATCTGTCTTAAAAACAACAACACAATACATGAATTGCACCTATAAAAACAACAATAACTAATGACTTAATAACTTAATTCATACAACTAAAATGAAATCGGGATCAGTACACTTAATCACTCATTAATTAATAAATCCTATACGTATTTCGTCTTTTTTCCCGCCATAATTCGCTGCCTTGCCTAAACATAATTTTGTTCACAGGCTTTTACAATTTTAAGAATTCAAGTTCTAAATTGGCCGAAAACAATAATAATTAAAATTACTGCTGTATTTGTTTTTTCTCAAAATGTTCGTTCTTTGTTAATTTGTATTAAAAAGGTTATGATAGAAAGCTTAACACGTTTCACTTTTCAGCCTGCCCTATGCCATCTACAAACGACGATCCGAATGTTCTTACCTCGTTCTTGTTAAAGGACAACAATAACAACATAAATACCAACGGCATGAGAAACATGAACGTACCGGCTAACGTTTATACCATTGAGCATAATAAAAACAACATTAACGGCCAGTTAAGGGGAAACAATAGAATATCACAAAACAATAACCTTGACTCACAAACACCACTGAACAACGACAACAGGTTAGCGATTTCAACAAACAACAATGTTAACATCAATGGCCTTAGCTCAGATATGCCACTAAACAACGGAAACGTCAACGGACGACGAGTGAACAGTAACATTAACGGACAATCGAGTAACAACAGGAACAGGAACGTTAATGGTCCTGCATTGCCACCAAACGGCAACAACAACGGTGGATTTGGTATGAACATGCCACCAAACGGCAACAACAACGGCAACAACAACGGTGGATTTGGTATGAACATGCCACCAAACGGCAACAACAACGGTGGATTTGGTATGAACATGCCACCAAACGGCAACAACAACGGTGGATTTGGTATGGACATGCCACCAAACGGCAACAACAACGGTGGATTTGGTATGGACATGCCACCAAACGGCAACAACAACGGTGGATTTGGTGTGGACATACCACCAAACGGCAACAACAACGGTGGATTTGGTATGAACATGCCACCAAACGGCAACAGCAACGGTGGATTTGGTATGGACATGCCACCAAACGGCAACAACAATGGATTTGGTGTGGACATGCCACCAAACGGCAACAACAACGGTGGATTTGCTATGAACATGCCACCAAACAGCAACAACAATGGTGGATTTGGTATGGACATGCCACCAAACGGCAACAACAACGGTGGATTTGGTATGAACATGCCACCAAACGGTAACAACAACGGTGGATTTGGTGTGAATATAGCACCAAACGGCAACAACAATGGTGGATTTGGCTCAGGCAATATGGGTAATGAAATAATGCCTGGAAATGGACCTAATGCAGGTTTTAGCAACAACAATGTTGGCATTGACGAAGTAGCAACGAATGATGTCATTTCAGCCCTTAATAACAACAACGGCGGCGGCAGTAACACCATCGTCAGCAACAACAGATTTAACATGCCTTCCAATGTTCCTACTCCTTTCTTTGGATTTGGACCCGCTTTTTAGGCCTTATAAGTAACTATTGAAGGCGGAAGTAAATAAACATACTGTCTTCAATATTAACTGTTTGTGGCAGTATGTGCATCCACATCATAAATATTGTAGATCGCATCATATTGGAATGTAGCAAATGTATTTAAGCAATCAGCATTCCACTATTGATTCCATATGCCGCCCAAACATATACCATAAGACAATGTTTCATAATGTCTTCTTTTTGTTCTTTTCACAATATTCACAAACTGACAAGACAATCTTGGTGTTGTAAAACATATAAAAATAAAAGCATATTCAATAAACAAAATTGTCTTTTTTTTTCTAAAAGGAGTAGAACAAAATTACAATACTTCAAAACATGGTTTTCAAACCTTCAACCTCTGTTGTTAGAGTCAAGCGCTGTAACCACTAGACCACTAAATCAAATGTGCGATATTTATGCATGTGCTATTTTTTACGGTCGAAATACCTCGCCCATTTTTCAAACATAATTGTCAGATAAGCTGCTTGTAAACTTTTTAAGTTTTCGACCAGATTGTTTCAATCAATCAGTCAATCAATCAATCAATTATTATTACTATTATTATAATTATTGTTATTATTATTATTATTTATTCTTATTATTATTCCATGACTTATTATTATTATTATTATCATTATTATTATTATTCAAGAGATACTCGCACAATTTCATTTACAGCCTACATTATAATTTACCATTTGAAACCCCACAAAATACTTTGGTTTAAGATTTGTATTATGTTTTTTGTTTTATTTTTTTACAAAATAGAAATAACAAATATAAAAATAAGAAAATTATACCAGAAGACTGGATGATCAAATTCGAAGAAGAATAAATAACGCTTATCTCGATTCGGGCTTTCATTTTTCTTTATGATTAAGATTAAAAATGATTTATTTAAGAGGTAAAGTTAAATAATAAAACGTAAAGTGAGTTGATTTTTTTAGACTTTTTTAAGAGACTCAGTCACACGTTTAATTATTACAACACCTTTAACTCAACAATATTTTACAGGGCTGCATGTTCACATAAAATTGTGACCATATGTTCAGTTTTAATCCATTATTTATTGTTTTCTACCAAGAAATTACTCTTAAAGCTACCGGATCTGGTAGCGCAATCGGTAGAGCGGCGGCTCCAGGTACGGGAGGTCCCGGATTCGATCCCGGTCCGCGACATACCAAAGTCGTTAATAATGGTAGTGGTATAGCTCCCTTGCCAACGCTCAAGCAAATCTAAGGGACGTTCCATGACTGGTTGGCTAGGTGTCAGGATAATGTGACTGGGTGTGGTGTCATGCTAGGTGTTCACGGCATGCTATACACAGTGAAGGCAGCACTATATCTGCTTTAAGTGGACACCGTCTCCAGATAACTGAAATACTGTTGGTGGAACGATAAACCCAATAAACAAACACATATTCTTAAAGCAAAAAATGTAAATAACAAACTGTCACAAACTTGACAATGCTTGACCATGGAATAAACTTTAACAGCATATTTCGAAGAGAATTAAAAGAAAATTTACAAATGAAGGCATATAATGCAAGTTGCCTTAAAAATACATTGCAGCGACCGATTATGATCAATATAGCGACGTCCAGCTGTTTTGGTGGAGGAAGATCCCAGAAAAACGCCTGGGTAGAGCCACCGGCGCACCGCAGGTCAGCGGGAAGATCTGTCCGCATTTAGTCCTTCGGCCCGAATGGACTCGATCCCTACACGGCGAGGAGTTAAGCAGTCAGTGGAGTTTAAAATTCGAGACTCTACCACCACGCTAGTTGAATATCTCTGATATCAATTTTGATTTGATGTCAACATTAGGAAGAATTAAAAATACATATCCTTGTTTTTGTATAATTCGAACCCGGGACCTCTTGGATGGCAGTCGATGTTACCGAATCTTGATATTCACTAGATACATCATACACTGAGAATGTATCAATGATGTTTTTTTTTTCAGTTTCAACACTCAATCATGATTTAGACTGGTTTCGACTAGAGCTTATCAGGGTTTTTTTCTGCTTTCAAGTCAGGTCTATGCAGGGATTACTTTTAATAGAAAAATCGTACTCCGACTTCAGTGTCACATTTTAATTCTACTGGACTGGTTTAGTACTATAAATACAATAAATCTCTAAAACATACACCATGAATGGATTGACACATGTGATCGACAATAATTGACAGTAATTAACAGTAATCCATCTCATTCTGTTTGGTGACGTCGTTCATTTATCGACGTGACTATTTATAGTTGTACATCCATCTACGATCTCTAATGAATAAATCACAACACCGAACGCCATGAATGTTATTTTAATAAAGTTTTCCAAATTCATTGTCATTCGATCACGTAGCCTAGTTAGCCAATCAACATAGTCGAATGTTCACGTGCACGCATGCGCAGCTGGACTATACTGGAGCGAATCTCACTACCGCCATTTCCATTGAAAAGCGCTGATTGGCCCTGGTCAGTCTGAATGTCTGAGAGATTGGGCGAGGCTGAAAATGTGTAGAAAGGTGAGGTTAAAATCTTCCAAGAATCATTTTGAAATTAAAACTATAACATCCATCAAAATGCGTCGTCAGTTCAAGCGACACAAATGTAACAAATGTGACGATAATAATGCTATAAAATGCGTGAACATGAAATCAAAATCCACCGAAAAGAAAAGTGTTAGTAACGTTTTTGGATCGGGCTGATATTTTTCTTCATTTAGAGACGCAGTTTTAAACGTGTTTTTAAGCTTCGCTTAGTATTTATTTGTTCTGTCATTTGTATAAATATATTATTTACAGAAGCACCATAGCCATAATGATGTTCAATTATTTTCTTTCTATCATAAAACTACATTTTACTTAACATAGAATCTTTGATGTAAATATCAGTGCAGCAAACACATAACACACCTTGGCGTAGCAAAGAAATAACAGACAATTATTGGGTATTAGCCGATAGCAATCGGAACACCTCGGATAATTCACAAATCATCTCTCGGATATATGAAGGTAGTCGGAAGACCTCGACCATTTCCCTAAATGGGACTACTTTTGAGACAGTCGTCCAAACAAAGATGGCAGCTTATGTGACAGCTCACGACAATACGATGCCTGTAAAACTTCAATTTGTGGCGGCTTCAAATTTAAATCATCCAATTTTAATTTACCCAGCGTAGCAGACATGCAGCTATCAAACAATGGCATTGTCTATGTCTTGTTCGAACTACATTTTAGGCATATTCTTCCTCCGAATTCAAGCGAACAAAACGATCGTGATTTCAGTAAGTATCATTGCACCAGATACTTCCGAGCGATGATTGTTCCGAGGACGGAATTACCCGAGGAGTTCCGATTGATCCGACAAAAGCTGTATATCCTCTGGGTTGATAACCCACTGTTCTTTTATACACTTAAATTATATGAGTGCTAATTCTTTTAACCTTTTCACGCCATTATGAAGAAATCATAATTACCAGTTTTATCTTTAGTAGAATCTGCAAAACTTAGTGTTTATTTGTTGACTTTTTAACCATGGATTTACTGTTAAGTATTGAACACGCATGTATTAGAAATACTTGAAATGTTTTAAAGAAAATTTAAAAAAAGTAGGTCAAGTTTCAAAAATTATATACATATACTATGAATGAAAGGGTTCAAGTATATAAACATATCTGTTGAATGACTTTACTTAATTTTGCTTTAAAAGTGTCCTGTAGCCGACTGACCGTTCCATAGTGGTTACTGTTGTGTTTGCCCTATTTTATTTTATGTCTCATATTATTTTTCTAAAACATATACATTGGACTGGCATGCGAATTGGTCTTATGATTTTTCAAGTTTAAGTTTGCAATAATCCTAGAACCATTTCATTTTTTTCTACAAAATAGAAAAGCATTTCATGTTTAATAAAAATATATCTATTTAGCAAAACAAAACAAAAAATTCTTTCTCTAATAAGGATGACAGACGGTGAAATATAATGCATGCATATAAGGTTTGTACTATCTTAACAACAGTTTTCCAAATAATTTTAGTTTATTTATTTATCTAGATACAAGAATAAGGGGGAGAGGGGAGGGGTGGGGGCGCAGGTGTCCTTTCCCGCTCCTGCTAATCTATGGCCACCCTCTCCCTAACCAACAGTATTATTTCGCCATTTTTCATAGTGTTCGGAATAATAATTCCGACACTAAACGATTTGATATGCACGTTAGTAACCAGTAGACACAGTAAACCGCCCACATCTCTCTCTCTCTCTCTCTCTCTCTCTCTCTCTCTCTCTCTCTCTCTCTCTCTCTCTCTCTCTCTCTCTCTCTCTCTCTCTCACACTCTTTTCCTCTCTCTCTCTCTTTCTCTCTCTCTTGTATAATTTTTCTCACTTAAATGTTACATGTATATACTTCTCTAATTCTGCAATTCCAAAAAACATAGTCTGCTTATAAAATTTCTAGATCTGCAATTTGAAACTGTTATTCGAACCCTTAGTGTCAAAATAATTATGTAAAAGTATAAAACCAATTTATTTACATTTTTTGTATATGTAATCAAGGAGATTAACATTATAAGCCATGCTTACGTTCAAATCCCTTCACTATTTATATGTATGTCTTGTGTTAACGTAAATATATTGCAAGAAAGAAATTGAGAATAAATATGTTTTAAACTTTTAACTATTGTTTATTATAATTATCAACATGCGACAACCATCAAATTAAATTAAATCAGTGATAACAATACCTCGGACCAACATTTACATTATTGACAGAAGAACTCATTTAGTATATTTACAGGTCCTGTTTTTATGAATAAAAAATCACCCAAATCTACTTTCCATAAAATATTCTTAACACATAATTATTTACACTTTAATACTTAAGAAATTTTCCCGAACTGTTGGTCTATGCCTATCTTTGTTTGTTATTTTCGGCTTTACTATGTTAATTCGTACCCAAATCTTTTCGTATATACGCTCAATTACTTTGTATGTATTGATGCAAGTATGCACTTCATTTAAGTTATTTTTATTGGTCAATAAATGTAGTCATATGTAAAACCATATAAAATGTATCCCTCTGTTATCCATAACACATCAATTTCAGTCGGAAACAAATTTATATAGGTATTTATCTGAAAATTCATATTGGGCACATTTTACATTGGCACCGTTTGATCGAGGTCACATGAGTGTCTGGAAATTCAAAATGGATGGACAAATCTAAACTACAGTACAATATATTTGCAATATATAGAATGGGAACTAGCTTGTATACCAATCGCGAACTGTCGGTCCCTTTCTGTATTAGGTGCGCTGACACTAAGTACACAGTTACCATAAAAAGTACAACCACACAGTTTAAATCTTAACAAAACTTGAATGACGAAGACATTTTACACATCTATCTCTTAAAATGTTTCTGTAGAATTAGTGCAGTCTGCCCTTTGCAGACGAATTAGTGCAGTGTAGTAAAAAAACCTAAGAATCAACAACTAAAGTAAAAAATTAATTGTGATTTTTGTTACAGTTCTTACGTTTTTTGTTTTTGTTTAAGTGGTAGTTGTTAAAGAAACAAAGGAAACCAAACAACATAATAGATATATAACAATGAGGTCATTTTACTGCTGAAATAACAAACATAACCGTTAAAAATACGATCGCTTCTTAAAGCTGTGAGGTCACCTCGTACACATTTCAAAAACCAATTATAAATGTAAGGGTCGGCATGATAAACATGTGGCATAGTATTAATCGACACGTGGGTTAGTTGTGCAGCACGCGAAACAAGTAAAGTATAATTGACGTGAAAGAAAATACTCGCTTTGGTGTCAGTAAAAAAGAACATGGTGTGTGAAGTGTCAGTCTTAAAAAAGTAAATGTTCGCTTTGGATGTAATATTGATTCATATTTTATTATGAGGGCATGTGAAGTGAAACTTGCCTTTGGATTATTTATAAATATCATGGCATTTTGTCATTTATAAATATCATGGCTTACATTGATTAAATCTAGTGTGTGTGTTGCGTCATTGGCTTGAAAGTCAAGCTTGTATTTTGATCCACTGATAAATATTATTATTTTGTGTAGTGTATTCGCTCGAAAGTTATACTCACTTTGCGAGACTCATAGTTAGATTGTCGTGAACAGATACTTGGTGTAGTGTGGACATAGTGTTGTTTACAGTTTCAAATATGAATAAGGTGAGTAAAGTTTTTTTCTTCCACTTTTAACAAAATGTTAAACATGGATATCTTTTTACATTTCTTTTTTTTATAGTTTGTGTGTGTGTGTTTGTTTTTTTTTTGTTTGTGTAGGACATGTTTGCTTTCTTGTATTATAAATTTGTCCTGGCAATTTTCACGTTTTTCGATAAGACTTTATCTATACTTCATGGTTAAAGATGCAAGTTTCATATGAAAGTATTTCAAATTCGTTGATGTTTAAATTCAGAAATGTCTGTCTGTTTCCAAAATGTCACCTAAAAATGCACTCTATCACCAATTTCGTTTTGCCAACATGATGTTATGTCTTTTATGTATAGATTGAACCATTTTTTTCCTAGTTGCCCTTGTGGTATTTGAAACTATGTACGTCTTCCTGTTTGAATAAATTTAAATAAATTTAAAAGATGTGCGTCTACTCCGAGATCATCTATAATTTGGAAGCTATTACATCAATAGTTATAAAAGTCACATTGCCCGTGTAGACTGTACTGCTTTGTATGTATTGATCAATAAATTGATTTGATTTATTATTGGGGGAAAACAGTTATATTTTTTCCTTTTCTTCTTCAGTGAATTGATGTAGACAAATTTACTTGCCGGTTTTGTAAATTGTTTTTCTACTTGTCTTATTTTCTTTAATAAGAACTGAGTATTTGCATTGTCTGCACGTTTGTTAAAACTATCCCGATAACCATCGTCCTGCTATTACATGTGTTAGGCTATTAGAATACACGCATACATGCAACTTAAGAGTTTGTTTGACATTTGAGATACGTCTCAAGCCTACTTTTATCTGTGATTTTTAATTTTCCCAATAACAGATTACGTTTCGACATAACTGATTGGAGTTGCAGCATCGTTAAATTGGTTTCAACTGTAGAAGACAAATAGTAAGTGAATACATTTGGTACATTGCACATGTAATGATTTCTTGCTTGTTCAGCTGTCTATTCTTTCTCCCAATAACTGTTTTCAGAAAAAAAGTTATCAAACAGCAATACATATTTACATCGGTTCATTTTTATTTGAGTGTGAAGTTATTTCTGAAGTCAAATTGATCTTTGTATTCTTGTGTAATTTCCATTTAAAACCACTATGAATGTGTTAAAAAATAACACAACGCTACCATATAAGCTTGTTATAAGTTCATGAAACCACCTAAGTAGAATTGGAACAGTCAGGGAAACAAATTGTCTCTTTGTTGCACGCCTAGCCAGCATGTTTTGAAAGTGGATGTTTGGCATTTTGCTCTTGCACATAGTTTAATTTTACCGTTTATTTTTAAAATGACGCCTGTAATGTTCACTTAAGACAGATTTTAATATTTTTCTGACGCCCAATTCGCATAACAGAGTCAAAGGCCTTAGAAAAATCAGTTTACTTGGTAAATTATATATTAAATGCTGTGTGATTAATTTAATAAGGAAAATAACACTTACAGGAGCGCCATACGTCCGATTTTTTATTGTGACTAGCTACATGTATTTTATAGTAAAATGTATATTTATGGTGCTTCTGTAAATATTATATTTAGACAAATGAGTTGTGAAGACTATCATGACAACTTAGTTTTGTGTATATGGAATATTGTTTGAGGTTTGTGGAACACCAGAGTCACTTACCTTGTTTGGGGACAATATGCTTTAAATAAAACATGGTTATTTATAACTCTTGAAGGAGAATGTGAAACATAGGAAAATGCATTTTAGTCTTTATTTCATATTAAAATTTGTTTCTATGAAGAATGATGTGTAAGTGAACATCAAATTCCTTCTTATTTCATGTGAACCTTTTAAATATCTGTTGATAGCCTACAATCCTATATAAATTGTATCTGAGCATTTATAACAATTTAGTATGCTGAGAATTGAACATTTATTTGCAAAACTGTTTGTTTTTAAGGTAGAAATGTGCATATTGAGTGAAAATGGACGTCAATAAACTATTTCAATATCATTGCTTTTGACCAGAAAATGTCTTTGTATCACGAATGGGAAGAAGATTCTTAATTACTTGAATAATTCTCTTTTAAACTATCATTTAATGTAAGCCCTTAGCCTGTCACAAACATTAAGGAATAGAAGAAGAAAAAAGGGTCATCTGAAAATTACCAGACTCATTAAAATTTGAACTACTACAAGACAAAGGTATACAGAGTAAATGTAGATCTAAAAAAATCAATCTAATACAACTAACAGCAAGCACCTGCAACGGGGGTTAAAATTGATATTAAAATAATATATACATATACAAACAAAATAAAACTAGTTATATTGAACTATCAACCTATGTACAATTTGTGACAAAAAACGCGGAAATATAACCGCTCCAAACGAGAGAGCCCAAGCAATGGCGTATAATAAGAACAAGTAAATGACGTCACACGAACACATGCAATGACTTCATAATTATTTCAAGATTAAAATGTGCAACGAAGGATTCCGGGTTGTATATTAAAGAGATACGAAAAGTTTTTGAGTCCTTGATTTTTTATTTTATATAGAACAATTCAATACAGCGCAGGGAGACTTACGTATGACTGCATACGTGTTTCCATACTGGTAATATATTTTGAAACAGATCTACTTGAATCAAACACTGTAAGTTGGGATTGTACACTAAGAAATGCAACGACGTACAAATGCATGTAATTTATTTTAATTCAGTTAAACTACGAAAGTCCTTAGCGGGATTTGTATTTCAAACATTTTAGCTATTTTCTTTTTACTTTTCATTGTAACCAAAAGCCGGCTTAAACCACAACAATTACGGATTATGGCCACGTTTGTTGAAACAGAACGCAGGAAAATAAATATAATCTGGTGGCATTAAAAAGTATTATAATACTTGTTTATTTTGGCAATTAGCAGTGCGCCGGTGTTTCTACCCAGACATGTGTTTGGCGTCTTCCTCCACCAAAATAGCTGGACGTCGCTGTAAAATGATCATAATTGGTCGATGTAATTTGAAAAAGAATAAAACAGCAATAGCAAAGCAACAAGCAGTGGCGTATTCTTGAATACATGTATTCAAAACACACTACTGTTTACAATGTGGAAGTATATTTGGCATTTTTATGCTTCTAAGCATAGAGGCGTCTTCCAACTACATGCAGTGACGTCATTTTCTATTTATGTATATAATAATTACCTTTTAGATTTCGGTGTTCTTGCTTAATATCGTTGTTGAAATATTGTTGTACCGGTGGGGACAAAGGTGGTCCGAATGATTGTGGCCAGTCAACAATATTGTTATGTAAATACGGCAACGGCATGTTCGAGAATGCCGACATGTTTGATAATGAAGTCATCGGTGGCATGCCATCATTTCCGGGTGCATTCGTCTGCCGGGATTGCATGTGTAGAACTGGAAAGTTAAAACATTTGTTAATTTAAACTTATTCACAGAAAGTAAACTTTTAAACTTACAAATTTTCCTTTTTATCTTCATCTTTATAGTTAATTTTTGTGTTTTACTTGTACCTGTTGAAACAGAATTAAAACAAGCATCTGATAGTATTGCGGGTAATACAGTAGTCCCCTACCGGTCCCTCAAAAAGTTATGGGCCGGACACGATTTTGCTTCAAGGTCATGCTGTGACCTTGACCTTCAAGGTATCGACCCAAATGTTGTTCGCGACACGTAATCTCAATATGGTGATCATTTCTGTTTAATAGTTGAAAAAACTGACTTTAAATAACAAAGTTATGGGGCGGACACGATTTTGCTGCAAGGTCATGCTGTGACCTTGACCTTCAAGGTATCGACCCAAATCTTGCTTGCGACACGTCATCTCATTATGGTGATAATTTCTGTGAAATGTTTTAAAATCCGACTTCAAATAACAAAGTTATGGGCCGGACACAATTTTGCTTCAAGGTCATGCTGTGACCTTGACCTTCAAGGTAGCGACCCAAATTTTGCTCGCGACACGTCATCTCAATATGGTGATCATTTCTGTGAAATAGTTTTACAATCCGACTTCAAATAACGAAGTTTTGCTTCAAGGTCATGCTGTGACCTTGACCTTCAAGGTAGCGACCCAAATTATGCGCGTGCATATTGTACACATTGCTACCTATTAACATACCATGTTTCATGCGCCTAGCTTTAATAGTTTTAGGTTATCAAAGGATCCAGATTTTTAGCGGACAGACAGACAGACAGACAGACAGACAAACAGACTGACGGACTGACGGGCGGATGGTAAACCTATAGTCCCCTCCGGTGTAAACACCGATAGGGGACTAATAAGAAATGAGCATAACACCATAATTTGTTAACTAAATAATCTACTCGGTACGGCAGTCAATAAAGTAGATCAATGGGTCGAGAATATTTCGTCGTAGCTGCCAAACCTCTCTTTTGACCATCAAATTAAATGGGGACGCAAAGTCAGTCTGAATGAATATCTGAACGACTCGCATTGGCAGAAATTCCAGATTACACCATACACCGTATAGTTATTATTAAACGTCCTCTGGCGTAACATTTTTGAGGGTTTTTTTTTTAAAATTATAAACACTCCACAATTCATTTCCAACAATATTAGCGCGGAAAAAGCATTAAACATTATTATGTTTTTTTGTTTGTTGAAAGCTAAAATTAATAGGAGCACACAGGAGCGACTGGCGTCAGAAATGTATGGTTGGTGTCCGGGTTGTCCAAAGCTTATTTTATGAAAAATGTCATTTAATTGGGTTAATTAATACCTCACCTACGCCGCATATATTTTAAAAGATATTTCTTTTTTAATTTATTAATTGTTTTATATCGTCAAAGCATATCACATTGCATGTCGTAATGTGTGTTCTCATCAATGATCGCTGCCTTTGGCCACACTTGGCCATGTTGATTATTATTGTATTGATGCATAATTAATTGATTATATGAAAACAGTAGTAAAAACACCCACCTTGTTGTAGATTTACATTCTTTTCCATGATTTTCTGCTGTTTTCTCCACTTAGCGCGTCTGTTTTGGAACCACACCTGCACTCGCGCCTCTGTCAGATCTATTTTCATGGCCATTTCCTCGCGCAGGAATACATCTGGGTAATGCGTCTTCTGAAACGCTCGCTCCAGTTCGTCCAGTTGGTAACTCGTAAAAGTAGTCCGATACCGTCTCTGTTTGCGCTTGCATGGTGATTCTATAACGGAAAGACAAACAAGTCTGTATCAAATATTTACCTCTCGCAATAATATGAATTGAATCTTAATCTTATGAGGAAGAGGCGCAAGAATCTACATTGTATAACATAAAAGGATTATAACTTTCGAGTAAGTGTAAAAAACTATAATAAATAAGTTAGAAAGTGAATCGGAAGTGCATAGTTTTAATATTGTCATGTAGTTATTTTATCCTGAAACGATTGTTTACAGTTAAACTCTGGCAACAACAAAAATTGTAAACATGTTGTCCTGTTACTTTCTAAACCTATAACATCTCAGAAAAAAAACACTGTTTTTTGTTAAAAGCATTTCATTTATGTACATGGCGAGAAAACTGGCCAAAACATAAACGATTGAAACCTCAGTATGTCCGACTTTTTATTCAAATGCACTGAACTGATAAGCACCCAGACACCCCCCCCCCCGAAAAAACATGACAAAATCATAACAATGGTTGTGTTTAGATTTACAACAATGTAAACATTGTTCGATTCGCAATGTTTAATAAAACTACGTATAGGATAGACTCTTTTAAGAAGTTTGCTTGTTTTATAAAAAAATCATGTATATATATATATATATATATATATATATATATATATATATATATATATATATATATATATATATATATATATATATATATATATATATATATATATAAACAAAATCAAAGAAATACAAAAGAGTTATTTTCCTGACGTATAAAACCATATTTTATGCAATCGGAGGACGGAATATGTCAATGCCAGTTAAAACCGGACCTGGTAGCGCAA
Source organism: Sinonovacula constricta (assembly GCA_007844125.1). NCBI lineage: Eukaryota > Metazoa > Mollusca > Bivalvia > Cardiida > Solecurtidae > Sinonovacula > Sinonovacula constricta. The sequence continues at coordinate 48,138,886 of CM017567.1, read as the reverse complement.
TCAGTAGAGCGTCGGTACCAGGTACGGGAGGCTCCGGGTTCGATCCCGGGTCGCGATATACCAAAGTTGTTAAAAATAGTAGTGGCATATCTCCCTTGATAACGCTTAAGCAAATATAAGGGTAGTTCCACGACTGGTTGGCCCGGTGTCATGATAATGTGACTGGGTGTGGTATCATGACAGGTGTTCAAGGCATGCTATACACAGTGAAGGCAGCACTATATCTGCTTCAAGTAGACACTGTCTCCAGGTAACTGAAATACTGTTGGTGGGATAATAAACCCAATCAACATTAACATGCTTGTTAAATATTTGTTAATGTAATTTGTTTTATTACCGTCGACTGTACAGTCGACACACTACTTGCTACTTGTATCCCTGTAATGAGTGCTTATTTTTTTTAAAGTAATGTTGATCTCTAATGGTGTTTTCTTTAAAAAAGAAAGTTGCACTTTACCTTCCGGTGATTTTCCTTTCGTCTCAGACCCATCGCGTTCGTCTGTGCCTGTGTTCTCGGTAAGATCGTCATGTGACAGGTTGCCGTAGTTACGTTCTTGGCTAGGTGGCGGTCGATCGCGGCTTCCGGTAGAGGTGTGGAACTGTTGAAAATGGTTGCTCTGTGACGAACAAAACGGACTGTCGACTTTTGCCTGGGGTACTTTCAGACTAGTGTCATATCCTGCAGTTATAGGATATCAGAATGTAGCATAAATCGCCATATGGTTGAATTATTATCATAATCGTAAAAATATTTATCTTATATTCATCATCACATCTACTATCCCGTCATCACCGCTACTACCATCACCACCACCACCATCAACACTTTCCTCCTCCTCCTCCTCATCTTCAACAAAAACACAACAACAATAACAACAACAACAACATTAGCAATAAACAAACACCATGCATAGGTAACAATTCTAATCGATAGAGATTTATTACCAATCCTGATCAGATCGCCGTCAGCTGGTGCTTGCGGATCAGGATCTACTCTGTCTATTCAGTCAGTTCTTGCTGTGCAAGTTATGCAGAGCACGTGTATAATGCTGTTTTGTAATATATATTTAAATTGTCTGCCTGTGCATTTCAGAAAATTATTGGAATCTTAATTAAAGTATGCACAAGATAAAATAGGTAAGAACATTTTTAAATGTTGGCAGGTAGTTTTCGCTTTAAACAAAGGTAAACAAAGGTGTATTTTCTAATTAAAAACACTGTTCGCATTTTAATATATACAATTCATGCGTAAGATATTTAATCAAGGTCAATTTTGCTTTGTAAATTAACTTTAAATTAGGCGAATTACCATGAAAACAACATCAACACCAACAACAACCCAATTTCATATTAATAATTTCACGGAAGACATATTGACAACCAGTTAATAAAATTAATAAAATTGATGTATTTGGTCTCAATTTCCCGGACAGTCGCACGATATCTGGCATTGCATAATAAGTTTTAATTAAAATATAATAAATTAATGATATATAATTATAGATTAGTTTTTAAGGCAGATGATTTTATGTACATTAATTTAATATTTGATAAAATATGAGCTATCAAATTGTGTCCAATTTATCCGAATTATATTTTTTCGCCATTTGCCATTGCGAAATAAATAAGAAAATATAGCAGGCGACAATGAATCGGTGTAAATTGAAAGTTTTATTTAATTTATTACAACAGACACTTAATATTTTTAATATTCGCCGGAATGGCCTTATCACTGAGTTTCTATGGAACTGTTAATAAGGCCCCTTGGTAGAAAATTAACGAAAAAGGAAATTCATCTGTAGTTATACCGGAGCCTCAAAGATTTTACAGTGAATAATCCTGAAGTGAGAAATCCAAACTTTTATACGAGCAGATCTAGAATGTATCTCACACTTGCACTCCCCGCATTACCGGCAGAACAAAGTTTAATATTCAGTTAGGAATACTTTTTATACAAAATTTAAACGCGACCAATTATTTACTTTAAAAACAACAAACTGTCTGGGCAAACCTATTTATGTACAGATTGAAGGAATGTTCCATCTCACAAGGTGTTTTTATTATTCAGATAACCATCTGAATGTATTATTTCCAAGTACTAAGTTCAATCATTTTCGGGTGCACTTAGTCGGAGGTTACAAATATGGGAGTTAAAGTCTGAGATAGTCCTCATGCATCTGTTTTAATTTTAAATTCAACCAATCAGAATCGTTGGCGATAACATCCGACTTTAGCTCAATGTTTTATAATAGCGAAACATGGACACTGTGGTTTCATTTATATTTTAACATTTCTTTTATACTACCGGTTTTCAACTCGATATTATGTTCATGTTATACAGAGAATGTTCAATATGAATTATCGTTATTTAAATTATGACGTAGATGTTGTATTGGAGAGATAACAAAAGCGATAACATATGAAATCGAAATGATAACAATTTTATTTTATTCCTACGGAAATAGACTCATTTAATTTTTCAGATGTTTGGATATGTTTTATATATATATATAAGAGAATCAGAAAGATACAGTTATATTTGACAGTGAATATATGAATAATTATAGATCTCTCCACTGATTAAAATGCTTTAGATCCACTCGCTACAGAAGATTTACCATTCATAAACGTTTTTTTTCTCTCTCTCTTTTCTTAGACTGCAATAATACATTGTGTTTTATAAATTTTGACCAATTACTGTTTGAACTTTTGAGGAAGCAAAATTCTTCTTTTTGTTTCACCCGACACGTTTATTTTATATATGTAAATGCGTTGTACATATGATGTACACTATATATATACAAATCTGAAATACAATTTCTGTTCTGTTTGATTTATAAAATTTGCGTCCGGAGCTGGTAGTGCAGTTGGTAGAGCGCGGGCTCCAGGTATGGGAGGTATCGAGTTCAATCCCGTGCCGCGGTTTTCCAAAACCGTTAAAATGATTGTGATTTGTCTCTCTTGCTTAAACACTTGAAAAGTTCCACAACTTGTCAACCTGGTGTCGGGATAATGTGACTGGGTGTGGTACCATGCCGGGTGTTTACGGCATGCTATACACAGTAAAAGCAGCAATATATCCGCTTCAAGTGGCCATCTCTGGATAACTGCCAAAACAAACACTTTTTGTAGTTGTCGCTTTTCTTTTGAAGCTCTCCTAAACTTTGCTTAATTATTTAATCTCATGTCAAATATAATTAATAATTTGGTATTTTTGTAAAATTAAAAAACAACAACGATTTTTTAAAATTATTTATCATTTACCAATTTAGTTGTCAAATTTCACAATTAAACCCATCATCGTATTCATTAGAATGATTCGATTTGTTTTTGTTTTTTGTTTTGTTTTTGAGTACCTTTGTATCAAAGACAATACTATATGTCAATTCAACTGCGCCAGACTTGTTAAGTATTATGAAATAGGATGGTATTTATTGTTTTAATGTAATCGTCGCAGCGACATTGTTGACATATATACGAGAACTTTCATGAATTTTTCCAGCAAACCCAGTGTGCGCCGGTGGTTCTACCCAGACGTAAGTCTGTGGTCTTCCTCCACAAATAATTAGCTGGACGCCGCCAATATGCTCATAATAGTGCCGGTGCGATGTAACAAAAAAAAACCCCATCAAAACATCATGTCATATATGCGGCTAGCCTAAATAAGTATACATCAAAGGATCTCCACACTTTAATGCTTTTAATTTTATCTGACTTTGCTAAAAACGACATCTTGAAGATTTTTTTATTTAACTTCTGTATCAAAGGTATGCAAAAATATCTGATTACTCAAGCACCTTTGAGAAAATGGCTCTGAATTTGTGATTATTCCAACTACACTCATCAGAAAACAAAGCGTCGATAATATTTACCTCGAGTTGAGTTTGTAGTGTTTTCCACTTAACCCTCATGCTCATGCATACGCCATTTTACGCCTTTGTAAAGCATTCACAATTATTCCTTTTATCTTCAGCAACATCAACGCAACTAAGAGTTTATTTATAGACTAGTTTTATATTGGTTATATAATAATATGCTAAAAATGCATGTGTTTAAAATATTTAATTCTGTTTAAAAGAAAATTATCAAAATCATGTGCATTTTTAAAATCCTATACATTTGCTATGAATGAAAGGGTTCAAGTCACAAACATGAGTTCAAACCGACATTGTTGTGAAGTCCTTAGACTTACAGTAATATCCTAACTCATATTCTTCGGTATACTCAGAACAATTAATGAAATGTTTATTGGTAAATCCGATAGGGTAGCTTTAATTGGCCTTAGGTTAAGCAAATGTTAACATGTTGTATCAAGTTAGCCGCTCATGCATGATTTTTATAGCTTTAAACAAAAATAACAAAAACACTAAACTTACATTTTGTACAACATTATGGAGTATTACATGTTATTTTACCCAAACAAAACTATAAGATATTTTGAGACTCCATAAAATAATAATAATAATAATAATAATAATAATAATAATAATAATAATAATAATAACAATAATAATAATAATAATAATAAAAATTACCTGAAAAGTTGCCTAAAAATCATCCCTAAATTTTCCGACAAAAATTTACATCCTCACATTGTTAAAAAACACATAATTTTTCACTTTTTAATCCGTTAAAGCTGCTAAACAAATCTGGCTCCTTGTTTGAAAATGAAGAAAGAGAAAAAGGAACTCTTTTAACAAAAAATAATCCACCTTTCGGAATTACTTGCGACTTCTGGCGGAAATCTGAAGGCGCACAGCCCAAATATAAGGGCAAACGAAGTTATAAAGCAATCTGGGAGACGTTTTGAATGCGTGCTTAATCGAATCAGTCGAATTATTGGGTGATTTTATTACTCTTGAATGATCCAGGCAGCCACAGGGATAATTCAATTGTTTTGTGTCAAGACCAATTATGTAAACTTAATTACTTCGCTGCTTTACGGAGAGAACCGAAATTTACCGATGTTATGCGTACATCTTTACGGAACCGGCCGACGAACACCGAGATCATTCGCCCCATATTGCGGAACCGGCGACTTTAGACCGAGGTTGTTCGGTGAAATAAATGAAAAGGCGACATTAAATACTTTAATACAGTCTGTCTAATACACGGAAAATGACCCGAATGGTCTCCTTTAAAATATAGAAGGGCAGACAAATTGACATCAAACAGGACAGACAGATCGTTTTATATAGAAAATCCATACTTTTAAAAAATAGTTACATCAGTTGTAGACATTATATATGAATAAAGCCCAGCCTCCAATGTTTGGCTATTTGAACTTCTTTCAAGTTATAACACAACACACCAGAAGTTTATTTTGTCAACTGTAACATAAAGTTGTTCATCAATAACAAAAACATTACTTAAATGGTAGATGATAATATTCGCACATTTATCTGTATTACAACTCTTTAAATCATGTTAGTCCGAACATTCGCCTAAAAAGTGATGTAAAAACACAAGAAAACAAAGTATATATTTCATACATTCATATCACTATGTTGTATCGAAAGCACGCTTAAATTCGATGTTTATGAAGTTGCAAATACTACTACTACTACGACGACTACTACTACTACTATTACTACTACTACTACTACTACTACTACTACTACTACTACTACTACTACTACTGGTGATGATGAT